>OZ007588.1:420992703-421592703 GCA_963931845.1 Maratus michaelseni
ATACTACATAGGATGTTAAATTTTAGTTCAGTTAGGAAACGCGTAGCACAGTTTCAAATTCTCCGTCTGGAGTTAAATAATACGGAAATGTGTTCGCGAACTTTTGTGCGTCCCTGTAAATGAACGATGACTGCTGTACACACACTATTCTGCAGTAAGCCTCTTGAAATACACCTTAGTGATATATATAAATTTCAATGCGTTTAAAATAGGGAAACATTATTTAAATAAACCGCAGACGATTTTTCTCCATAGACGTAATGTAACAGAATTCTTTTGACTGTCCCTGTAAATTAACTATAAGTGCTATGCACACCCTATTCCATATTAAGCTTCTTCTAATGCACCTTAGTGATATATATAAATTTCAATGCGTTTAAAATAGTGAAACATTATTTAAATAAACCGTCAATGATTTTTCCCCATAGACCGCAATGTAACGGAATTCTTTTGAGTGTCCCTGTAAAAAAACTATCAGTGCTACACACTTCCGTTGAAATAGGGAACATGCTATAGATAACGACTATAACATATAAAAATTGCAGAGCAATCCGAGCATATTTACGGGAGTTAGAGCACGGACAGTCGGCAGACGGCAGACGGCCATACGGCCAGACAAACCGAAGTCATAAACACTTTTCAACTAGGTTGGAAAGTGTTAAAAACTAGAATTGTTGTCCCAGTAAAGCGGGGCACGAGAAACGAGATTATACTCGTTACGAATTTTCTTCATTGACCTTTCATTAATTAAAAGATGAAACTAACGTTAAAATATAAAACATACAGAACTCTACTGCTATACGCACAGTTGCTCAGTAAAATCCCTCTACGACTATTGGAAATGTTTATAAAATTAGGGCTGTAATTTCTACGCGGGCTTTATACATTTATGATCTTTAGCCATTTTGCAGCTGTAGTTCTACAAAAATAAAAACTATTATTTTTAAATAATGTGCAATAATTCTGTTCTATTGTTCAATACATCTTTAATTTGCAATTTTATCACATCTTTTACTGCCGTTGGAATTCGATGTGCGTTGATAAATAAAAGCAGCGTTAAAATATAAAGCTTACGAATAAAACACATTACATTAAATTATGCATGATTGCTTAGTAGAATCCCGATTTTGCCCAGTGATTGTGGTACCATACCAAATTAAGAGCTATATTTGGACATTTTCTATGTTCATTAATTAGAAGTTACAATCAATGTTAAAATTAACAGCTTACAGATCTATATTAAAATGCATAAAATAACTTAGTTAAATCACGATGTTAACAACCAAAGTAGTTAGTAGTAGCAACCAAACCAAAATTAAGGCTACTTTTGAACACTTGATTAACTATTTAATAAAAGTCGATACCTGTTTCGTAATATAAAATGAGCAGATCTTACTATGTCGAAAATATTTCCATGTTAAATAGTATTGTGATTAGTTGCAACCAACCTAAAATTACCGCATGCACAGTACTCATTTTGTTAACACTTTCCAACCTAGTTGAAAAGTATTTATGACTTCGGTTTGTCTGGCCGTCTGCCGTCTGGCCGTGCTCTAACTCCCGTAAATATGCTCGGATTGCCTTGCAATTTTTATATGTTATTGTCGTTATCTATAGCACGTTCCCTACTTTAACTGAAGTGTGTAGCACTTATAGTTTTTTTACAGGGTCACTCAAAAGAATTCCGTTACATTACGGTCTACGGGGAAAAATCATTTGCGGTTTATTTTAATGATGTTACACAATTGCAAACACATTGTAGTTGATATATATCACTATGGTGTATTACAAAAAGCTTAATATGGAATAGGGTGTGCATAGCACTTATAGTTAATTTACAGGGACAGTCAAAAGAATTCCGTTACATTACGTTAATGGAGAAAAATCGTCTGCGGTTTATTTAAATAATGTTTCACTATTTTAAACGCGTTGAAATTTATATATATATATCACTAAGGTGCATTACAAGAGGCCTACTACAGAATATTGTGTGTATAGCATTCATCGTTCATTTACAGGGACACACAAAAGAATTCTCTACTGTGTGTTAACAATAATTCCTGGAAGTGCGTTTTAAGTTATTGAACGCGATTTTAAATTTAACTCACTTTTTGTTTATTACGTGGTGTGTATAAATTCTGTAGATCCTATACAGGGAAGCACAAAAGTTCTGGAACACATTTCCGTTTATTGACAGAAACTACAGAAGGAGAATTTTAAACTGTGCTACGCGTTTCTTAACTGAACTAAAATTTAGCATCCTATGTAGTATATATAAAAATCTATAGATCCTATACAGGGCTGAATAAAAGTATTCGGATATTTTTCCGAATATTGTATACGTTGGAACTTCTTGAAATTATGTTTTTAAATATGTTATGCGTTTTCCAAATTGTTTACTTAGATTCTATATTTCAGCTTATTAAACGGTATGATTTGAAAAATTATTTTGGACGCGCTGGAAAGTGTTACATAATCTATGCTTGATGCATGATTTTTCGTTCTTGTTATTAATGAACGAGGAAGAAAATGTTTGTCGCACATATAAGACACACTATACTAATTTCGTTGCAAACATTCAGGTAATTTGAAGTAAAACTCCTGTAAAAAAATATACATTATTTGCTGAGAGACGCCTGTCTAATAAAAATTCATGGTATATTTATATTCGTAAAGTTATTCATTTATTATTCAGACACGTTAATTAATTTTAAAGGAAAACTTTTTTTTTTCGTTATTAAGCAAAAGATGGAGAAATTAGTAATTAATATATATTTTCTCTTTATACACAAATTAAGGAACGTAAAAGTTCATATTTAGCTACCATACTTATTGTTTCTTCATTCATACAACGTATCCCAAAATCAATGTGTTGTATGCAATACCATACAAAACCCCACCGTGTTTCCATAATATTCGATAAGTTATTCATTTATTATTCAGACACGTTAATTAATTTTAAAGGAAAACTTTTTTTTTCGTTATTAAGCAAAAGATGAAGAAATTAGTAATTACTATATATTTTCTCTTTATACACAAATTAAGGAACGTAAAAGTTCATATTTAGCTACCATACTTATTATTTCTTCATTCATACAACGTATCCCAAAATCAATGTGTTGTATGCAATACCATACAAAAACCCACCGTGTTTCCATATGCCTGTTGGAAATATTCCGTGTGTATTTATACTGGACAATCTAATTTACATAGCCCGTGTTTGATTTTTGAAAGGTGGGAATTTGTTACATGAGAATGTTAGCATGTAAACCTGTTTAATTTGGTAAAGATCTGTAAGCTTTTAGCTTTAGTTTTAGAATAATATTTTAATGGATGAAAGAATATTCGGAGTAACTATTTTCAGTCCAAGTATAAATGAAAACCAATCCAGGCAATACTCAAGAACTTGCCCGCCTTAAGGCGAAGGGAAGGCTTCGATATGCAAGGTGTTAGTAAAAAAAAAAACAATTTTCTCCGTGATGATTGTTACTCTCTGATGATGGTTTAATCTTTAGTGGAAAATAGAAAGTTTAAAACAAGATTAAAAGACCAGAGCAGATGGAACATTACAATATTTTATAGGAATGACCACTAGAAAGTTTAAAACGAGATTAAAAAAGCATATGGCAGATATCAAATATAACAGGAGTACTACAGCACTGGCAAGACTATATAGAACCGAGACATTAAAAATTTATTTTAAAAATAGTAAAATAATTTATACATCAAGACTCTATTTACCGTCTATTATCCTTGAAGCAATAGAAATCTACATAGAAACGTAAACATTTGCAATGAATCCGCCTCATTTGAATTACCTAAAATTTGGCACGAGGTACTTTTAACTTTAAAAAAAGAAATAACGAAATATTAATTTTTACGTTTACAGTTTGCAACTTCAAGCACCTGCTTTATTTACATATATGATCTCGTGATTCATGTTTTCAAGTTTATTTTCGAAAATTAGAATATTTTTGTTTATCATTATATATCTTGAAAATGGCGCCGTATGAACGTTGAAACGTATGTCGATCATTAAAAGGCTTTTATAAGCCTTTTGTTGTTTCTATTTGTACCACTTAAGCATTTTATCTACATTTTAAATGTCACCTTTTAAGTAGAAGTTGAGCTCTTTGAGTTTTCGTTTGGTATTTTATGAAAATTATGATTAATTGAATTTAAAAATAATCATTTATGAAAATTCATAGCGGAAGTGACGTCTTCTCGCTTCTCGACCCTTGTATTTTCAAGCAGCATTATCAATTTTGCATTATCATTACGAACATTGCCTTTGTTGAAAATTTCAGTGTTTAAAACATAAAGTGTGTGTTTTTTTTTTTTTTTTTTTTTTTTTTTTTTTTTTTTTTTCCAGTCACTGTTTGGACTATTATTGCTAAAATGAATCAGAGAGATGTTGCTGAAAATTTGATTACGGGGCGAAATTTCATATTACAGAAGAAATAACTATCTTTTTAAACATGTTCTAAAGAAATATTCTAAGAAATTGTCTAAAAGTTTGTACCTAGGAAAGGTTGTTAAATTTGAAATTGAATTTTATGAGATTTATGACTTAAATTATGCCTGACATTTCCGACAATAAATAATAATAATCCAATTAAGTTTAAAAGTTCGTAGCATTGATCCAAAACATGGCAGTAAGAATGATAATGTCTAGTTAAATTTCAACTGAAATTTTATAAACAAAGATATACAAATCAAATTACTAAAACATTCACCGTGGATTTTAATAAACTATTTATTAAAAATACTCATACAGTTATGAAAATTTGAATAATGCTATATTTTTAGATAAGTTTCAGAGAATGTTTTGAAGTGATAAAACTTTAAGGGAAAGCCGGTGATAACAACACAAGACCGATCGTATCCCAAACCTTTATATGAAGAGTTTGTGAAACGTTAAGCGTAAGTAGATTCAAGCACGAAATATTTAAGAAAAAAAGTAATTGCTTTTACATCAAATTATTTATCATTGAATTATGCTTAAACATGTTGCATGCTTCCGTAATTTTAGTGTTCTCAGCGTAAGAGTTTGCATAAAATTTTTAATGAAGCTTTTATTCTGAAACTTTTTTTTAAACATCGGATTTAAGTATATTTTGTCTAACCTTATTCATATATTTTATAAAAAATGTTTTCAAGTACCGCATCCGTTAATATTTTACAAAGTTAATGCTCATTTATATTTAATTATATTATTTCATATTATTTATAACCTTCATGTTAAAAGGGACAATGCTTTATCGCTCACTACTGGCGGTCTTAATCATAAAAATATTATTTTATAAAAACAAATGAAAAATATAAAAAATATACAATTTTGCACAAATAAGAAGAATACAATCCGATTGTGTGCAAATGTTAGGCTGAAGCCAGTGTCATAATGGAACATTTAATGATCCTGTATCTTTGCATATACGTTGATTATAACCCTAAAATGAACATAGGCTGGTTTTTGTTTATTTTATTCAAATATTTATCTTAATAATTCAAAATTTCGTTATTTTCATAGAGAATAAATGGACATTTTTTCGTATAATATTTTAAAATGGTTAAATTTACTTCATCGTTGCAAATACTTTATCGTTGAGAAAAGTAAATCAAAACCTGGAATACTAATTTTTACTCAACAATTTAGTTTCAATTGAAAATTTTCACGTGAAAAATTTAAATGAAGTAAAAAAAAAAATGAAGATTAAATAATAATATTAGAAATAAAACGTACTTTTTTTAGTTTTTGATATTAATGCAAGGTTTCAATATGCGTAACCATAGGAAACAGGCGAATATGACGTCATACATCGAAAATAAAGCGGATATGCTTTGATGGTGAAATAAAATGATCTTGGGTTTTTTCTTTACTTTTTTTCTTATTTTTTCTTTTGTATGGTAACTATACTTGACGTTTTACCGTCTGCGCACGGCTAATATAACTATGCCATATTTTTTATTTAATTTTTTAAAAAGTAAAAAGAAGTTTGAAAAGAAAATGGTTAGCAAATATCAATAATATGCCCCGCAAAAGTATGCATGTCGAAAATGATGTCCTGGATAGCGAGAAATAGTTATTTTCATTCTTAAAACTAAAAGCAATAACTGGATTACCTAAAAAAAATGTTAATAGTTCCGTTTCTGTTGATAAAACCTAAACATTTAATATTATTTCGTAAAAGTAACATAATTTCCCCTATGCCAGTATTGAAATTAATTGCCTGGAAAAGAAAATTAACAAGAATTATGTCATTAAAAAGGGATTTCTCTGGGGAAAAAGAGACGTCACATTTGAAATAAAATGGGAATTTACAATTTTTTTAAATGAGTATGAATCAAGTCCTTACATTAATAATACAAGGATCAGTAAGTATAGAAAGTAGATGAGTTTCAAGCCATATTTATAACGAAAAATTAAAATGTTTTTTTCTAATTCTATACTGAATACTAAGCATGAGTATCCGTTATATACAGATGAGAGTTTTCTGCTAAAAATCACATCATAATTTTAAGAAAAGGAAAATGAACACGAATCTATTATATTAAAATCTGACCGTGTGTTTGTATTTCGCAACTACTCCTAGACTTTCGAACGCAACGCGATTTACTTAATACCGGTTATCATTGATCCGAGGATGTCACACAAACTGTTAGATAATAAGAAAATAAGTTAGATGCCAAGATTTTTTTTTGTAAATTTTAACGAAGTTTCTCTAAAAATGGAAAGTAAATTACTCCATATTTGTGTATAAAAACGGCAAAATAAAACAGATCAGTATATTTTGTACACCATTTTCCCATTAAACCTGAAAAACAAAATTAATTTTCACTTTGAATAGATGGTGAAAACAAAATCTTAATTTCACTAAATTATCCGAAAAATAAAAACATATTTTCACATATTCAAACTTCATGAATCAATTTATTCTGGAGAACAAAAATTGCTTGTCAATATACTGTCATTTAAAAGACAAGATTTGTTTCACCTATACATTAAACCAAGGAGGCAGAATTGAATTTAAAGAAAAAGCATATACTATTTCCAATTAATCTTTTTTGAAGGATGGCTGTTAAAACGTTTCACAAAGGCGTTAAAAGTAAAATTGTTTATCAGGTAAAATTGACATTTTTTTTTACCCAATTCGTCTATTTCCACGATTTTATTTGGCCCTCCTTTTTGCATTGGTTGAAATTTCATTTTCGCGATTATTTGACACAAAATTTCTCTTTTTTAAGACTGAGTTATGTCAAGGTCCCTATAACAAAAAATACCGTATTGTCTGCTATGAAATGTGATAAATAGTTCGTTAATTATTACCGTTTTTAATTATCGAGAGTGAAATATTTTGCTTAATTAATGTATTTATTCTCTTTTTAATGTTGCGTGAACGAAGTCACGGCTAACAGCTAGTTATATTATATATCAAACATGTTCTTTACATATTCAAAGTTCAAGGACATTTCTCGGGAATTTCTTCACGAATTTAAGTAGATATTCGACAAAACGTCTGAAATCGGTCATTGTCACTTAATTTCTGGCCATCAGTGTATATTTGATTACGTAAAATTGAAATTTATCCACATTTAATTTTGAATTACCTTCAAATAACACTTTTCCTTGATTTTTTTTTCTCACAGCAATAAAAATGATATTTAAGATGTCTGGGAATAATTTTATAAACGAATAGTATAAAAATATAGCATGGAACGGTTTTTAATGTAGTAATGAAAAAAAAATAGCATATGGGTTATGATTTATTTCCCACCTGTTATTTCTTATAATAAACAAAAACATTAATTATTAGTCTTAAAATCTCATTAATATAATCGCAAAAAACAACACTAAGAATGCCAAGATTTTGTTGAACTTTAAATTTTATTATATATAGAAATTTTTTAAAATATTTTAAATAAAAGCTCAATAAATATTGATAAAATAATTTTAAACTTATATATTTATGAAAATTTTAATAATGCTCTAGTTGTAGAATAACACTGTTAAAAAAGACAAATATTTCGTAATCTATATAAAGTATAATGTAACCCCGAGCGAAAATACATAATAACATCTTGCAAATTACCATTATTACGAAAAGCGTTCTTTATCATTAGGATCCTCAGAAACCAATATATTTTCGACATTTAATGAATCGTCTCTATAAACAAAGTTCTTTCGCTGCCGCTGATTTAGATTACACTGTAAAAAAAAGACAAATATTTCGTAATCTATAAAAATATAATGTAACGCGAGCGAAAATACATAATAACCTCTTCCGAATTATCATTATTACGAAAAGTGTTCTTTATCATTAGGATCCTCAGAAACCAATATATTTTCATCATTTAATGAATCGTTTCTATAAACAATGTTCTTTTCACTGCCGCTGATTTTCGGAAACGTCTCTGAGTAGTTTTACAGTGTATTAATCGTATTTCTACAACCAGAATATTGATTTTTAGGATGCGGCCAATTCTTAATTACACATTTCTAGCTGCATAATCTAGTTTATATATGCAAGAGTAACAAAATAATATTAATTTTAATATTATGTATATTTTAATATTTAATATTTTCTAACTTCAATGCTGTTAATTTATTGTGTTTCTCTGTAAATCAAGTTTGTTGAACATAAAAATGTTTACTTGAGAATTGATAGCATCCGTAAAATCTATGTAACGTCCATTCGTTTCACACTTATATTTAATCCGATGAACTGTAAGTCGCATAGGTGTATCTGACTGAAATTCCGTGCGATAATGTTTATGTACTTCTGCTACATTTCTATACTTACAAAAGTACTTTTTAAATGTTTATTTGAGAATTGATAGCATCCCTAAAAGCTATATAACGGTGGACTATTGATTCACAAACTTCAACAAACATTTCATTTTGTTTTGTGGCGCTTTCTTGCTCAATTGCAGTACCGGAACGTTGTGAATTAAAATCCATTCGTTTCAAACTTATATTTTATCCGGTGAATTATAAGTCTCTTAGGTGGATCTGACTGAAATTCTGTGCTAAAATATTTTTGTACTTCTGCTACATTTTTATACATACAAAAGTATTTAAAAATAAATTTATTTTTTCAAAAGTTAATCTTCGTTCACTCATTATGTCCAATTAATTACACATTGTAAAGAAAGAAAAATGAGAAAGTTGTCACCCGTTAAACAGTGTATGTATATGTTTTTCTGACGCACCCTGAATATAAAGAATAGTAATTAACAGAATTTTGCTTTATAGTAACTTATTTATTATAATGTTCAGCTGAGATTAATTGCATGCTTCCTTGAATTTAGTGTTCTCCATATAAATATTTATGAATTTTGAGGCATTTCGAGTATTCTTTTTTCAACATTTCCCCTAAATATACATTTATTAACACTATAACGTATAATTTATGTCAAAATATATTTAAAGCACACAATGCGTTAAATATTACGTTATTAATATTAATTTAAATTGAACTATTTTCTTTTACTTATGAAATTTAATCTTTTTTACATTCATGTCACAGAAACAATGGTTTTTTCTCTTTTTACAATGTCTCTAATTATAAAAAATAATTGTCATAAAAAAAGTTTAACTATATTCCATAAAAGAAATGAAATATAGATAAAGTATACAATTGTGTAGAATTATCTACAGTAAACATATCTCTTTTTTTTCATTACCATAGTGTACAAATTAAAACATCTTCTAAATATTAATACGATAAAAATTTCATTTCATTTAATATATTATATGAAAGTGATAATTAATACGTTTGACAATCAGTTTTTCAGAAAAATACTCTAGAATTACAAAGAATGAATAGAGTTTTTATGTAGCACTCACTGATAAAAATTTTACCGTTAGATTACGGGAAAAGCTTGGCAGCACAAACTCCAGCATTTTCATGTAATATTACAGTTTGTACCGTAATCTATTTAGACTGTATTAGACCGTAAATGGCAGTAACTTTCAAGAATGTATCTGACCATAAACCACACTCACTTTCAAAAATGGCTTTTTTAATTGAATATTTGTGCGATATAATCGAGATTTAAACGAGGCGATTTTTTTACAACATTAAAATTAATCCGTTTTCAATCTTTTAGCCTAATATAGTAAATTCTGTCCTCTTTTCAATAAAGTGTATTGGGATTTTGTACAGCAGTTTTTGAATTTTTTGCGATTTTTATTATGCGATTTTTAAAGTTTTTACAAATTTCGGGGTGATTTTTTGACATTGGTAAAATGATTTCGGTTTCATACTTTTAGCCTAATGAAGTAAATTTTGTCCTACGAGTTTTGTCCCCGTTAAACAGTGTATGGATAAATTTTTCTGACGATTCGTGCAGCAATTTTTAAATTGTTTACGATTTTTAGAGTTTTTTCGTGTTTTGTGCGACTTTTGGACATGCTCGGGCAACGCCGGCTGGTTCGGCTAGTCATCAAAATGTGTACAAGTTATTCAAAAAATATTTAAATTGCACAGTATGTTATTAATTAATGTACAATTGCTTTTTCATATTAATTACATATTTTTGCTGAAAATCCCTTCATTAACATACGATTTTTCCAAAAAGGAATAAGCACTACATTATTTTAGATATGATTAGAAGATCAAGAAAACATATAGACTAAAAAAATTTTAAATTTTGTGCCATTATAAAAATTTAATGATGATATTTTTCAGATCACAATGTGCAACCTGACTGTTTTAAGACTATTTTAACAAGGCTGTTACATCGGGATGTGTTTTTCTAACACTCGTACTTATGTATACACTAAATAACAATGTTTGTATAATTTATGAATAAAATTATATAAAATTCTTAATGAATTATCATTTTAGAGAATTATAATACATTTTTCAAGATCGTGTGCAACAAAAACATGCCACCAAACAGTAATCTCCTCAAATTGATCGAGTTTCGTATTAGATGCATTAAAGGTTATACCTTCGTTCATCTGTTATTACGAGAAGAAAAGACTTTTCGGGCATATTAGACAATGTGCGCTTGCTCGCGCTTTTATTTAGAGTCGAATATATGACCTGAAAGCGCACTCTTGTTTGAGTTAAAAAGGTGGAGTGAAATGTTTATGGTTCTTATTACTTGAAGTGTGAACTAATGAGGAATCCTTTAATGAAGAAGACTAAAAAGAAGTTGTTGAAGAGGGAATTGGATTCAAGTAACGAATCGGACATTTGTGAATTTATTTTTAATATATTAGAAGTGATGGAGAATTCCTAAATGGAGTTCAAATATACCTAGAGTGAATGTGAAAACTAAGTGAAAACTAAAGCATAGAGTTTTTTATTAAAATTTAATTGTTCATTGCATATCGCCTGGAGAAAAAAAAGCCCTGGACTTGAAAGATTCGACGCGCATGCGTTCGGTTATTACAAGAAGAAAAAAGTTTTCGGGCATATTCGACCATGTACGCTTGCTCACGATTTTATTTAGAGTTGAATATATGACCTGAAAGCGCACTATTATTTGAATTAAAAAAATGGAGTGAGATGATTATAGACCTAATTAGTTGAAGTGTGAACTAATGAGGAATCCTTTAATGAAGATGATTAAGAAGAAGTTTTTGAAGATGGAATTGGATACAAGTAACGAATCGGACATTTGTGAATTTTTTTAAATATATTAGAAGTGATGGAATTCCTAAATGGAGTTCAAAGATATCAAGAGTGAATGTGAAAACTAAAGCACAGAATTTTTTGATAAAAATTAATTATATACTGCATATTTCTTGGAGGAAAAAAAAAGTCCTGGACTTGAACGATTCGGTGCGCGTATCCGATTAAGGAATAAAAGCGTGCAACCTTCCATGTTAATATTTATTATATTTTTTGCATATGTTCAGCTTTTGTAACATAAAATTTTAAAAGAGAGTGAATATTACTTTTTTATGGAATTAATAAAAAAAAATGTTTAGAATATACAAATTTATACAATTTACAAGTATGGACAATTATATATAAAAAAAGAAATTATCTTTTCTAGATCCAAATGCGCAGTCAAAACAATCTTTATTATATTTTATGTTTTATGCTTGCTTTATAATTTTATACTGCACCTAAGCGTAATATTTAGAAATAATTTTAAAAATAACCTTCTAAATGTTTCCTCTAAAATTGTATAAAACAAAACGGATATTTAAAACTGAAACAGAATGAGAGTAAACGATTAATAATCTACTTTCCGGCTGATAGGTCTGATAACAAACGATTACATTTTAATTAATTTTAAATTTCAGTAACGTTATTACAAAAATTTAAGATCTATTAATGTCTAGCTAAATTTTAATTCACATTTTCAATACCTATAAATTCCTGTTAAAAACAATAACAAATGCACCATGAACGTTGATAAGCCTTTCATAAAAATAGTCGTTCATTTATGAAAATTGGAATAATGCTTTAGTTATAGATTAGTTTCAAAGAGTGTTTTGGAGCGATAACATTTTATATCACGGAAAAACAAAAGACCGATATTATCCGTCAATTTTGTGATGAGTTCTGGAAACAATAAGCCTAAGTAATTTAAAACGCAAAATATTAAAAAAAGTCATTAGCAGAAATTTGCTAGTATGGTAAAATGTTTATTGATGAATTATTTTGAAATATATTAAATGCATCTTTGGATTTTGTGTTCCCAGAGTAAGTGATACCGTAAAATTTTTAACGAAGATTTTAAACATTGATTCCATTTATAAAACTTTGCTTTTATGTAGACACTTATTTCAATGTGCATATAATTTATGATAAAAGATATTTTCATTTATCTGTGCATTATTTTTTACAGACGTATTGTGCATTACATTTCATTAAACAAAGTGTCCGAAAATATCAGCGGCGTTAAAGTACACTGTAACAAACGTTTTTGTATCGGAATCCAAGGTTCTAAATCACTTATCGAGTCATTAATACAGAGTGTCACCCTTCAACCCGAAACCAGATTTTTTACGATTTTAACAATAATAAAGGTACTATAACGATATTTTAAGTCTTACAGTGACTTATATGAAATAGAAAGATGTTCTTAGAATTCAGGGAAACGCCGATCGCAAACGACTGATTCAATCATTAATGCAGGGCGTAACACTCCAACTGGAAACCGGATTTTTCATAATTTAAAAAAATAATAAAGATAATATAACAATATATATAATAGTGTTACATTTATTTCTATTAAATGGAAAAACGTTCCTAAAATTGCTGAAAAAAAAGATGACAAATGGTGGATGACGTTTTACGTCTTTTTACAAGTTATACAGCATAGGGGGGAGGTGGCAAGAGTGGAAAAACACTAATTTAGTAATAAGTAAATCCAAATTATCCTTTTTGTTTAACTTGGAGTCTGTGAAAGTATCCAATTTTCTAACATGTAAATTCTTCGCTTATTTTTCCTCTACTTTAGATGTTCCCACTCATCCTGCATTAGAGAGAGAAGTAGGATGAAATTTTCAAATTGTCTAGAAATTGCAATTTTCAAAAACTTTTGACGCGTCAATTTGTTTTCAGATAACATTAATCATTATTGAAACACAATTTTATCAAAAACAGTGAAGAATAGATTAAATACAGTTTTATAAAAATTGTACAATTTCTGCTACCTTTCTTCTATAGAAATATCATTTAAGAATCTTAAAGAAAACAATAAAAGCAATGGTTTGAAATCTTATATCGTGAAAAACATTTTAAAATAGAAAAGGGAATTAAACTAAACGATATTCAGTTTTGGCTGACTATTTCGCATAGCAAAAGGTTAAAAAGAAAAGAAAACATCAGTAAAAATGTTAAATATACAATGAAATTAGAATTGCCTGATTAAATTTAAAATGAAATTTTAATAAAATCCAAACTGCGAACTAAACTTATAACAAATGCATCATAAAACTTGTTAAAACATTTATAAAAATACTCACACATGTTTGAAATTTTAAATAATACTTTCGTTTTAGATTAGTTTCGAAACGATAAAACTTTATATAAAGTGAAAACCGCTAATAATAACATAATACCGTTGTTATCTTACCTCTTTGTGATGAGTTTGTGAAACAATAAGCCTAAGTATTTTCAAGCGTAAAATATTAAATAAAAAGTTAATCATTCGAAATTTGCTCTTAAGGCAAAATGTTTATCGATGAGTTATACTCAAATATATTACATGTTTCCTTGAATATCGTGCTACGAGAGTAAGTGTTTCCTTAAAATTTTTAACGAAAGTTTTAAATATGTATTTTTTTTCTAAACTTTGCTCTTTAGTAGACCTTTTTCAGCAACATGGATATAACTTATGATTAAATTTCTTTAAAATTCACAGTGCATTGTCATTTTTCAGAATTATTAATCATTTATATTCCATATATTTTGGTCTTGATAATCATTTCACTAATAAACGAATGCAGGGCAAACACCACACTTAAATTAATATAAAGATCCAGAATCTACAAAGTTATATAATATACATTTGTGGACAGTTGTGTGTAAAAAGATAATGATAATAATGTGTAATAAGTTATACAAATAACAATGTAGAATAATGGAGAATGATTTTTTTTTATATCATGAATTGCACATTAAAAAAGCTCCAATATATTTATGTCTTTATATAAACATTCTGGTTTAATACAACATCTAAGGATATTACAGTAGAAGCTCTTTTATCCAGCATTCTACGGTTCCACGGCATAATCCACAATTCAAAAATAAAAAGTAACTTTTATGTCTTTATACTATTTTTTTTAATAGAATCTAAGATTAATATGTAAAAATCTGAAGAACAATTTTAGCGAGGTATGATTTGAAATCGTATAGCATAGGAGAGTTGTTAAAATAAAAATGGGATGGAAGATTAACAACATTCTTTCCTCTGGATATTTCTCAATTTTAGCGATGAAATTTTAATGAAATCTAAATTTTCAGTCACATCGAGTAAAGTGCTATATGCGGGCAGTCACACAGTATACAGTACAATAAAAAGAATATGATTTATAGCTCAACTTTAAAAATCTGAAGAACGATTTTAGTGAGGTATGATTTGAAATCGTATAGCATAGGAGAGTTGTTAAAATAAAAATAGGACGGAAGATTAACGACATTCTTTCCTCTAGATATTTCTCAATTTTAAAGATGACATTTTAATGAAATCTAAATTTTCAGTCATATCGAGTAAAGTGCTATATACGGGCACACAGTATAAAGTACAACAAAAAGAATATGATTTATAGCTCAACTTTCACTGAAATTGAAATATACATGAAAATTCTAGTGAGAATAATAACAGATATACCCTGAATACCCATAACCTATTTATTAAAAATA
The DNA here is from genome assembly GCA_963931845.1 of Maratus michaelseni. NCBI lineage: Eukaryota > Metazoa > Arthropoda > Arachnida > Araneae > Salticidae > Maratus > Maratus michaelseni. Next base: position 421,008,039 of record OZ007588.1, read on the forward strand.
TGCACTCATTTATGTAAACTTGAGTAATGGTTTTGCATTTTATCAGTTTAAAAAAATTTTAAACAATAATTTTTTATCTCAAGTGAAAACTTCTGATAATATCAAAATTGTGGTATTATCCTATTCGGGTATCTGATGAGCTCGTGACACAACAAGCTTAACTAGTTTCAAGAAGAGAATATGCAAGAAAAAAGTAATTGCTTTTACAGGAAAAAATACCCTTCAATTTATGCTAAAATATATTGTATGGTTCTGTTAATTTAGATAAATAATAAAAAAATTGACTTCGTAAAATTATTAATGACGTTTTAAATCTGGATTAGTCATGTTTTTAACTTTACACTTAAGTATACGTTGTTCCGTTAACATTAATCGTATAATTTAAGTACAAATAATTATTGTATGTATTAATTTTTTACAGCGTTAATGTTCATGTATATTTTATTACATTTTTTGAAAAAACTTCATTAACATTATTGTTCTAGAGATAAATCTTAATCGCTCACTACAAGTGGTCTTAATCATAAAAATACTGTTTTAAATATAAAAGGTCGCTGAATTGACGAATTCCACAAAACAAACGAAAAATATAAAATGTATACAATTATGCAGAACTACGAATAATGTAATTAAACTTTTTAAGGTCATAATGTGCAAATTAAAAATTCTCCAAAATGTTTATTAAGCTTTAAATTGCTTTGATTCATTTTATTTTTTCAAATAGTATATAAAGGTGATATTTAAGTAGTATACAGAGGAACAATTTAAAAGTAAATTACATGGAAGTGTTTAACGTAGAAGTTAAAAAAAAAATAGTAAATTATTTATGATTTATTTTTCGCCTGTTATTTCTTACAATAAACGAAAATAATAATTGTTAAATTTATATTCTCATAAACATCGTTGCAAAAATAGAAATAAGAATGTCAATATCTTGCAAAATTTTTATACATATTTTATTATGAATATAAATTTTTATTATAATTATTTAAAAAAAAAGCTACTCCATTAATGTTGATAAGATTTTCATATAAAAATTGAACTCATACATTTATGAAAATTTTATTAATGCTTTCGTTTTAGATTAGTTTTACAAAGAATGTTTCACAGCGATAAAGTTTTTTACCAAGATAAAATTGCTGATATTAAAAAAGACGGATATTCTCCTATTCTGATATCTGATGAGTTTGTAAAATAATAAGCCTAAGTAATTCGAAACTCAGAATATTAAAGAAAACTATAATCAGCAGAAATATGTTTTTATGGCAAAATGTTTATCGTTGAGTTGGGCAGAAAATTATTACATGCCTTCCTGAATTGTGTGTTCCTGGTGAATAAGTGTTTCCTTAAAATTTTAACGAAGCTTTTTGTTATAGATCTTTTGCATATATATATATATAACATTTATATGTACATTTATTAACAATTTATAACTAAAGAATTTTTAACTGAGCAACGCGTTGTTATTTTTTCTTAAATGATTTATATTTAAATGGATTCTTTTCAAATTAAAATTTTATTTTATTAGTATACGATTTTAACGTAAATCAAACGTTAGGAAATTCAAGAGCAGATTTGTTTAAATCTATTTTCAATTTATTTTCTAGATATATATATATTTTTTAAATGTGTTGTGTCAAACTGAAATTATAATTTATATTTTTCAAAGGTAATGCATTTCAAATGATACAATTAGCTTTTGTACAGTGTTTAAAATAGATAACATAATACTATTTTAAACACAGTATGCACAAAACTCCAATTGCACAAACCTCATTCAGAAATATTGATTTTTTTTTTTTTTTTTTTTTTTTTTATGAAACTAGAATCTTTAATTTGGATTTTTTTGAAAAAGGTAAAATTTTGTCAAAAAGTAACAAATGTCTATAAAGTACGAGTATTTGAAAATTTGAATTTCAAGAATAAGTCTTTATTGTAATCGTTATAAAATAAATACACTGAAAAAAAAAAAAAGGCACTTTCATAAAATGAGTAAATTGATGTCTTCCTTTTGTTATGAAACTTTTTGTTTCAAATATGACGACTCAATGCTTTCAGTTCTGAAATATCAGAAATACTCAGAATATTGAAACACGGACATACTAAAAACTGAGCACATAGTGGTCAGCTCATACTCATTTTTTAAACATGCACATACGCAAATATGAACACATGATGTTTTATTCTTACGTGGGCGCATGTTTTCTGAAAAGAGTATATACATCTTTCAAAATTGAATAATTTTGATTCCGAGTCATTTTAACTATGTGACATACTCACATTTGGGTATTTTTTGTTCAGTTTTGAAAATACAGTTTTTAGAATGTACAATTCAATTTATAATCGAAAGCATGTATTGGAACATACATATATGCTTTCATGTGTCATCTGTCAAATTTTATATAGTTATTTGACCAATGACAGTCCATCTATAACACTGAGTCAAAAATACTTTCTCTGATGACAAAATTTATTCATATCCGCTATATATAAGATAGACATGTAAAACTGTTACCAACATGTTGGAAAACTAACCAAATTTATATATATATATATATATATATATTTAACATTTTGGCACCAGATTATCACAATTGTTTTCTAAATACATAACATAAAATTTAGAAAATTGAGAAATTGAGAATTCAATTTTCTCTTGTTTAAAATGTGTAAAAATGTATCTTAATATATTTTTTATATAAAATAAAATGCATTTTGTAATATTGTAATATAATATTTTTATTTGAACAATGATATAAGATTTTGAAATAATAGGGCTATTTTAATATATGATACCTTCATACGAAAAAGAAATTCACGCTTCATGTTCCAAAAAAAAATAGGAAAGCGCCTTTGCAAAAATAATGATAGTATCTACCGAAAGAAATATCGTGACTGATACTGATAAGCAAAAATATTATCACCTCTTCATGTAAGAAATCACTCACCACAATGACTTAGATGTACGCTACAAGATCGAAAGTGTATTTAAGGGATGCTTGGGAGGTGAGAATTTTGCAGAACATTTATGTGTGAAATAACAGATACTATTGAATCAGCTCACAAAATTAGCCATTTCTGGCATTAGTATTGTTATATTCGCTGACAAATATTCCCAAATAGCGCAGATCAACTTGTTTTCGCTGGCTGCCATTTCACAACACTTAATAAGTGGGAGACTAACTGTAAAACGTTTAGCTCATATTCAAGATTTTAGACACGCTCCAATCATTAATAATTGCAGAAATCATTAAATGTCCTTATCAATGAAAGAAAATAACCACATGACGTTGGCACTTAAATGAATACTATACTGTAACTTTAACCGCAAGTCTTTGTTTAATATCAAACTACGCAGTATAGTTACTCACGTCTGTCTCTGATAACAGAACTTTATAGACATTTGTCTACACGGAGGGTTTATAAATATCATAAAATGATCATACGGCAATGGACATGTGTTGTTTGATCATATGAATTGCAAAATCTTTGACATCACGTCTATGACCCTGTCGGAGTTCTCCATATTTCAAACGAAATGTTGCTGAACTCATATACTGCGGGTCATTTCTAAATGAATGATTTTGGTCTTCTACGCAGTGGGAGGTTTAATTCAGAGTCTCAAGCAATTTGAAACACCATGAAAGTTTCTAACTCTTTGCATGTCATTGCAAACCAGGTAAACCAAGTTTTTCAAAAGTACTTCTTTCCTTGTTTTTTATAAGGCGTACCAAAGACTCTTTCCAGAAAGTCTGCAATCATTTAGAGTTGCCTGAGGGAAATATTAATGAGTTCTAGTTGCTCTCCTGTCTTACATAATCAGAAATAATATCAACAGAGCTCTTCTGGAAGTGATGGATAAAAAAGTTTGAGCTCAGCAACATCCTTTTGCATTACAGAGAAACTCAATAACTCCAGTCTTTAGATTGGATGCATCTTTTATCCACGCGGGCTGACAGAATCGTTTGAGTTACACTTGCATGCTAGGAGCACGAAAGTATTAGAAAGGTGGTCATAATGCTAGGAATCATTGTTGTAAATACAAATTATTGTTTCTTTATGAGATTAAATGAATACATTTGGGGCTTAAAGTATGTGTACTGAATAAATGTGCACTGAATACATTTGGGACTTAAAGTATTTGGGATTTAAAGTAAAGTTAAAATAGGATTTAAAATATTTTCCACTACTTTAATTTATTAGTAAATGAGATATAAAAACAGGACATTTTTGTATGAATATATCATAAATCATTGGAAGATGATTCATCAATGGAAATGTTTCTAAACATTTTGAAATTATCAATGTCGATTTTCAGCGATGTTAATGTAAACGTAATGATTAAAATCATATCATGACAATTTCATATTTATAAATGAATAAAGTAATTTATTAACTATTCAGTAAATATAATGCTTTAAATAGTTGTCGTTTCACGCTGTTTGTTTTTGTACAATATGATGAGCAAATTTTTAAAGGCAAAGCACATTCAAAATACCCTTTGGTAAACAAAGGGGCATTGCAGCTAAATATGAGCTTGAATTATATTTGGTTACCATTAAATACTATTAAGAATAAATAGAAATCTTCTAATATTTTAAAAATTGTTCATTAATGATAATAAATTTGCATATTAAACTAGCAAAAAATTATCAAAATATTAACTCTTATTCTAAAATATAAATAAGATATATATATATATATATATATATATATATAAGGGAAGTACTTCCGAAGATTATTGAAATTTGTTTCATATATTTAGTAAAAAAATTCATATATCATAATCATTTCTATGGAATAGTTTTCTCCATTAAATTTAATTAAATAAATACACATTAATAAAGTTGAACATTTTGCAGAAAGCACTAATTTAATGTTTAAAAATATACTTCTAAAGATAAGCTTGATTCACTATTGATTACATTTTTATAAATTTTAAAAAACATGAATTTCTTCATTTTACGTGATTGACACTTTTTTTTAATTTAACTTGATGTTTTTGCATATTGTAAGTATTTATATAACATGTTTTATATGGCGGCGACAAATTAAATTATCATCATGATAAGAAGTATTTAAAATTGAAGCAACATTGTGAAATTATTTTTTCGAAAACTGTGTAATATTTATTTCCTTGAAAAAGTATAGAATAATTAAATTATGTAAATGCAAGAGTGGTAGTTACCTAAATGCAAACTCTATGCTTTTAAATATCACACTTTAGTAGTATGCACAACTTCAAATACATATCTAAGTAAGACAAAGTAAGAAATTTTTAATTAATAAGCTGTATCCACTGATGTATGCCAAAAAATAATCAAATATTGTGAACAATAATTTAAAAAAGCCATTTATATGTCATTAGTTTATAGTATTTTATGAACAAATTATTTAAAATTAATCCTGTAATTTTTTTTCTTTACTTTCTGCTATCCATAATGAAAGAAAGTATTTTAATTGAAATTTTTTTCGACTCCCAGTTTTCGATGGATTTACACGTTTTAAACGTCAAAGATCCCGAAAACATGTTTATACAAGATGTCTCTCTGTCCGTTTGTTCGTCTGTCCATCTGTCTGTCTTCAATGTATCATCGAAAAGTGTATGAAGTTATGCATAGAACTGAATAATTTTTATAGGTTTGTGACTAAATAAACTGACTAAATGAATGGATTTTTGACCATGGTTTCCTATGCAATAAATGATTTTTACAGTGTACTGTATCAACCTACTGTAAAAATCTCTTTTACTTACCCATCATACGTAGTATAGGGTAAGTCTTGTAATCGTTTTGAAAATCGAAAATTTTTTTTTTGACGGATTTACACGTTTCAGACACTGGAAATTCCGAAAAACATATTTTTAGAAAAAAGAAATGCCGTCCGTCTGTGTGTCTGTGTGTCTGTGTGTCTGTGTGTGTGTAAACGCTCTATCTCCCGAAAAAATTGAGATAGACACTTGCAATTTGGTATGTACTTAGTATGTAATAATGGGAAGAACCCTATTTCATTTCAATAACTTCGATTAACCGGAACTATTTTTTTCGGACTCTCGAAATATTCGTTCTGATGAAAGGTATATAAAAATTTTCGAAATTGGTTATTTTAAGAAATGAATATAAAAGACAATAAAAAAACATAAATTTTGCATAAAGCATGAAGTCGATCGGATGATGAGTTGCCGAGATATTTGGAATCCTATTTTCCACACTCTTCGATTTTTCGTGACCCTGTATTTCATCCAAATTTCACTTCAAAGATATATTTTAATTGGAAATTTGACGCTTAAGCAGATGCAATAAACTGCTAGTTAATAGGATTATTATTTTTGGAGTTATAAGGATGTTTCTTTCAAGCAGTTCAGTAATCGAGCCTTTAAAGTTTGTGACGTCATCAAGCCTCGATTTTATTTGAATTGCAATGCATTTTGTAAGTAGTTTACACATTTTTTATTTTAATATTTTACATTATGCATATCCATGATGGGTAAGTATTACGGTGGCCCCCAACGACTAGTTTGTATCGGAAACCAGGGCAAAAATCCATTTATTTAGTCAAAATTACAGGGCGTCTCACTTCAATCCGATGTCGCATTTTCGTTCATAACTTCAACAGTAGTGAAGATATTTTAACAAAATTTGCAATTGACTCATCTTTGTAGGAATTGTAAGCACAATGTAAGATTTCGTTAAAGTACTTTCACTGCTGTTAATGTTAAGAACGAAAACGCGAGTTCGGATTGTAGTGAGACGCCCTGTAATTTTTACTATATAAATGGATTTCCGACCCTGCTTCTCTATACAAAACTTGTTTGTTACAGTGTCCTGTACCAACCCTTAAAGTTTGTACATGAATTTGGAATCACCCTGTGTACATTAACAAATATTCAAACTTATGTGACATTTAAAAAATCCCTTTTAAAATTTGGATATAACGTAACCACGTATATAATATAACCACGAATATAACCACGTATAACAGAAAAACATCACTACAATTTCAAAAGATTAATTTTCAAAAGTGTTAAAGTTTAAAAGTATATTAGTCACGATGTAAATTTATGAATTTGCGATATTTATCAATATCTATAAGAGTTAAAAACATTTTTGCATATCTGTTTCCATAGATTTAGGGTATTTCTCAAGGTAATATTAGTATATAATGATATTATTTCATCTAATTTTTACGCCTTTTAGAATAGTTTACAAAAAGTAGAGCAACAGTTTGTTCAGTCTAAAGACATTTTATTTTTTCAATCTTGTTTATATCATATGACAGTGTCATGAATGGTTAAAACGACCTTTACATGAGCTTTTCAAGGTATTTTTTGTTCTTTTTTTATGATACAGATTTTACTGAAGAACAAAACTACTATTAATATACCTGTAATCTTTATAAAGGTGATATCAGAATGAAAATATTACATTTTAAAATTAAAGTAGATTTTTCTTTTAAAATTTTGTTATCAAAGTATAAAAATGTAAAAATATTTTTCAATATAATAAATTATAACACCTTGTAATAGTATATTACTTTTAAATGCTAAAGGTGTAAAATTAACAACTATAATATAAATTAGTGTGTTTTTGAAAATGACTCGGAAAGAGTCGAAACATGTAAAACAACTAATAAAAGTTATTTTAATTTATATTATAGTTGTTAATTTTACACCTTTAGCATTTAAAAGTAATATCGAATATTTTTGTAAGATATTTTACATATTTTATATATATTTTTTAATATTGACTTATTGAATACAATTAAATATATTTGTTGCTTATATAAACTTTATTTACCTAATTTGATAAAATTTGAAAGAAAACTTTACGTTTAACACAATGCTTAAAAATAAAATTGGATCAACGAAAGTTACAAAGTTAAAATACTTTGAGCTCAAAACCGGGAAATATTGTTTTACATTTAAAAGATGTGAAGGAAAATATAAAAATGGCAAACCGCGCATGCGCGGTAGCGTATTACTGCTTGCACGGCAGTGTATTACTGCTTATTTTACTGTTTAAGACTGTTAATTTTACGGTATAATACTGACAGCTGGGGGCCAGTTTTATACTGTAAAATCAACAATTATTTTTTGCAGTGTATATTGATGAAGATATAAAAACTCCTTTTGGAAATCTAAAATAAATAACATGCAGTTTTCAACCATGTTTAACACCAATTTACAATATGCGGGAGACACCTTATACCGCAGTTAAGACATAGAAATTTTGAATATTTGAGAAAGTATGAGCGTTTGTATAAAATAGTTATTTACTACGCATACTTTAGTGACAGCGTAACTTTTCTTTAATAGATTCATAATAATATACAAAGGGAAACTTATATGAAAAGGACATTCTAATATCGTGAAAATTTAGGAAGTTATCGGCGATGTAATAAGCTGTATTTCAGTATTTTTTTAAATTAAAGTCATGATAAGGTATTGTTCAGAAGCTGCAATTTAAATAATATAAAATAATGTAATTTATGAAATGCAATTTAGCCAGGTGTATTTTCAAGATTTATAAGTACGTATGGGAATTTATAGTGTAATGCAGTGTAATTATCCTGTGATTTATTATATAAATGGCAATTTGTGAAAAATACGTTATCATGCAGTTCTTTTATAAAAATATTTGAAATATTGCTCACTACATCACGGATCACTTCCTGAAAATTCACGATACGTGATTAGTGTCTTTATATAAGTTGCCCTGTACATTCAACTACTGTAAGTTTAAAAGGAAAATATGCTATTACTTAAATATAAACAGTTTAAAAGTTTTCCTTACAAATGCACATAATTTATCAAATATTAAATATATTCATTTCCTGATTGTGCGCGGTTTAATGTTTCTTCTACACATAGTTAAATTGTTGTTACATTTGGTTAAACACAGAATATTATGAAGAACAAACATGTAGATTTTTATTTTCAAAGACCATTTGTATCATCCTGAATATACGTACTGTTCTTGCACTAGACCGCAGCAACACTACTTGCTGCGGTCTAGTGGAAGGGGAAAAAAAAGGTAAACAGTTAAAAATTGTCAAATACATTTTACACCAGAAACACAACAATCTAAATAAAAACGATGCAATACATTTTTTTTAATTTCAAATATCAATACTTTTCTGTCACAATTTTAATGATTTTCTCTTTTTTTTTCAAAGAACAATTTAAATTATCATGAATATACGTAATATTCTTGCACCAGACTGTAGAAACACTATTGTTGTGGTCTAGTGCAAAGGGGAAAAAAAGCTAACAAGTTAAAAATTATTTTACACCAGACAAGCAAAAAAACTTAATAAAAACGGTGCAATTTTTTTTCAAATATCATTAATTTTCTGTCACAATTTTAATGATATGATGAGGATTTTGATGAAAAAATTAAAGAGTTGCATTTTAAGGAAAAATTTAACAGAAAAATAATAATAATTTTAATTTCATTTAAAGATAATGTTTCATATATACTTTTTGTACTTAATAATAAGAATAATAAAATGTTTTGTTACTTTTCAGTTAACAAGAACCACTTGACGCCAATTGTAAGTGCCACACAGAAATTAAGCACAGAAAAAATCGTTGCATGTTTATCGAAGAAAGTTTTTTTCTAAAAAGAAACCATGTGTTCTTTTACAATATTTACACGAAATTTTAAATATATTTCTATACTGTAGACTTTTAAATGTGCTTTCTCTGCAAGTACAACCAGAAAGAACATTTATTTAACTTTTTCATTTTCTATTTTATTTTATTTTTTATTTGTAACTATCATTATGAACTTTTAATATTATTTCTTTTTTTTTCCTGCTTTGGTTCGTGTAAAATAGTTTATATATTTAAAATAATAATAATTTTTTAGAATCATCATTCTAAATTTAATTTATGTATGAATTTATTTATTTTACATGAAATACTTAAAGAACGACTGACTGCATTGTTTAGATAATATAATAACTGATATAAATGAACAGATCTTTTAACAAGTTGGAAATATTACGTCAAACGTGACAAACGAAATTCATTCGTACTATAACTAGTTTCAGTGAAATGAATTATATCGTCAGTTATTATAATATGATTAATTTCCGTAATAAAATAAGTACATTATATGATGGCCACAGTTTATCTTTTGTTGACATTTACCGAAAATTCCAATGGGGAACTTACACCAAACTTTGAAAATTTCAGAACTTGAAATCCATATTTAGACCCTTTTTCCATTCAATATCGTTTTCTCCGGAAATATCTATCCAAAAAACTGTCGGTAGATTATATGATTGCTATAACTAAACAATTTAGTGTACAAATTCGTTTTCTTAAAATCAGTAATACGGAAATAATATGACACTATCTTAAATAGGACGTAATCACCTGGGCAACCTAGAATCATTACCTATCATGAGATATCATTGAATTAATTACGTATGATAGGATTCAATAGAATGGAGACAACTTTTATTAATATATTTTTATGTTTTGATTCGATTTTCATAAAATTTGAAATTACTCGACAAAATTCTGCAACGATTATATGCAGGGCTTTACAAATTCGATAAAATCTGGTAGCCAGAAAAAAAGCGCCCCAAAAATATTTAAAAATTGAAACTTTTATGAAAATTTATAATTTTTTTCTTTATTTATTTATATTTCTTTTAAATGTTAAAATGTGTAAATTAACAACATAATATACAGTAAAATAACTTTTATTAGGTTGTTAACATGTTTCAGTTCACTCCGAGGCATTTTCAAAAACAAATGAGAATATTCTATAATTGCGCGGCCTTTGAAGTTATTATTTGAAATGCTATCAATTTAATTTCCTTGTACTTTTTAAAAATTGCGTACGTTATCTTTTATTTTTACTTGGTTGTTTATTTTCATATTTGTAACCATGGAGTAACTCGAGCCACAATTTCGGTAAGTTACAAAATACTGCATCGTTACATATTGTATTTTTCCGTGTTACTATCTCTACGGTTTCTCTTATTATGGATGGATAGTATAGACTGGAGCGAAACATTTATTTACTATCATTGAAATTTATTTTGATGGTTTCTTCTTCATATATTCTTTCCAGGGCTGTGATTTTTCTATTATACTTAATATCAGCCATAAGATTCGTTTTTATGTAACTAAATTTCCTGCTTGTCATGCCAATATAGTAATTCTTAGATCCGTCTTCTTTAGTACAGGGTATTTCATATACTCATGAATAATTCTCAAAATTAAATGGGTCAATTTTACTGCAAATGATATTCTTTAATTTCTGAGCAAGTTTGGCTATTAAGCAGATATTGAAACGTTTAAGTTTGTATTTTATTTTTTTCAAAAAAGATTGGATAATATTGAAGAGTATAAAGTTTGTATTTTTGCATGATGTTTGAACATCACCCGCAATACACTTGCTGCGGCTATGTTTTCCTTATTGCCCACGAGTCTAAATCTGTAAAAAAAAAAAAAAAAAAAAAAAAAAACGGACGAGAAGCATATTTTTTACATCACCAACGTTGAAGAAATATTCTTCAAACATTTCTCAAGTTCTTTCCAAAACTTCGAAAATACAAAGTGCCCCGATAGTTTTGATCAGGTAGCGTAAATTTGTTTTGCTTTCATGGAAACACAAAATTTATTTTTTTATTCTTTCAAATGCAGAAACAGACGTTACAATATTCTAGGGAAAGAGTTAAATCTCATGTAAGTATCTTAATCAATTGGAAGAGATTTATAAAAAATGTCAAGTAGATTAAAACGTATAAATATTCGATTACTTATGATTTTTAGAAACAGAATTCTTAAAGTCGGGTCTGTAGTCATTTGGATAGGTTAATTTGACTGCTAAAAAAAAGAAAGTATTGTTTTAATTCAGAAAATGAAACATAGAAATTAAAAAGAAGAGAAAACATTAGTTTAAAATAAATATTACATTTTTTATAGCATACTAGCTGACCCTCCCGACATTGCCCGAGCCCTTGTAATAAACTTAAATCTCTTAAAAAACGGAACTCTGGCCACGGTCTACGATGGCTTCGGAACCGTATACCCGGCACGCTCGTACGCTCTAGAAAATATTTTATTTCCCTCTACCACCCCCAGGGGAGCATTCTGTTCTAAACAAACCTCTTTCCGAACGAACTTCTGAGACAGGTCCCCGCTGCCTACGTTACTGTATAGTAGGCGCACTACAAAATTGAGCTGGTTTCGAGAAGATTGGAACATTATTAGCCCAGTTATTGCAATAAGGCACAGTTAAAGAAAATAACCTTGAGTGAGGTGCCGAGGGAAGGGGATGTTCGAGTATCCTTCAGAAAATGACTAATTAGGAAGCCCACTATGCATGCATAAAAATTCGTTCATTTTGTTAAGCTAGGAACTTAATTACAAATTTGGCTTAAACTCTTGTTTGTAAATAGTGGTAACCGCTACTCATAAATTTAATTTAATGTTATAAAGGGTGACTATTAAATTAAATATAATGTTTGGAATCACTTGCGTTGAAATCGGAAAGATAGTTGCTGATATATAGAAACGGGGCATAGTTAGAGAAAACCTTGAAGGAGGAGCCGGTGGGGGGTATTGTTCAAGTACCCTTCAGCAAATGACTAATTAAGAGGAGCACTATGCATCTTTCGAAATTCGTTCGTTTGCTTAAGCTAGGAACTTAATTACAAATTTGGCTTACCCAATTATTCGGAAATAGTGGTAACCGCTACTCATAAATTTAGTTTGATGTTATAAAGAGTGACTATTAATTATAATGTTTGGAATCACTTGCGTTGAAATCGGAAAGATAGTTGCTAAGATATGGAAACGGAGCATAGTAAGAGAAAAATCCCTGCAAGAGGGGCTTTAGGGGGGGTGTTCAAGTGCCCTTCAGCAAATGACTAATTAGGAGGACCACTATGCATCTTTCAAAATTCGTTCGTTTGCTTAAGCTTTGAAATCAATTACAAATTTGGCTTAAACTATTATTCGTAAATAGTGGTAACCACTACTCATAATTTTAGTTTAATGTTATAAAGAGTGACAATTAAGTTAATTATAATGTTTGGAATCACTTGTGTTGAAATCGGAAAGATAGTTGCTGAGATTTGGAAACGGAGTAGAAAAAAACCCTTGAAGGACGGGCAGGGGGGGGGGGATTGTTCAAGTGTCCTTCAGCAAATAACTAATTAGAAGGACCACTATGCATCTTTCAAAATTCGTTCGTTTCCTTAAACTTTGAATTTTATTACAAATTTGGCTTAAACTGTTTTTCGTAAATAGTGGTAACTGCTACTCATAAATTTAGTTTAATGTTATAAAGGGTGATTATTAAATTAATTATAATGTTTGAAATCACTTGCGTTGAAATCGGAAAGATAGTTGCTGAGATATGGAAACGGAGCAGAGTTAGAGAAAAAAACCTTGAAGGACGGGCCGGGAGGGGGTGGGGTTGTGGCCTTCAGTAAATAACTAATTAGGAGGATCACAATACATCTTTAATGATTGATTCAGTTGGTTAAGCTAGGAACTTAATTTGAAATTTGGCTTACACTATTATTCGAAAATTCTGGTAACTGCTTTCTAGAAATACACCTTGAAGCTTAAATGTAATTAGACCGTTGCCCTCTTCATTCCCGCAAATATAAAAAAAATCTGTTAAATAAAGTTTTCTGTATTAACAATCTCCATCATAATAATAAATGTCATGTAAAAAAAAAAAAAAAAAAAAAAAAAAATTAAACCCGACTAATTATCATGAAGAAAATGTGCCTGGAAAATATTTCAATCAGTGGGACGTACGTGTAATTTGTCATGTACAGGTGGCGCGACATTCGCATGCCTCCTCTACGCTGATAACTTCAATCCATATTGACACTATTTAGTTAGAAATCCTTATTTATGCATCGCTACTCTGGTTTATTTAATTACTTCTGTGAAGAATCGATGCTACCAACCAGTGAACCAACCAACCCAAGAGAATAAAAGCGTATTTTTAATGAGAGTTATTTGTGCATTTTAATTAATATTTCAGATAGTAATTAAAATATTAAAATTCTGACGCTCAGGTATACCAGGAGAGGGTTTGGACTACCTAAATCTAAATTTACAGACTTCTAGGTGCGCTAAATTTTCCTAGCCATCGCCAACAGACACACAGAGCTAAACTTTCTTTTATTAGTATAGATTACTAACAAAATTTATTATTGCTGCCTATATATATAATGCAAAAAATATTGTGAGGCTGTAGATATGAAAAGCTCATACAAAATTGATTTTAACTTAATATTGACTATGATATTGGGAAACCAGTTTTAGAAAAATTAGTTAAAACCTAAAATTTTCTATTCCATTTTAATATAAATATTAAATATTCGCAGGAAGTACATTTTCAGTTGAACGCATTTTTCACTTCCAGAATGTCTTCACGACTTTTTTCCGTAAGAGTTAAAAGACATTATTGAAATTTATATTTCAACATTTGGACGTTTTTCACATATCGTATGAAATAGGATCTCTTTCAAAAGATCACACTTTCTGAAATCGAAAAGAAGTCACTTTGGAGTTTTCAAAAAGCATATATTTTGTTCGCAGACGTATGAAATGGGAATTGAATCGAACTTCTGTAGGTCTCAAACGTGACGTAAATGTGTCTCACTGATGAATTATAGCTCTAAAAATGCAAGGTGCAAGTTTAACATTTAAAAATCTTTTTGGTGATTTTCATATTTCGCTATTTATTTTTCTAATGAATTTTCAAGCTAATATATTTTTAACCTTTTTTTTCTTCATATTCTCTTTATTTACACGACCAAGAGAGATCTTTTTTTTCAAATATATTTAAGACTAAAATTGTCAATAAACAATAAACTAATTGGTGAAAAGTCACCGGACACTTTCGATTTTAAACGTTTTGTCAAATATCTAGAGAAATGCTTGAAGAATTCTTCTACAAGTTCATGAATATCAATCACATATGTTATCTCATAATTTTCAGTAAAGGTCTAGTCACGAGGGCAACAAAGAAACCAATAACAAATTGAATAAAAAAATACTCTTTGTGATCACCTTGTAAAATAAGATGCTCGAAATGATCTGTAGTTGTAGTACATAATTATGTGGGTCTTGCACAATAATATGTGTTCATTTGAGTAAGGATAGAACGTATATTTGTGGAAATACAAATGTTTCTTAAAAAAATTCCTGAAATGTTCGCATGTTCATTGTTTGTAGCATAAAGGGTTTTCAACCGAATTTAACACAACTTTTAGGAAATTTCAAAAAATACCATAAAATATCATGTTTCAATTAAAATATAAATGTATTTAATATTTAATTATATATGAGCATCTGTATAAAATAATCCATAGCAGCGCATGGGCGAAAGGTAACTCAAACATTTTTGAGTAATTTTTTAGTAGGGATGAAGCACGTAGCAGACAAGACAACTCTTATATACAGGGTAGTAAAATATCGTAAAAATTCAGAAAGATATCCGTGACGTGGTTAAATTTCAGATTATTTCTAAAAGTAGCTGGATCGTAAGAGATTTCCACCCAAATTGTCATATTTTATTAAGTAACTCCCAATAAAAAGGAGGGTGTCCACGCGTAGATTTTAAACGAATGCTTCAATTTAGATTTTTTTTTAATTGGTTGGTTTTGAATGTTCTGACATGATGAAAATGAGAATAAACTTAGAAAATTAAAAATAGCAATTTATGGAAATTCCTTACTTTCCACGAACTTTTTTATCTACAACTCCCAGCTGACTATATCGCTGATAACATTCTAAATTTTCTCGACATTCGACTAGACTTTTTATAACAGTTGATCTGTTTAGTTAAATTATGAAAATATGTTTGCATTAATGTTTGCACGTGCACAGTTAAGAATTATTAAAAGTTTCATAAATTGACGTTGAATGTGATTGAGAAACCTGCATGCAATTATATAAAAAATGAAGAAATTTGTAAAGAAACTTTTTTTTATCTCCATGCGTATTCATGCTATTATTACACAAATGAATGCAAATATTGTACAAGATCCACACATTTATGTTCTACATCTACAGATCATTTCGATTATTATTCTTTTTGTTCAATTCTCTATTGTTTCCTAAATTTCTCTCGTGACCAAACTTTGCTAAAAAGTACGAGAGGCAACATGTTCTTTATAGTAATTCTGGTATTTTAGAAAATTTCATCACGTATTTTTCAAGTTATTTGAAAAAACGTGTAGAATCGGAAGTATCCAGTGACTTTTCACTACATAGTATATATTCTATCCAAAATGCATGTATAATATCAATTAAAAGTAACTATATCACTATCGCAATATATCAACAATAAAATTAAAATCTTTCAAATATATTTTTAAACTATTAAAATAATGTAAATAAATTATAAAAAATAATCATTAAATTTGTAGAAAAATATCGCCTCAAAATATTGCTAAATTTTATCTTAAGGCGGGAGTAATATATTCATACGTTACAACTATATACTCTACATTGCATTCCAGTATCCACAATTTAAAACGTATATCATTGTTGCATTCTACATAGAAATGTTAAAACATATTAGTACATTTAAACTAATTTACCACTTATGCTATTAATTGAATAATTACTTGTTTATCTACATATTGATACAATTAGATAAATGTATTAATTCAATATTGTATTTAAAAATGTATATAATAAAGTAGAAATTAATAAGCATAATCAAAATATAAGTTAATATTTCAAAATGCAATAAACAGACAAGTATTGTTATATATTGCAAAATGAAGGTATTTGATGTAACTAGAATTTCAATATTCGTATTCTGAAGTACTTACCAGGGAACTTCTGCTACATTACAAGTACCGGAGGTAAGCTTATGAAAATTCAATCGTATGCTGCAGAAGTCAAATTGATATTTTGAACATGTAGGGAAAACTAAGTACGTTAACATAAATGATTTGCAGTAACAATCATTATAACAGTGTTACGTAATTAAAAATAATCTTATTAGAGAGTAATATATAAAAAATGTTTTATATTGATGAACACCCAACATTTTTTTCCCCTTATGGTGTAAAAATGTTCAGAAATTGATAGCATCAAAAATAATTAAACTAAAATATATCATACTGTAAAGTATTTCATAGAAATGTTTCATTATTGTTTTAAAGAATGGTATGATTTAAAAAAAAAAAATCAGAAAATTTGCATCTGGGAGATACATTGTATATCATATATCATAATGATTTATAAGTTTTAAATTAATTGTTTTAAATTAACCTGTTTTTCTACTTACTTCAAAATTACTGACGAATCTACTGAAACAATAAATACCAACTGATTAAAATTCCCAAGCTGTTTATTTGCACTTGATTCCAAACATAACATGACTTTTTCTTTGTGGTTCAGTTTATGATATTTCAAACTTAAAAGTAAATTAAAAAGCAGGTTAAGAATATCACGATTGATATTAATCGCAATAAATTAGCGATATGAAGTGATCAAATTTTCCAGAAAAAAATTAATATTTAAAAAACATAAATTATTTTGAGCAAAATATTACATTTTTATTAGGATTTAAAAAATCTTGATCATGCTTGTTATATCATAAGTATAATTCTTTGTCTTAAAATGGTTATTAACTGTATGCATATTGTCAACATATTTTTAACAATTTGATATACATATTTTTAACATATTTTTAACAATTATTTTTAATTTAAATTCATTTAAACAAAATCTCAATATTTTGCAATTGCGTATATGCAAATAAATTTATATATATATATATATATATATATATATATATATATTAGTGCTCGCGAATATACGTTTAATACGTTTAAATCGTATTTTGTAACCAGTAACGATTTCGGATAGGTATAATATGGGAAAAAGGCTTAACTACGTATACCTGTAAACGTATATAAACGTATATTCGCAAGCACTAATATATATATGTCTGTGTATGTATGTATGTAAGTGTATAGATATATCTTGGATAGAACGAAAATACTTTTTGTTTCATAAAATATAACCCATTTGTTTTCAAAATATGTTCACATGCACCATAAAGGAGATAATGTTAATACAACAATAATTTTAGAATAACAATTACGTTAAAGTATCTTTTAGTATAACATGTTTGTTTATAATGTGAAAAATGCTATATATATTTACACACACACACACAAATATATATATATATATATATACACTGCTCAAAACAATTAAAGGATATTTGAAGTTTTATATAAAATAAAGATATAAACGAAATTTTTTTTGCCAAAAATAGAAGAAGAGAATCACAAATGCAAATTTTTCTGGTTTTCAAACTGTGGAGTATGGAAATTTTGAGTTCGACGTCAAAAACGTCGCTTCAGCGGCAGCGAATGAAATTTGACTTTCAACTGGATAAAAGAGAATGAAGACAAGGATGATCGGCATTCAGTGATTGCTTTGTTTCGATGAGTACGATGTCTCAGCGAAGTCATTTGACAGATTCAGAAGCTTGGAGAATTGTTGGTAGGTTAAAAGGGGGCCAAACTCAAGCCGAAGTAGCGCAAGCCATTGGAGTGTCACAAAGTGTCATTTCCAGGATCTGGAACCGTTTTTTGGAGAGTGGATGTGCAGGCCGAAGACCAGGGCAAGGTCGTAGACGGGCAACAACGCCCAATGAAGATCGGTATTTAGCGTTAACAGCTCGGAGACACCGAAACATGAACGCTACTCTTCTCCAACAACACCTTCGCTCGGCTACAGGCACCACGATTTCAACTCAGACTGTCCGAAACCGGCTCCATGCTGTAGGTCTGTATGCTCGCCGACCGATGGTATGTGTTAGATTAACATCAAGGCATCGTCGCGACCGCAGGGAGTGGGCAACCGAGCATGTCAACTGGAGGAGAAATGAATGGAGCAATATTCTGTTTTCTGACGAGTCCCGTTTTTCTGTGCATCCGGATAATAGGCGTATTTTCATCTGGAGGGACCGTGGCAGTAAGAATAATCCTGCGTTCGTGCACGAAAGTGTCAGATTTGGCGGTGGAGGAGTGTTGGTGTATGGTGGCATCTCCATTGACGGGCGCACTGACCTCTACATCATTCGAGATGGAGCTCTGACTGGTCGCCGATATAGGGATGAGATCCTCAGACCTATTGTAGTCCCTTACGCTGCAGCAATCGGAGATAACTTCATTTTAATGGACGATAACTGCAGGCCACATCGTGCAAACCTGGTGGAGGATTTCCTTTTCGAGGAAGGAATCGTTCGAATGGAATGGCCAGCGTGTTCTCCAGACATGAATCCAATCGAGCACGTTTGAGACGCTCTAGGAAGACGAGTTTCTGGCCGCCAACAACCCCCACAAACTCTCCAAGAACTGGAAAGAGCTCCTCTGGAAGAGTGGGGCAGAATACCCCAACTCGTCATTAATAGCCTCATTGAGTCCATGCCTCCAAGGTGTTCAACGTTGCTGGCCGCCCGTGGAAACCCTACCCCCTACTGAAAATGATTTTCTTTGAAGAAAACACCTTTTCTTATTCTTTTTTTCTCATATGCACAAATTGTGTTTTTTTCCTTTTGTACACAAATGCGCAATAAAATGCATTTTTTTTCTGCCAAACATGTGTAATTTATTCTCATATAACCTACTATGTCTGTCGACCATGTATCAATCAGCTGAAAAGTTTCCCAGATACAAAATCCACCTAAAACTGCAATATCCTTTAATTGTTTTGAGCAGTGTATATTTATATTTATTATTATAACGTTTTATGTAAAATAAAAGGACACAAAAAGGAAATATGTTTCAATTTTAGTTTAAATACCATAAATGTGCAGTTTTGCCCATCAATTTCTCGAATTATCGACTGAAGACAAACTTATATTT
Organism: Maratus michaelseni; assembly: GCA_963931845.1. NCBI lineage: Eukaryota > Metazoa > Arthropoda > Arachnida > Araneae > Salticidae > Maratus > Maratus michaelseni. The sequence goes on from OZ007588.1 coordinate 421,027,926, forward strand.
CCGAGACGTTTTATCGTTTTAGTATAACTGTAGGTTTATCATTTAGTGAAAATATGTAAAACAGAATGAAACTCACAAAACTACATTCAACACGTGAGTACAATTTATGTCATTATGCTTTTCTTACAAGCTCAAGTCTTTTAAGAAAAGTAATATTTTATGGTAATTCATATTTCTTTTTCAAATTAAAAAATATAACTCTATTTCTTTAAAGAAAAAAAAATAATTTAAACCATTTAGTTAAATAAAATCTATTTTAATTACCTACTTTCCAAATCAATGCCATACGCCCCTCATATAAACTGGAATTACACTCTCAAACACAGTAAAATAATTTTATGGCAATAATTTTTCTTTAAGCTAATATCAAAACGTAATATAATTATAATTTATAAACTATGTTATTTATTATTTAGAGTGTATTTGGCATTTGATAATTAGTTTTGAAGAATATTTGTGTTTTTATGTGTAATATAAATGGGAAAATTTTTTATCCTCCCAAATATTTTTCTTAGAGTCATGTTGATGAATGCGAAACAAAAATGATTAATTTATAAACAGACAAATTTATTAAAGAACGTATTTTTTCTCAAGGCATAAAAAGATTATATATATATATATATATGTGTGTGTGTGTGTGTGTTTACTACATTATTATCCTCCTTTCATCTTCATAAATTATATAATAACTTAATCTTTGAAATATTGCTCCTCTTTCTGGTGATAGATGTCAGCACTGCTATCTGTTCTTATTTTTTCAAAAGTTGAATCAGCATATCTCTTTTCTCTGCTTTGGCTAGTGCATTTTTTTCATCTGTTTGAATCATTCCTACACCTTTTTTTTTTTTTTTTTTTTTTTTTTTTTTTTTTACTGGGGAATTGTATGTAGTATTATTTCGTGTTTTAACTATTGCTTATGGATAATTATTTTTTGGTTTAATATTTCTTGGGTTTCATTTTGATACGTTATAAGGGGGATAATATTGTCATTTTTGGGCTTAATGCTGACATTATTTGAGGAAATAACACATCTTTACTATGAATTACACTAATGATGCTCCTGTGACGAATCCATAAGTTATTCATAGTATTTCATGTTTGATTTTCATCTTATTGGGTTTAATTTTGTAGTATCATTTCATTTCAATTTTATACTGTTTCTTTCTTAGTTTTTCACACATGTGATTTCATTTTAACTATATATATATATATACAGGGTGTTCGAAAAGTCTGGAAACGGTCGAATAACTCGAGAAATAAACATCGCATGGAAAAAAGGAAAAATACGTGTTCAATATTTTAGAAAAATCTATTTAGGGATATCAAAGTCTTCGGGCAGAGTTGGGAGAGCATGTTTGATATCCCTCAATACATTTTTCAAAAATATTGAGCACGTATTTTTCCGTTTTTAAATGCAATGCATATTTGTAGACTTATTCGACCGTTATACATATACAGGGTGATTATAAAAAAACTATCCCGATATATGAGCCCCGAACTATCATACCGTCCACATAAACTGAATGAAACTTTGGTTTAAAGTATTTTGAGGTATGCGCTTAAGAATCATATGAAAGACAACAGTTAAATTCTAACAGTTACGGTTACAGTGATAAAATTTCGAAAATTTCAAATGGCAACACCTACTTAATTTTATTGGAATGTGATCTTCATAGTGAAAAACCATAAAAGGCGTTGGAACGGTACCTGTAACACAAAAATCGCCGGCGCTAGACAGACTAAGAAGAATAGTGAAAACAACCAATAAGGACAGAGAAGCAACAGAAAACAAAACATTTTATTGTGTTTCATACATTTTCCATTTTACACACGAGGTCACTTTACATGCGGCAGATGGTGGATAGCACTGAACAATAAAATGTTTTACTTTATGTTGCTTCTCTGTTCTTCTTTATTGGTTGTTTTCACTTTTCTTCTTAGTCTGTCTAGCGCCGGCGATTTTCGTGTTACAGGTACCGTTCCAACGCTTTTTGAGGTTTTTCACTACGAAGATCACATTCCAATAAAAAAAAAAGTAGGTGTTGCCATTTGAAATTTTCGAAATTTTGTCACTGTAGCCGTAATTGTTAGAAATTAACTGTTGTTTTTCACGTGAATCTTGAGCGCATACCTCAAAATACTTTAGGCCAGAATTTCATTCAGTTTCTGTGAACGGTGTGACAGTTATGGGCTCATATATCGGGATTGTTTTTTTTATAATCACCCTGTATATATATATATATATATATATAATTATTTTTTTATTAAGTTATTAAATAATCAGAAATAGTCTATAAGAAACATACATTATAATTGTTTTTAATGCCTTTTTTCTTTTATACGCTATTGAAGGAATGCTTCTGCCCATTTTAATAATATATTTCCATTTCACCACGGTCTATTTTTAAATATAAAAAAATAAAAATGAAAGGGAATATAAATATATTATGTGGAAAACTTATGTTTTAAAAGGTTCGTACTTTTTTCAAGCAGCATATTGAAATGTTGTTCAGTTTGACAAACTATGGTATCAGAAAATTTATAATATTTTATTTGAACAGTTTTCTGCTGCTAATTAAACAAATGTTATATATGAAATTATTTATATTCATCCGGAAACAAGCTACTTAAAAGTTAATCAAAAGGATCTTTAATCGGAATATATATGTGAAAACAACATGGTACAGAGAAACACAGGCATGCAGAATAATGAACATACAGCAAAAAAAAAGCACACTGAACTCATGCGTGTTTTCCAAGTTTTGGGATAAGCTTTTTTGAAAAAAAAAATCTATCGGTAATGGTGACTCTCAAATGAATTAAACTTGAAGTATATTCCACGTTTTTACTTTCTTCTATCTATAATTGAAGAAAGTATTGTATAATAGAATTAAAATTAATCCTGTAGTTTTCTACTTTCTTCTATCTATAATGTAGGAAATTATTGCAATCGAAATTTTTTTCGACATCAGGTTTTCTTAGGATTTACACATTTTAGAGGTCAGGGATCCCGAAAAACATGTTTACACAAAATATCTGTCTGTCCATGTGTCCGTGTGTCTGTCCTCATTGTTTCATCCTTTGTTAGCATGAAGTTATGCATAGAATTGTACCAAATTTCATTTATATGTTATTACTTACCAATCATACGTAGTATAAATATTGTAATCGTTTTGAAAATCGAAAAAACATTGATGGATTTACACGTATCAAACACTGGAGATTCAGAAAAACATATTTTTAGAAAAAAAAATTTTGCCTTACGTCGGTCTGTGTGTCTGTAAACGCTCTTTCTCCCGAACAAATTGAGATAGAGACTTGAAATTTGGTATGTACTTAGTACGTAATAATGGGAAGAAACTTAATGAATTTCAGCAACCTCGATTATCCGGAACTATTTTTTTCGGACTCTCGAAATATACGTTCTAATAAAAGGTCTATAAAAATTTCAAAATTCCTTATTTTAATTATTTATTTTTTTTAATTTGAATGAATATAAAAGACAATAAAAAAACATAAAATTTGCATAAAGAATGAAGTCGATCAGATAATTAGCTGCCGAGATATTTGTAATCCTATTTTCCACACTCTTCGATTTTTCATGACCCTGTATTTCATTCAAATTTCAATTCAAAGATATATTTTAATTGAAAATGAGACGCTTAATCCGACGCAGTAAACCGTTAGTTAATATGATTATCAATTTTGAAGTTATAAGGATGTTTCTTTTACTCAATTCAGTAATAGAGCATTTAAAGTTAATGACGTCATCAAGCCAGTATTTTATTCGAATTGCAATGCATTTTATAAATAGTTTACACATGTTTTATTTTCATATTTTATATTATGCATATCCATGATGGGTAAGTATTACGGTAGTACACCAACGACTAGTTTAACTATTGTCTGCAAGTCCAGTCGAAATTGGGAATATTCAGACGGATGCGGGCGTTGTGATATATATATGTATATATATTATATATATATATATATATATTTGCGAATTTCTGCATTTTTGGTAGTTACGTTGTACATTCACTGCTGGTACACTGGATGAGTGTGCTTTGTACCCAGTTAACCCGGCGCTTCGCAAGCTGCTCACGTACAACAGAATAACGGAAAATATTGATTTTATTGGCGCTATGATTAATTTTGAAGTACTAAAATGTATGAGATAGAGGAAAGCTTTGGAAATGGCACATTCGGTTTTTAATTATTTTGCTTTCTATTTTGAACAATATCTTATGATTTAAATATATTATGACATTTAATTATTTATTATATATGATTTGTTACTGACAGAAGAACTATTTTTGGATGTATGTTAGTTAATTTAATTCTGAAACTACAATATGAGGAATAAAATCCATTCAAATATGTAATGTTTTATTAGTATTTTTTGCATATAAAAGAAAAATATACGAATTTAGTTGGATTTAAAATAAAATGAATATGTTTAAATTTGGCGAATATATTGTTACGTTACGTTTACATTATCATTGATGAATTAAAAATATTAAACATTATAAGTTGTTTGGTTGCTAAATATTTAAAAAATTCTCCATAACAATTACTTGAAATTTTTTTAGATGTGATTTACAAAAACCAATTATAATTTGAAAATACTTTTAAATGAATGTTTTCATAATATATATATATATATATATATTATAAAAATAAAAAAAGGTTTTTTCACTTCGCGTCTGAATTATTAAAATAATTCTCTCCTAAATATACATAGTTAAATAAAAATAAATAATGTTTATTGTTTTTAAACTACACTTATTATGTATTTAAACTTTTGAAATAGATTTAACACGTTGACCGCCACAGATTGCGAAGAAATGTCTATTTTTTTGGCAAACATTTACAAAGCGGTTTTCAGTATTTATAGAGTCAATTCACAATACCCAATCGCGGTATTACTTCTATAGCATGTGTTTTTTTTTAATTCAAAGCACAAAATTTTAGTTTTTTCTACATGTTGAACCACAAATCGAAATCACTAAACATGCATAGTGGGGGAGGAGGGGGGGCACTGTTTTTTTTAAATACACGAGTATAGATTCTCAGTAGTCTGTTTGTAGTGGACTAGGAACTCCCTCATAAAGACATTCTAGTATTGTGATTGTGGACGTGATGTCACAAGCTAACATTTGTGTGCGCACCAGAGACATCTATACTTTATTTTACTCTAATTTTCGATGAATGAATGTAGCTTTCGGAATTTGTGGGTTTTCTGTGTTTTGTAGCGTATTTATGCATATTTTAGCTTCTCCGGTCAGTCAACAATCGTATATAAGCAGATGCGAATGTGTATTTCTCCGAATTTGATCATATCTCGCCTCTTAGTAAGTTTAGACTTGCTTTAGCCCCATAGCCAGCGCTCATATTCAGACGTAGAGATTGAGTAAAGTAAAGATAGCTCTCGCCTCATCGTTGGTAAGATAGTTTAAATATATTAGTTTCAATAAAGTTGTTCAGCAGCACATTTTTTTGGAAGTCAGCTTGTATTTAACAAAGTTTGCTAGTGATTCTATATTTCAATGAAGGACATCCAGTGTGTATTAGATTTAATATTGAAGTATATCGTCAGTAACCTCTGTGTAAGTGAATCTTTGATTAATTAAACTCCTCTCCAGTACTTTTGATAGTTATTCAAAGTACACCTCTTATATTTGATTTTTTTGGGAGAGACTGTTCTTTTTAGGCGAAATCGATAGAGACTCTGCCACTAACCTAGTCAGTTTATTTTAAACAGACAAATCCTACATCTAAACCCTACATCTGTGTATTGACTGAGATAGATCGGTACGACATGAACCCGAATGCAACATATTTTCATACCAATAAATTGTCTTCAATTAAAATATTGATGGCACACATATTTGTGTGGTATGGCACGCCGGGTAATATAGATGCACACATATTTGTGTGTCATGGCAGTCAATGTGTTAAATACGAAATCATATGTTTAAATGTTTAATGCTATTGTTGGTATAACTGATGTGTGTTTGAAATATGCGTAATTCATAGCTATAGATGCCAGAATATTCAGTTAAATCCAGTGAGAATTACATTCCACTGTGCATTTACGAATTAAACATATGGTTCAATTGGTTGTCATGATTCCTTTGCATTACATAGTCACAGTTTATAGTTATTTGAGGATTCACATATATATGATTATATTAGATGTTCTTATGTTATAATTTTTATTAATCTTCGACTTGTTTTTACAATACATATTTTATATGTCATCTTTTGATTGTATATGTTTTTCCTGCCGTAATTTAATCTTTCAAATATGTAAGTTCGAAACGTGGATTTTAAATACCTGATTTAATACTTACCTTGCATTCTTCTGTGTGTTTCACGTGAACTACCATAATAATATTACGTTATTTAAATCAGATTCTCCATAAAAATATTAATGAGATATATTTATTAATTGTTTTCAAAGATTATAAGTAATTAATTTCCAGATCAAAACGCATCTACGCTTTCTGACTCTGTTTTTAGTGAATAAAATTATAAATAAATAGAAATTTTAAATAAAAATAAATCAATTTTTTGAAGATGTAAATTTTATTTCCGGCCATTATCATTTATAAAGCGTGAACTGTTTAAAAGGAAAAGTATATATATTCTTTAAAATAAAGGCAATAAATGATAGATATTTCTTTAAAAAGAGCTCAAGACAATATATATTCCAGAATCCCAGCTATTTTAATAAAATATTTAGTTTTTGGAATGTACAAATGTATCGTATTATATTGCAAATATATCGTATACATACAATTCATAATAGTGAATTACTGAAGATATTTAATAGAGGATGCAGTCCAATGAGAAGATTAAAAAATAAATATTAATAAATTTTAAATAAAAAGCAGTATAAACTGTTACATTTCCAAAAATAGTATCAAATGGTTAATTGTAACTACTGTTACAATTTACGATTTGAACTATATAAAAAGTACATATTGATATTTACGAGAAAATGAAGCATATATATCACTGATTTTTTACAAAATCATGTTAAATTTTTTAAAAACCGATTTTGCACGAATGCAAACTAGATCAATGCAAACAATGCACGAATGCAAACTAGAAGATTAAATGAAAGAAAAATGCACGTTATTTGAAATGATGTCCTTGTAGTTAACTCTAAGTTTCAAATGTAAAAGGCTTAGCAAAAAGCAAATCACAAAATGGCATAACACAAAAGTTAGGAAAGGTTATTTAAAAATTTCACATTTTTAGATATTAATGTGTCTAACAAATGAGTAATTCACCCATCAGCTTTTCAACACACATAAAAAGTAATAGATTTTGAACACTGAGTTTTTCAGGTAATTTGGACATATATTTTTAAAAATTTTTAAGTAACATTTGAAAAGTCATTTTTTTAAAATCGTTTTCTTATAGGTGTTTGTAAAATTTAAATGATTACAGTTCGCGTGCAAGGCATCACGTGTAGCGGCTGCATAGATGTAATACTTAAAAGAAATAAACTTTATCTGAAATATTTTATTATCAAAACACCTGAAAAGGAAGAAAAATATTATAAATATATTTTCTGTTTATTTCTAATAAAATAATATCAAGTAATTTGCATGGTGACCATAAAATAACATCAGGTGTTCTCAAGAATTCAGCTAATAATCTATCGGGGTAAATACCACATCCTTTGGTGTGCGTGCACTGTGGCACATACGATTTCGACTTCTAAAGAGCAAAATAGTACCAAAAGTTAGACTGAAAAATTTATTTCGACCCTGCGAAATTTGTGATAAATGAAAGCGTAATCTCAAATGAAAGTCCAAAAGCAAAATTTCTTCATTATAAATGACAACATTTATTATTATAAATGTGGTTACGTATAAACACCGTTCGGGTATTCTAATAGCTGCATTCGGTAAACAACCTCTTTTACAGATATTTTAAATTCGATCCCATTTAAATTCGTGCAATAGACCTACAGATTAATTTTAGAAATTTATTGAACAGACAGCCGTTTAAATGCAATTTTCAAACACAGGAGTTTTTGCCATTTGAAGGTTTTTATTAAATAACAGTGCTATATTACGCTGAAGGAGGTTCTTGACGTTTTGAGTACTTGGTGTTAAATATGTAAAGAGTTCGCCTCAGAAGCAGAGACAAATTCATTCTTCTTCCAAAAAAAGTCACAAAATGTCCCGCGAGGGTGACTTCTGGTACTATTTTTTCTGTAATCAAAACTACATGCTTTACTGTGAAAACACATGAATTTTAAACATACGTAAACACAATTATATATTCTACTCAATAAGAATTAGTAAAACCAGATAATTGGCTTAAATATTTTGTAACAACGCTCAAATATCTTAAATATTAGATAGGCTGATTTTGGAAGATTTATCAATTTAAAATAAATATTTTGATTTCTTTTTATATCAGACTTTTTTAAAATACTAACTAATCATGCGAGCAACTAATTAACATGCAGAATATAATGTGGTTCATTTTCTATCAAATCAAAGAAGTTTCTATTTTATCGCTTATATCGTACAATTTCTGCAATTAAATCGTACTTATTTATTTTTATTGCAACTTTGTTGAATAATCTAGTTCAAAGATGCTTTTGCATTGGAAAGAAAATAATTTAGATAATGGTAGGACAGCATTCGGATTACAGAAATGATGTGAAAATTAAATTTCAATGAATTTGCCAGCTGAAAACTTTACAAATAGGGCTTTTCTTTAATTGTAAAGAAGCTGGGTAATATATGTACTTTTTTAAATTGGAATTAAATAGTTTTTAATATTAGTCACTCTAGCACTTAAATATCTGGAAATACGCATTTGCTTTTCTTTTCTATATTTCGGATTTTCTGTAATTTTTTAAATCGAACTACGAAATACACCTAATTTCAAATAATGTGTAGAATGAAATTTATACTGTGTGGCAAGAAACTTTGTATAAGAAAGACTCAGAAACCTGTCTCGGCTCAGTACTGTTGCAGGGTATCTGGTTAGTCGACTTTATTTTAGGGAAGTCCGGCATTCTTTTCTATCTAATTTTCTCCTGTTCAATTGGTCATTCTGAGAATTATCGCATTATTTTGTCCTACAGCTCCTAAAGAAGAAGTTCCCTCCCTGCAAATTTTAGAACCTTCCAAAACATAAAATCTTCTCAGGGTTTTTCTAATCTGAGCTACAGTAGCTATAATTACAGAAACAGACACAAAACGGATTAACATTCTAGTGTACTTCTGTTTCAAGTAATATTAAAAACAGTAGCGAACGTAATGATGGATATATTTCCAAAGCGTTAAATGGATTTTTAAAATAACATAAAAAATTATGTAAAAGAAATTGTTTGTAAACGCCTATTGATCTACTAATTAACAATTCGAAGGTATTGTTGCTTTCCACTTATCGTAAACGAGTTCCGTGTCACATGTTTTAAAAATGCGTCAATTAATTCGTTTCGTTTAAATTCTTTTGAAAAATGATTTGTACACATTAATGAAACTATGCAGAAATTTCAGGATCAGCCGCTTCTTGGAACTATGAAAACGTTAAAAATCTTTTTAACAATTTCATTTATGATTTTTATATTAAAGGACATTTCAGAAATTGTGTTTCGACATTTCTTATTCCAAATGTTGGCTATGACAAACATACACACAAAAAAAAATATTATGTTAATCAATTCATATAGTTTATATTCGACACGCTAATAAAAAGTATACAGAAAATATTGAAAATTAAACATGTGATGAACATGTTTTTGAAATCATATGTATTATTTACGCTGTCAACATCCACTTTTGTATAAATTTACGAAACACACAACACTGACACAGTGCACTTACATTTCATTAAAACATGTTTTTTTTAATTAAACATTGCTGTTAATTAAAAATTAAATCGGCATTGTTTTCACAAATGAAATTAAAAGTTTTCATCAAATTAGTGTTGCCACAAAAATAACATACCGCATTATATGATGCTCAACAATAATTATAAAAATTAAATGCTACAAAAAACATAAACTATGATTTCTCCTGATGGGTTTGTTTTATATTTATGGTTAAAAAAAAAAAAATTGGGATTGAAATGTTTAGAAGAAAAAGACACCATCGATCAATCTAAGCAGTGATATTACGCGTGTAGAATAAAAGGTTTTCTTTCTTCAACTAGATTAAATTTTATTTTAAATAAATCAATTTATTTTTCTATGTTTCATATTTTTCAAGAAGCGGATTACGTCATCTTCTAATGCAGTTAGAGTACGATTGTTATTTTTCTTCTCGCGTGCCTTTTGCTATCTTCAATCAGTTTTTACTCTAACTTTGATGGAATAAATGAGACGATATTTTGGTTTGACTAATGTTATTTTGCACATACTTTTATCCTTATTTTCTTTTAAACTTGCATCTAAAAGTATTAGATATTGCTAAAATTTTATTAGACTGATTAGACTGCACTGCGAAATCCTCGTTCCACTGGTTTATATATATATATATATATATATATATATATATATATATATTATAATATTATAATTACATATTATTATTATATATATATAATGTGTGTGTGTGTGTGTGTATATATGTGCACATACACACACACACGTATATATATATATATATATATATCGAGTTTTAAATATATAAATTATAGTGTAAAATATATTTTCAAATAAAAATAAGTTTTTATGTGATTATTAAAAACAAAAAAATATGCTCGAATGTAAAAGAAAAAATATATATATATTTTTTTTTCTGTAACATTTTTAATAAATAAATAAATATATATATATATATATATATATATATATATATACGTATATATTGTTACCTTTGATCCGTTGAAAGATTTAAAAAAAAATGAAATCTACTTTGTATCTAGTCGGTGATCAAAAGCGCAAAAATCATTCTTTGACATTTTGTATTATCCAAACCTTTCCACTGGATTCCATTTTCATTTTCTGCAAAGATTTCCTCCTGTAGTTTAAATTTCCTCTGACAACCTTTCGAAATTGATTTCAGAGACAAAATATTTCTTCTGCAAATATATATGTAGATAGTATAGAGATTCTGAGCATTCATAAACCATTATCTGTGCATTCTGAAACTATGTCTGGGTTATATTTTTAGAACGTAGCTGCTCCAATAAAAATATAAATGATTAAGTGTTTCACACATACATTATTATTATTATTATTATTATTATTATTATTATTATTATTATTGTTATTATATCAATTAATTAAACTTAAAACCAGTTTTTAAAAGAAGATTTTAATATTTATTTATTTCCAGAGAAAAAAAATTAAATTCATGATAACTAATATAAAATAAATTACACGGGTGACACAAAAGAGGTAAAGCATAAATATAAATAATGGTATTAATCGTGAAACTGAATATCTTTTTCTCCATCTGAATGAAGAATTTTGAATATTTTATATTAATAAGATAATTTATATTAATAATCTGGATTTTGATTTTAAATCTTGAGATTAAAACTTTTATTTAACTTACAAATAATATGCAACAGAGCATACAATCCACACAATAAAATATAATTTTTTGTTTCTCAAAATAAAAGAAAAAATACTTCTGAAAATATGTTCAATGTAAAAATATACATTCAGATTTTGCTTTATAATTCTGTAAGTGAGAATGACTAGCACAATAGCTATTAACTGATAATATCGTTTTCTTTCTTTCTTTTCTTTATTTCTTTCTTTCTTTCTTTTCTTCCTTTCTTTCTTTCTTTTTTCTTTTGCTAACGGTAATCAATAACATATTTAATAGTAAAAATCAGTTATAACAGCTATAAATGAGTTAGTATAATTTTAATATAATTACCACAAAAAAGGAAATAATCATTTGAAGTTTTCTTTTCACAGCAAAGTTTTTTAACACGCAAACTTCAAAGAGATTTCTACAATTAATTGAGAAAATTCTCTTCATTGAATTATACTTTAACTGTCACATTTTTCCTGAAACGATATTTTGACGTGAGGAGATTATTTATCTGAAGCCTGCTATTTTCTTTTCACATACAATTCGCAACTTGTCAAAACACTTGACAATGTCTTAGATTTTTTTAATACTCTTACAATTTTAGAAATCATCTTCTAAATTGTTAATTTATCCAAACTGATTACTATATCAAATCAAAAGTTTTAAGTTTCAATATTACATTTTACGCTAGACTATTTCAATGTCTCAAGAAAGAAAAAAAGAAATTTTATTGTATCATTTTAGTCTATAAATATTCTGATTACTTGGGAATCATCTTCAAAATTGATAACCTATCGAAACTATTTTCATTACTATATGAAAAGTTTTTGTTGATAAATATTAAATTTTAAGGTAGAATTTTTTCGATCGTAGTTGATCGTTTTATTCTAAAAGAATCGTCCATTATTTTATTTCACTGCAATTAATGAAAAATAAATTTTAAAAAACATTGAGTATATATGTTATTTGAACTTCTGTGCACTTAATGTATTAATTTGAAAATGGAAGATAGATGCGGCACGTACAAAGAATTATCTCTATTACAGAAAATATCAAGCCTATGAGTGCGATTTCGTTTTATCATGCAATTTACATAAATTTATTTCTAAAGCATGTTTATTAAAGTAAAATCAAATTGGCGTTCAAAAGTTTTCGTTGAAATCAAACTACTTATAAAAGATATCGCTTCTTATGAATTTATTTTTCTTTTTGCAAAAAAAAAAAAAAAAAAAAAAAATCTAAAGCATATATAGTAATAAGCTCACATAAAAGAGATTATAAACAGAAAATGCTCTTTTCTATATGTCATAACTGAAACAAACAAACAAACAAAAATCATTGACGAGTTTTTTTTTATATATAATTTAGTTTTATCAAGTATTTATTAAGTTATTCCTTCAAAGTTACTCTCAATATTTTATTTTTAAAATTCGTTTTCTTCTAGGAAATGCGCACATAGGATTTCTAAATCAAAATTCGGAACTAGAATTTCTTTTTTCGCATATACATCTATAATGTTGAGCTATTGGAAATATTTTCTAATTTTAAGCTGATAAAATAAAGAATATTTTTTAAGGGTAAAACAATAGGTTTTGTTAAACAAAATTGTCCTGGAGTTGCAGAATGTCCTTGTGAACAGATATACAAATATTAATATTAATTATTCAGGATCCTTAACTAAAAAAGATGTGTTTGTATTAAATATCAACTATAACAAATATAGATATACGCATGAAAATCTGGGGATAAATCAACACTATATTAGAAAATTTTGACATTTATTAAGTATTTTATGGTTCACCATCTTAACGAGGAATACAGCTATGCATGAAACTTCAAGATTTTATTTTTGTTATTATGATAAATTAATCTACAATATACAAGTGAGAAGCCCTTATTTATAACTTTTCTCTCTTACCTGCGATTATGTCGATGAGATGTACAAAATTACCGTAAAATATTTTATATCCTTCTTTACGTTTAAAAAAAAAAATGTTTTATGTATTTATTCCAGTCGCCGTATATTTTTCTTCATTTATTTAAGATTTGTTACAATTTACATATGATGATTTTTTTGGAAACTTTAAACATGTATATAACCTGACAAAACTTGTAAATTCGACAGTTTTTAATGCTACGTTTCAAATATTCAGTATATATGCACGACTCAAAATCCCTCTGCTAATTCTATTTTAATTTAGTAAAATCAATGATTGCTCAAATTAACGTTGACTCACATCATCGCTAACAAGTTACATAAAACCCCAAACAATATTATACATAACCCAAACCACTGCGCTTAAAAATGTTCAAAATGACGATGAGAGTAAGTACATCGATACGAAAAGAAAGATACACAACAGAATGTTTCTGATGGTAGTTCATTAAAACTCTTGTATTATGTATTTGTTTATTTATGTCACACATTTTTTTTCAGATTTTATCACAGGTATCATCAAATGCATACACTACCATCAGATTCTACTGCTAATTGCTTCCATCGAATAAATGTGTTATTTTGCGATTCCCGCTTTATGTTCTGATAAAGCTGACACTCAAAGAAAACTTAGAACACATAAAGCAGGAACTCTAATCGTTTTGCCGAAATAAAAATACAATTCCTTTGCTCAACATAAAACAACATGCCCTTTTTGTATATTAAAAATCAGTAATGTGAATATCAAACAAAAATGAATAACAGAAGACATTTTTATCGTAGTATAAAAAACATATATTTCATTCGTTAATTTTACCTTTAAAATTTGAAAGAGTGATATTCCATAATTATTTAATTTCATTTCTAAATATTGCAATATTTTGCAACCGTCTTGTTAATAAAACAAAAGAACTTTTTTAACACTTGTAATTATCTTTTTGTCTGAACATTTTGCATGTAATTCATTTAAACTCTTTTGTTTCTAATATGTTTATTAGTAATGAAATTGCTTTGAATCAGTTCGATGCATTTACAATAAATAGTCATGATAAAATATTCATTTACTTTAAATTTAATGTAACAAAATAAAACTTTCATATAATGTGAAGAGGAAAAATTTATCGGATAAAAGTATCAATTCAAACTATTCACCTTGTAAAAATAAGATCTTTTTCTGCACGCTAGCCTTCTGTGAGACACGCATCTGTCTGCAGCGCATTTGAAAATAAATCTTTATTTGCAGTTTAATGAACCGTTTATTTACTATCACTTTTAACGTGTACTTTTTTGATTGCTTCCTCAAACTTATGCAGCTGCGAAGAAAAGCTAACCCAAAGTGTCATCCGAGTCACACAAACTTTCCGAGAAAACCTAGTTATCTTCTAGGATTTTTACTTCCGTTTAAAGCTTTTTTTCCTTCTAAAATTACTGCTCCTTGAAAATCAATCTTCTATTAAAGGATTTTACATTTATTTCAAAAGTTAAAAGAAAAAATGTTTTACATTTTCCTTATATAGGGTTATTCATAATAAATGTCGAATAATTTACGCTGAACCTAGGAACACAAAAATCAAACAATAAGATAATATTAACATGAGGTTTCAATACATGTACACTGCAAATAGAGGAGTCTTAAATTTAGACACATATGCGTCAGAAAAAGTAATTCAGACACTTAAGTGTCTGAATGTGAAATTTCAGACATCATAGACGTCTGAATTTAAGACACGCGAGTGTCTTACTTTGAACATGGAGTAAACGAGCTGAGACAAATGTTTGAATACTGATGATATGTCTGAAAATAAGACATTTAAAATTTCAGACGTTTAAGTGTCTTGTTTTACGCAATTGTGTAAAATTGTGACGCAATTGTGTTCTACATGCGATGATTGTGACGCATTTGTATCAATGTAAATATGCCAGCACCACCAAAGAATGTTTTCTAATTGATGAAAGGAGTTAAAATTATTTTCTATTTACTAACTAATATTACTTTATAGAAGAGATAACTTGATTAGACAGTAAGATATATGTAAAAATTTTACAAAACTGTTTATAAATCTGGAAAATAAGTTATTTTTGTGCATTAATTAAAAAATTCGTTTCATGAAAATATCCAAAAATTACTTGCACTTACGGATGTACGCACGAGGGTGCAGGAAGGACGCCCCCATTTAAATATTTGAAAATAGTAAGATATAATTAATCAAATTTTAATTGCTTAACAGGCGTATAGCCAACATAGCGAAAATGTACCCAAGCTGGGACTCGAACCCGGGTCATCAGTATAGCGCATTGACGTTCTACCAACTGAACCACTTGGGAACAACACTCAGCCTGGAACTTTCTCACTATACCATGTTGGCAAGGCTACAAAAGCAGCACAAGATGGAATATTTTCCGTGAGCTACCAACCCTGGGGCAAACACGAAATCAAAGAAAATCCAGCATCGATAATTGAATAAATTCATATTTAATACTTTGGAAATTTTTCCATAGAAAATTTCACTGGCTTTGCATTCATAATAATCAAATTTTAATTGCTTAATATGCGTATAGCCAACATAGTGAAAAAGTACCCAGCTGGGACTAGTGGTTCAGTTGGTCGAACGTTATCCCAAGTGGTTCAGTTGGTAGAACGTCAATGCGCTATACTGATTACTCGGGTTCGAGTTCCGGCTTGGGTACTTTTTCGCTATGTTGGCTATACGCCCATTAAGCAATTAAAATTTGATTATTTTGAATGCAAGGCGTGTGAAATTTTCTATGGAAAAATTTCCAAAGTATTAAATACGAATATAGTAAGATATACATTTTGAAATCGGTGCTGAATTCAGGGGGTGACCGGGGGGGGGGGGGGGTTTATGCTTTCAATGGTCAAAAAGTGGAATATTCGCCCCGGAAAGTTATAATATCCCCCCCCCCCCCAGAACCACAGAAATCCCTCCAAGAGAAAAGTGTCTGGATTCAATACTGTTTGAAATACAATGAGACTTGATCGCCGGCGGAAAAAAATGCAAGGGTGACAAGATTTTGGAACAGCTATGCCCTGTGTTGCACAGCCTAGATCGATTTTCTAAAATGCAGATTATAAAGTTTAAATAAGCTAAACTAAGAATATTTTCACAAACCACATCGTGCAAGATAATTTTTAAACATATCAACTTAAAAACATTACAAGAATTTACTACAATCGATAAATTATTTAAAATGTGACGACAAATTCTTTATTTAAAGCCTATATTCAGATATATGATTATTATAGCGTATTAAAAAACAATACGAAATAAGAAAAAAAATCAGTTTGTATTCCCACAGCTTTTTTTTTTTTTTTTTTTTTTTTTTTTTTCCGCTGATAAGAAACTAATGATTTGTTTTAAACTTTTTTTAACTCATTGCATAACATCATAACCACCAGATGGCCACCTAAGCTGCTACGCATGCGTTTTAGACTTATTTTCTTCGTTCAAACGTAATGCGATTTGTAACTGAAACTGGATTTTGGTTTTTGAGTGCACGTTCGCGCAAATACTAATTAATAATTTAGTTTGATTTGATTGGATATTTGGAATGTTAAGTTTTCTGACTGTAATTCGCACCCCTTCATCAAGTCGTACTTGAAGTCATGAAAGCTTTATAAATAGAACTTTTTCTGTCTCGCTTTTTTATGTCGGAAGGATTGAAAGCCTTTCATTCTCCAATATAAATTTGCAAGATACTTCAAGGGATTTTCTTTTACAAACATGGAAGACCTGCTTCCTCGCATTCACTGGTGCAGTACCAACAGAAATATTTTTCTTATCTACTTCTTGTGACACTGTTTCAAGTAAGTGATAGATTTTGTTTTTTTACACATTGACATATATTCTGGACTAGTATTACACAAATTAATCTTTAAAATGTAATTTTTTTAATCGGTATCGGTTTGTAAAAAAAAAAAAAAAAACATTATTTCAAAAAATATATAATCTTCGAATTATGTACGAGTATTTATATGCATTTAATCTAACTCAAAAAGAGTATTATATATAAACAGTGTACATAAATTGCTTTTTTGCTAATTTGCTATTTTTTTTTAAAATAAAAAGTAGAAACTGAAAATTGTTGAATCTTTTGCTAAAGAAGAAATGCTTTTATTGTTATACTTTTCGTAAGAGAAAAAAAAAGTTCATATATTAAGGAGTTAATGTGTTGAGTTCTTTATATAATTCTCTGTTGCGGTCAAACAATATTTTATTAACAATTGATTTTAATTGTTTGTTTGCTATGAAAAACGTGTAAATTACTCAATTTTTAATATTGGATTAAAAATATTTAAATGATTAAACATCTGTTGATATCTAATTTTTATATATAAATTTTTTTAAAGCGCAATTTTCGAAATAAAAACTGTTTTCTTCTCCAGTTTTGTCTCTTAAATATTTTAATAATTGCATTCTTAATTTAAAATTGCCATTAAAACTAATTCTATAAAAAGTGTCAAATTAAGTTCCTTATTTAATTATTATTATCCTTATTATTATTCCTTAAGGTTTAAGGAAATTTTAAATGCTTTGTTATATTCAAATGATTTCCCATTTATAAATTTCACAATGAAAAGAAACAAATATTTGTAACTTTGTATTATTAATAAAATCAGTATTCAAATTTCCCATTGTTTAATATATAATTTTATTCCATGTAACATAAATTAATATTTAAAATAATATGTAAAATAAATTAATATTTAAATGAAATTTCCATTTTTCTGCGATTGTATAATAATATATGGGAAAATATTAGAATATAAAGCGGACCTGGTGATTATTCCAGAAGCAGAACCTGATTAAAGCATGGGCAAACACTGGGCTATGGCACTGCCTGTCCTCCCCCCCCCCTTCCCCCGAATTTGTTGTGTAATTTTAGTAACGCTAATATTTTAAATCTTTTTTTGACATTGCACTGATTATAATCAATATTTTGACCTTTTACAGCAAGATAAGATTTAAAAAAAATTCCTATCTAAAAACTAAAACCTCCCAATATAGCGGGCACCTCTTGACCGTAGAATTCGTCCGCTATTCGGAAATGTCTGCTTTTTAGAGGTAAAAGTATGTAAATATATGTGTGTTGGGATGGAAAAATATGGGTGTTCGATAAATAGAGGTGTCCGCTATTCGGGAATGTTTGTTATGGAGGTTTTACCTTCACAGCGGAGTGAAACCTCCATATCAGACACCTCTATCTTGCGAACTACTTTTTCAATTCACGACGCATACATATTTACATAGTTTTACTTCTGAAAAGCAGGTACATCCGAGTAGCGGACAAATGCCAAGGCACAGAAGTGTCCACTACTGGAAGGTTTTACTCTTTTTAGATTTAGAAAAAAAATAATTAATCTTATCTTATTGTAAAAGTTCAAAACATTCAATATAATCAGTACAGTATCTAAGATTTAAAATATCCGCTTTACAAAAATTGCATATCAAATTTGGGGGCCCCTAAAATTGAGCGGGGGAGGGGTACAGGCAGTAACATGGTCCAATTTGCCCATGCTTTAATCAGGTTCTGCTTCTGGAAAAATCCTTAGCCCTTCTTTATATTCAATTTTTTTTCCATTTATTAATGTGGTCATCAATGTGGTCAAATATGGCTGCCTTTAATGATTTTAAGAAAAATGTGGTCAGAATGTGGCTGTCTATTGTCGATAAATCAGATCACAAAAATGGCCGCGATTCAGACGTTTCAAATGTCTGAAACTTTAAGACACTTTAAAGTGTCTCTTTTTTGAACCATCCGTTTCAAACACTTAAGTGTCTCAATTTCAGACATTTCAGTTTACACTGTATTCATTCAAAAATGCACGATATTCCACATTGTCCAAAATTGGTTTTCATTAAAAACTTTAAAAAAAATATTAAATAATACAGTTAAATTTTGAAGATATTGATCTTCTTTGTGTATAATAAATGTGATAATGGTATTTAAACAAATGATATAAATTTGCGCTCCAGAGTACAAAAAACACGCACTGACGCGATACGTTTAGGGATGTGGTTGTGAGTTAATTTGGGGAATTTTTTATTCAAAATGTGTACTACCATTTCAAAATAATTAGGTAAAACAAACATTCATTCATTGAATAAAGAGAAGAATGCTACACTGTTAAAATTTTGCATCAAACTGTCGACTTTTTTAGAGATAACGGTTTCATAACCGTGATTTAACTCTATTGTGACTTTATTATGGGCAATATGGTATAATATGGGCAATAATAATATGGTCATAAAACAGTTAAATTATGGATAGGTAACCGTTTTCTATAAAAACGGACAAATGACTGGACAGTTTGCTGCAAAATTTTAACAGTGTATAGTTGGGAAATTATCTCAATAAATATTTTATGTTTCAGCTTGAGTTTTTGTTATTTGATAAGGATGTCATAGCCATTAATAATGATTTATATTTAAGTATAAATTAACAATTATAGATTTAGCGATTATCGATAGTACGGAATTCGAGGATAATACATCAATTTCATTTATTTAGTTACGATTATAACGATTTTCGCTTTTTATTAAATTAGTGAGACAAATGTTTTCGATTAAAGAAAATTTTAGACTAACATTTACGTTATTAATTTAACATAATTAATCTAATTCGTAAGTAAATAACACGAGTTGTAATTTTACAACCGAATGAAATGTCCAGTGCCTAAACACTTTTTCACTCAATTGGGAAATTAAACTAATGTGATTTATTTATCAAGTAGAATAATTGGATTAAATTAACGAAATGCAATTACTTATCCAACGTTTATGTGGGGGTCCATTACCAGCGATTTCTTCTGTTGAGCTGTTTCAGATAACAGCCGGATGCCAATGTCAAAAGGTTATCTGAGTGAATTGCGTTTTTCGGATTTGTCCAGGATAGCTTAGTGGGTAGAGAGTTTGCAGCGTATGCCAAGGTCCTGGGTTCAAATCCAGGTATAGACACTTTGACTTTGAAAAATTACAATTCCACTCTTTAACTGATTTACACGTTTTGGGATGTCCGAAATAAGATATTACTCTTTTTGTATAATGTCCCTTTTTCTATGTGCTATACAATTTTTCTGAAATCTGTAAACCAATAATGAATGTGCAGAATATCAAGAAACTTTTTACTTATTTTGGTATATATCACCCAAAATGCGACGCTACTCTTCTGCGATTTCTACGATGTCTTTTACAGCTATAACTTGACTTTTTATCATATGGCATATAACTAAATTAATATGTAAACATAGCTTGCCAATTTTTACGCTTTTTTGTTACTATTGAATTTTTTATAGAAATTGTTGCTCTATTTAGTCGCAGATTTCGGAAATTAAATAAGGCATAATTTACTATTAAATTTTCGTGATAAGTAAAAAGCGTAAAAGCTACGTGTAAGATGTTTATTATATTAACTAATAACCTATATAAACTAATTGGCTTTGATAACTAAATATCGGGTACTGCTATGCTATGCTCTTTCTGATGAAGTATGTATACGTTATTATAGCATTAATATATATAATGGTTGAATTTGGTAATAAATAACTAACGGAAAGACGTTCTTATGTTATTTTTGTTTCACTTACCCAGCAACGATAAGTCAAATTCGCCGAAATCCGAGACATAATAGTTGCAATCATTGTCTAAGTAGTTAATTAAAATTGATATATTCTACGGATCTAGCAGAAGGCAAAAAAAAATTGATGGATTTACACGTTTCAGACACTGAAGATTCTGAAAAACAAATTTTTAGAAAAAAAAATTGCGTCCGTCTATCTGTGTGTGTGTGTGTGTGTGTCTGTAAACGCTCTACCTCCCGAACAAATTGAGATAGAGACTTGAAATTTGGTATGTACTTAGTATGTAATAATGGGAAGAAACTTATTGAATATCAGTAACCTCGATTATCCGGAACTATTTTTTTCGGACTCTCGAAATATTCGTTCTTATAAAAGGTATATGGAAATTTTCGAATTTTTTATTTTAAGGAGTGAATATAAAAGACAATAAAAATACATAAATTTTGCATAAAGAATGAAGTCGATGGGATAATGAGTTGCCGAGATATTTGTAATCATATTTCCACACTCTTCGATTTTTCATGACCTTGTATTTCATTCAAATTTCAATTCAAAGATATATTGTAATTGGAAATGAGACGCTTAATCCGACGCAGTAAACCGTTAGTTAATATGATTATCAATTTTGGAGTTATAAGGTTGTTTATTTTACGCAACTCAGTAATAGAGCATTTATGACGTCATGAAGCAAGCATTTTATTCGAATTGCAATGCATTTTATAAATAGTTTACACATGTTTTATTTTCATATTCTATATCATGCATATCCATGATGAGTAAGTATTACGGTCGCCCCCAACGACTAGTTTGATTACCACAAGTACTAGATTCGTTGAAATACTGTTGCATATTCAAAATCAATGGCAAACTTGAATCAAACTTAAATGTCTAACCATTTATAGTAATAATCAAGATGACTTATGTTACTATTAAAGTCTATAATAGCCTTTATGGATTTTTAATTCATATTCTTTTTCTTTTTTAAATATTTTTTTCATTCTAAATATCTACTTATTTTTTGATATCACATATTGTTTTAAAATATTGAAGAAAATCCATTAAATAAAATTTCTTAAAGTATTCGCTGTGATTGCATGTCCATGATGGCTATTTTCGCTGGTTATGAACAAAGATAAGAGGAAAAGTAAAGATTCAGCTTAAGCAAAAGACCATAAACATCTAAAACGCATTAGATATTCCGCATGGAACATTTCAATTTGTCTGTTATCTTTTTACATACTGATACAAGTACAGTTATTACCTGAGGGGAAAATGATGTTTTACTTTAATTTAATGTAGTATTGAGACTATAGTTTTTTTAATATTTCTTACTTGGGAAAACACCATAAATATTCTTTTAATATAGCATATATATTCCGTATATAGTCCTTAAAAAATTATATATATAATTCATATAGCATATATTAATTCTTATAGTAACATATATAATTCATATAGCATACAGTAATTAATATAGTAATATATGTAATTCATATAGCATTAAGTATTTCATTCAGCATATATTAATTTTATATTCAAATAAAGTAGTCATACTTTTTACCTGAGAATAAATGCCATGCTGAAATGTTTTAAGCGATGAAATTTAATTTAAATTTAAATACTCAGCAGCAAAAAAATATCTTAATCTAACTTAAATGTATAACTAACTACTAATAATATGACGTTCGATTCGAGTATTTTTTTATGTAGTTTCAAATGTAATTATGACAATTTTGTCTTTCCAATCTCGCGCTTTCGCCTTCTTAGCTACACATTTTTCTTCCTGACTATTTGCAACTTGCATGGAAAAATACGCTTCTAGAGAATACAAAATTATCTGTTGGATAAAAAATTAATTAACATTGCTTTTCATAACGTCTTCGAGATTGAAAATCTTTCACATTTTCGATACTTCAAAGAAATTTTTTCATAAAACTACATTTAGGAAAAAATATTAACTGGAGATAGAATCTTAATAATTTTATTGAAAGGTCCATATAAATAGGAATAGGAAACTATTTTAGCGATATGAAAAACTTTTAGCAATAATAATTCAGATAAGTTTATTTTTCAACATTCGATCTAAAATGAAAATTACGAAAGTCACATAACTAAAATTAATAAAGATACAACTAAATGTAAATATATTGCTTGAAGGTGCGTAAAAACATACATAAAACATTTAAAAGCACATTAACGTCCTTTTAAAAAAATCAAAACGTTTTCAACCGAACTACTCGGTCATCATCAGTGAAAAACTAATTGTTGAGTTGAGTTGTTGTCTCTTCGCTATTTCTTGCTTTCCCCGAGTAAACTATTTTACTTCAAGGGTTTGGAATATAAGGTGGGATGGGAAAGGTAATCAATGATGTATTAATTCATTCCAGACTGCGTGGATATAATATGATAATACATTGTTACAGACTGTTTCTTTTTTAGATATTATTTCTATAGACTCTCTTATGATAGCTTCCAGGTGATTATTTGTGTGGAATATAATTTTGGATCCATTAAAATCTACTTTTATAGGTTCAGTTTGTGCTAATCTTGCTAACGCAGTGTGGGGTCTATTTAATCTCAGATCTGCTTCATGTTCTTTTATTCTGTCCCGAAATTTCCTCAGTGTCATACCTACTTACATAAAATCTTTGTTATCTTTCTTCAATGGTATAATATATACCCCTGATCTATTGATAACCTGGATTGGGTCAATTTTTCTGTTTAACAAAACCTGCAACTTTGGGGGAGGGACTGCGATTAATGTAATACCAAACTTAAAGAGGGAATTGTATTGTAACTGTCCCTCCCCCAAAGTTGCAGGTTTTGTTAACAACTAATTAAATAGGAAAATATAGTAATTGCGATTACCCTGTAAATCTGTAAAATAAAATTTTAGACATTACTTGTAGCTGTAGAAGATGGTTATGTTGTTTCTTCGCAACATCTGCGTATAGAATAGCACGTATATTCATAGAGGTAGAAAAGTGCTCTTAAAAAATTCCGAAAAATGTGTAGGTTTTTTGTTTATAGTACGCAGGGTTTTCAGTCAAATTGAGCGCCACTCTTACGAAATTTGACAATCTGCAGTAGAGATAGTATACTGCAATTAGAATATAAATATATTGAATACTTGATGAAACAGGAACATTTGTATGAAATAAACTTTTATTGGGCACACTGTAAAAAAATTTCAGAAACGTTTCTAAAAGTATCGGAGAAATATGCTGCACAATATTAACGGAAATGTGTCTGATTCGAGCAGAAAAATGTTTCGGTTAGAACACGGAACATTTCCTATTCGTAATGAAAAGATTCTTAATATATCGGAAACCTTTTATTACAGATCGGAAAGGTTTCTGAATATATATTAAACCTTTCTGAAGACGGGAAAATTTTTCTGAATAAATAGGAAACATTTCATTACGGATCGGAAAGGTTTTTGAATATATCATATATATTCAGAAATGGTCTGAATCTATAATCCCCCCCCCCGCCCCCATCCGAAAAGATAAGAATTTCTGTTGTTTTAGATACTCTAATCCGGCTTTTTTTAAATAATGATTCTGTTGTCTATGCGAAATTATTCGATATATTGCGTGATATTGCTAAGTTTATAACGCTGTTTTCATCAAATATGTTTTAACACTAATACTTAGGAATGTTCACACAGTGAATATTAGGGAATGGAGATATTTACCTTATTTTTTAACAACATAAGATGAAAAGAATGGAATTTATACAGCTTCACAAATCAAGTATTTGTTTTAAAATATTAAAAAAATAGCATATATACTTAGAAAGGTACCTTTTAAAACTTTTCATTAGCATGAAATAGAGAACTAAACAACATTAAAGAAGTGAATATAAAAC
Organism: Maratus michaelseni; assembly: GCA_963931845.1. NCBI lineage: Eukaryota > Metazoa > Arthropoda > Arachnida > Araneae > Salticidae > Maratus > Maratus michaelseni. The sequence continues at coordinate 421,052,860 of OZ007588.1, forward strand.
ATCACATATTTTTACTGAATGGTGTATACAATAATGGTGTTTGTATACACCATTCAGTAAAAATATGTGATGTTTTATATTCACTTCTTTAATGTTGTAATATTTCATGGTGTAATCGTCCAGCATTTATATTAGAGAACTAAATATACTAAAAAATATACATACTAAAGGTATACTAATATATTTTAGATACATTTCAAATAATCCAACTCCCAACAACATAAAATGATTAACACTTATGTATGAGCTTTCTAAAAGAATGCAGGTTCAGAGATCTATTTAGAAAAATTTTGGGTCTTTAAAAGGTAATTTTTCATATTAAAACAAGACCCTTCACAAAATTTTTCATTCCAAAACAGTATCCTTCACAAAATTCTTTGTCTTAAAAACAAACCTTTCACAAAACTTTACCACCTCCAAACTGAACTTTTCACAAATTTAATCATTTACAAAAAAATTGAACTCATAAAAAAACATGGCTTTTTTATGTGTAAATGAAAGATACACAGGATCCTAATATAACGATAATTTAAAATTCGCAAAATTATGACTGGAATTTTCACAAATATTAAAAAAACTTCACAATTTCACAAAAACAGGACCCTGTGAGAAAAATCTGGACATAAGCCTGAGGTTGATAAAAACACCCGGGAAAATTATTTTCATAATGAGAATAAAATAAATAACTATAGTTTGTTTACTTTAAAACAATATTTTTAATGTCAGACAAGTCAACTTTCAAATTATAGAAAGTATTATAAAAGTTAGAGTTCTGAAACATCATTAAAAAAATATATAAACAAACACACAGTACCGCCGGAAGATATTCTTTAAGAGATTAAAGTGCTACTAAAAGCTATTTATAAATCATATTTATTGAAGAAACATTAAAAAAACTTAAAATGATAGACAAAGGATTTGTATAATTATATTTTAGAGTATATTTTAACAATTATCCTTCCAACTTAAAAGATCTAAATACTGATGTAAATAATCTGATATGTTAGGGTTAAGACGCATTCGTTCAAAATATTGATATAAACTGGAAAATATCACATCATATAAGGAATAATAATGAATGTACCCACAGAATCATTCTAACAAACATGATTAGAGTATTTATAACAGACGAAATTCTTACCTTTTCAAGTATTCCTTCTCTAAAATTGTTTTTTTTTTGGACCGCTTCGAATAATACTTCCATATCCAACAACGTGCTGTTTTAGTTTTCCGTTTGTAAACTGTTTGAAATAGTTGAGAAATATTTGGAATGCGCATGCGTTAGCTAGAAGAGGGACGGTTTCACTTCACAGCGGAAACTAAATCCAGAAATTCGGATAGGTTTCTGGTGGTTTCAGGAAGTGAAATTAGCTCTCAGATATCCGATGGTATCCGAAACGTTCCTGTTAAAATACTAAACGTTCCAACTATTTTTTACAGTGCATGTAAGAACTATGATAACTTTTTTCAACATGTATCATGTGTCAACAACATGTGTCAACTTTAAAGGAATACTCATACAGAAAATCTAATAGAATATCGTGGAACTTAAGAAATATATATTCCATGTAGAGAGAAAAATTTCGGTTGCTTTCTTAATTTAGCTGGGTGATAAGGTATTTTCCACTCATTGTACTTTTTTCTTAACGATCTTCCAATGAAGGAGTATGCATTTAAGGTATGTTCACCAGTAGCTTTTAAAGGTATGCTTCGATTTTGATAATTATTTTTTGTTGGAATGGGTTCATTCTGATTCGTTTTCCGAAGGTCAATTAAAACATGAATAGAAAATGTCAATCGAAAATAAAAATTAAAAAAAAATGTGCAATTTGCGAAAACTCTCTTATGAACCAGCTACTTTTAAAAAATCAACTAAAATTCACCTCACTACTTCGACGACGTAATTGTAGTTTTTCAAGGTAATGGAATGGCATTTTTATATAAGTTACCGTATATACTGGATTACTTAAGGGGGGTCCGGGGGACAAAATTCTCAAAAAATGTATATTTATTTATTTATTTAGTTATGTTTAATAAAATACTACGAAGTTAGATAAATTAAATAAAGCAAACCGAGTATTTCTATGATGATTTTATCAGCAGATATAACAATTCTTGTGTTGTACTACCAGTACTGTCCCTCGCGTAACCAAAACTTTAAGTCCATTTATTTCAGAATGAATTTTTCCATGATTTGTACTTTTTAAAAGGATATATCTAAACTTCTTTGCCATATATGTGTATGGAATTTTGAACAGAGTTTTTATGTTATGTTTTTAATAAATTTTCTTTAAAATTTTTAATTTTATGTGAAACTTTTAAAAATATATACCTCGAAGTAAAATTCACTCTCAAAAATTGTCTTTTTTAAAAACTTTTAAATTTATTATGATTTTTGTAAGTAATATTTTTATAAATGTTAAAGACAAATTAACAAGAAGAATTTCCTGCGCACAACAGTGAAAAAAGGAATAAAATCGGGAAAGTGGTTTTTTAGTTATATAAAAAAATAAATAAGTTTAAAATTTTAAATTTCAGAAAAATTTAAAGTAAAAAAAAAAATTCGAAAAGTAATCTATATAGAATGACAAATTTTAGGAAAAAGAATTCAATGAAAAATACCTATAAATAAACAAAAAATAATTTTGACCCCCTTAATTGTGAAAAAAACGTTATCGTTCGCGCATGCGCAGTTAAGAAATATTTTATTGAGATGCTCATATTTCATCAAGTGCTTTTTACTTATATATTCCAATTACAGTATATTGTTTCTTCTTCACTTTGTAAAGTTTTCTGAAATTGGCGTTAAATTTGGTCTAAAACTCTTCATGCGTTAAATAAAAAATATGCGGAGTTTTTAAAAAGTTCTATAAAAAATTTGATACTTTTATATTAGCCGGGCGACAGTGATGGCTAAACTTTTTTTAATCTCACCAACCCTTTTTTCTCGTCAATATTTTAACATTAACTAATAACAAATAGATAATATTTTACATTGCAATATAATATCTTAAAAACCTTACTTATAAATAGCTAAAATATAATCATAATTTAATACGTAAAAAAGAACATATCAATACAAATATCAAAATGTCACGTAATCGGATCTATTAATTATTAGGCTTAGCCCATTACAAAAATGTTAAAATAACATATAGCATAAATGAGAAACATTTTGTTGCATAATGAAACAATCATATCTAATTTTATATACACAAAAATAGACACTTACGTTATACAAGATCCCAAAATATTTTAATATCAATTAGAATTTTTTAAAATGTATCGTTAGTTGCTCAAACCGTTGTTCAATGGATCGACCGTTGTCTGCAATTCAAATGATGCCAATTGAAACAAGATTTGGCGAGTTATCACTGGAGATCAGATAATATAAAAGTACCGAAAATGTATATCTATTATGAATCAATTATCTATTAGAAATCAGTATCTATTATGAATATAACAGATATTTTTACACAAATGAACGCAAATGCTGAAGACGAAATACATAGGCGTTTGCTACAGCAGTAAATTATTTCCAACACATACTTTTACACGGATATTGCAAATGTTATTTTTTATTTTTTATTCCGAGGTCCTCGGTGTGTTGTTGTTTTTCATTTGGGTTTTTAGATTCATTTTCATGTCTTTGGGGGGATACAATAGGGTTTAATTTTATTTACACTGAGGAAGTGAGTCCAAGTTACTCATGAAACGTGCGTATGTTTATTGTACGATGATATTGTGTGTCAAACGTTGGTATTTTTAGTATACTTTAATTTAATCAATGACTATAAATATCGAATGCGTTTGCAAACTTAACATTTCTTAACTGGTAAAATTTAATATATATTTTAATATTATTGCAGCAGAGTTTCATACATTTAATTAGAAACTGGAAGAATAATATCTTATAATCTCGAAAAGTAAGTTTATTATTCACCTTATCGCAATCAGAAGATTCTTTATGATTATGTGCCTTAGCGAATGCTTATAAGCTTATCAATGCATTTCACGACACTGAATGCACGCATATGTCGTACGCTTCTGAATTATGAATGTATTATGTTCAGCTTGAAGAGATTGTTGTAATAGCTTCAAGAGAACATACTAATTAAGCTATCACATTTACAACGCTTATCCTTGATTTAAAGTGGGAGACATTCAACAAGACATTCAACAAGATTACTGTGTATCTGCGAACAAGTGTTATCAAATAATTTTAATAAATGAAGAGTGTGGCTGTAAAATAATGTAAATAATCAAAATGCAAATTTCGAGATATTCAATATTGACGTTTTCGAAAAGAAATGTACAACGAAAAATATTATGCTGCTTCCCATAAAATATTAGCTCCTATGCTTTCTGTAATATATTTTAATCCGAAAAAGATTAAAGCTTCACTTAAATATTTGTAATATTTAATCTCTTAAGATTTCATTTTATTGAACGTATTGAATTTAAAGCACACTGCACTTTCTTAAAATTTACATTTGATTATGATATGGTCAGTTGAATAGTAAATAAACTTTTTCCAAGAAACTCTGACTGATTGGAATAATAAATCAAACATTTTAATTTTCAAGTTTTCTGGTTTTCTTCTGTTAAAAAGGTATTAATTTATTTAGTCGAAAGTATCATATTTATTGCACATTTTTGTTTTTTAGATTCGCAAATTTTCTAGTCTTTTTTTTTTTTTTTTTTTTAATTTTGAAACTTTGTTACAACTTATTAAATTTATGGGTTTGTTGTCACAGTCTATAGGGTTAATTGTCACAATGTCTAGGATTAGTTGTCACTTGGAATATCTATGAAATTTAAGATGGAAAGTTTTATTAATGATAGCAGCAGCTCTTGGTTGACTTTTCGAGGTACTGCATGGTATTTTGGAAAGAGTTCTCTCAGTTTTTGCTTTTATAAGCACTGTACTACTGCTATCTAAGAATGGTAATTTTCGTCTTAAAATATTAGTATACGAAACTTTCGCTAAAACGGTTAATATATGTAAGTACTAGCGGTTACCCCTGGATTCGTTTACGTCACATTTAAAGAAAATTAATAAATTAATTAAGGAATCTATACAATTAACAAACTCTTTATAAATTTTTGAAATAGAAAATTCTATTCATAATCCCAAATTGGTTATTTTTGTTGTTATATATAAGACCATTAAAATTTCTTCCAAAAGCATGAAATTTCAAACTCTTTCACTGAGATTAAGCCTGGAATATATTTATTTCTTTGTTATAATACTTTAGCATTTCGATTTATTCTATTTTACATTTATTCTGTTTATGGAAATTGACTTAATTTATGTTTTTGTGTCGAAGAATATTGTTTAAAGTGATTATATTAGTAAGTATTTTGAGAATATTTTTTTATTAACATATAACTTTAGATATTACTTTGATTCAATTAGAATAATCTAAAAATTAACATACATTACTTTTCTATTCCTTCACATCGTGAAAAAAATTGAAGTTGAGCATATGGTATTAAAAAACAAAGAAATTAAAACATGATGGAGTATAAAAGTTTAAAATTAAGTAAAATAGGTAGAAAGAATACGTTAAATCTCACACATCTATTGTATTTTTATTTCACAGTGCAACAATTTTAACAGCATCTACCAACAATATCAAAATGTTTATCACGCTCCAAAGACTTTTAAAGCCTAAATGCTTATTTGTTAAGCAATAGAGTTGCTTATTTCTTTCAATGGCGAAAAAAATCTAAAAATAGCGCCCCCATTTATGAATAAACATTGTCATATTTATTGTTTTGCAGTAGTTTAGGATTATGGGAGTTTCGAAATTTGACAGGAATATATTCCAATGAGGAACAAAAATTACCATGCAGTGATATTTTAAACTATGGATTTCAATATTTTAAAATTAAAAGAAATTCTATAAGTATCAGAGAAGGATAACTGATAATACCTGGACTTTTAATTGGCTTTTCTCTTACGCTTTTCCATAATCACGATACCTTAAAAAATAGGAGAGGGAATTTCCTTTTTTAATTAGTGGCATTGGTTCTTTTTGAATTTCACGTTAACTATTTCAAAGGTGTTTTTGAAAACTTGTACATATGTATCCGTGCATTTATAGTATTTATTTTTCAGTTTATTATCAATAAAAGGGATACTATCATTCTGAAACTAATATTTTAGTAATATTTCATACAAATTAGTCCAACTTTTACATTTATAATAAAAAACAAAATTAAAATATCAGTTCCATAAGCATTTTCATTATGCATCTCTTTATTTTTCATCATTACATAATTTTTTTTCTGACTATTTTACATGGGAGATGATTGAACATTTTTTTTTAGATTTGGATGATTTTTCGGATAATTCCTGAATTCGTTTGTTTGCCACCTTATTGCAGTATTGTAACATATAAGGTATAACACATCTTCCTCGTATGTATGTCACATAAATTATTTTCTATTGCATAATAGAAAATAATTTATGCGACAATTTATCCCATGTATATTTTGGTGGAGCAGAACTTTCCGCAAATTCTAAATCAACAGACAATCAAGAAATATCTGATTTAGGGTTTAAAAAAGACAAAGTATTAAACGCAGACTTGATCAAAGCGGAATATGGAAAAAAACTAAACAAAATGTTAAAAAAACAATTTCAGAAAACGAAAAAATATAATGTAATGCTGCATAAAAAATGTTCAATCATTTCCATGTAAAATAGTAGGACGAAAATGATGTAATGAGGAAACATAAAGAGGTAGATGATGAAAATGCTTATGGAATCGGTAATTTTATTTTTAATTTTTATTATTGCATGTAGATGTTGGACTAATTTATATGAATTAATCGTAAAATATCACTTTAAGAATGATATTATCCTTTTATAGCTAAAGAACTGCGAAATAAGAACCATAAATGCACGGAGGCATAAGTAAAAATGTTGAAAAAAATTACCTCCGTTAGGCGCCAATGCTCCCATTTTGGGAACACGCTGTATTTCCTAAATATTCGAATTTTTTTTTCCTTCAGAGATACCTTAAAGACTTTCTATTTATAAAGATAAAACAACTGTTCCATAAAAAATAGTTTATATATAGAGAGGTGCCTAATGGGTTAACAAATATTTGAAACTGTCTGTTTTTTCGATTCAAATTGGACGTCATATTTGTCTTCTTTTAATTCTTCTTTTTTTTCACGTGGAAAGGTTTCATTTGAAATTTATTGTTGAGGAAAATATATTATTCCGGATTTTTATTTATCGGCACCGATAAAGTAAAATGATTAAACTTTAGGGAAAAAAATGTTTAATGATTCTCTATCAAAATAATGAAGTTTTGAATTAATAAGAAAAATATTTGAATAAAATAAATAAAATCTAGCCTATGTTCATTTTTGTGTTTTTAATCCATCTGTATGTAAAGATACAGGTTCATTAAATTCTCCGTTTTGGCGTATACTTCAGCCAAACATTCACGTTTATAATACAGGATAGTCTTATTAGAGTACTTGCAAATATAAAGATACTGAAAATACAGTCATTAACAAAATTTTAAGACAACTCTATATTTATAACAACTTTTAATATCATTTGCTGTCACCCGATGGCAATCCAAATTCCCTGCTTAAACGCCTAGATACAGATATAAGGTTTACACTTCTTCCATTCGCAAAGAACTGATGCCTTTTCTTACAGAAACACACAGATATCTGTCATATGATTTGGTCGTCTCGAGACGTGTTTGCTCTTGGTCGACCCGATCGTTCCCTTAGAGTAAATAGACAATATATTTCATACTTCAGTATTGCTTTATGTGCAGAAAATTTATTTATATTTCATTTTTACTTATAAAAATTTCAGAATATCCTTCGTCTTTCAGAACGATAATTTGCGCTCAGCAAACACTACTCCAGTTTTATCCTCCATATTATTTAAAAGCATCTCAAAATGCATTAAAATAAATTAAAATGAAAATCAGATAAAAATAAATAAAAGCAACTTACCATGTTTTTCACCACAACACTCAAATATTTTGTTATTGCAATGTAAGTGAAATAAGTAACAAAAAATGAAAAAAATCTATACAAGAGTAAAATACGTAAGTCATTTTTCAGTTAGGTATAAAACTTATATTTATTGATATGCTCTATTTTAACTTACAAAACTATTTCTGTTTAAACATTCCTGAATATAATAAAAAATAGATGCCTTTTTTTCTATTATAAATAAAATGTCATTTCTTTTTATTGGTATGGTAAACCATTTTTTCATATATTCTGACTTCCCTTTAAAATTATTCATATACAACTCTAGGGACATAAATGTTTATTGTAGATAGACACTGACCTCCAAATGGTAAGGTCTATTCATTTTTTAGGCTCATTATTAAAAGAATGAAAATAAATGTAAAAAATATGATTTATATGAATGATCATAAGAAACTTCAATAAAACCTTATGAAAGAATTCTTCTGAATTGTTGGTTTTAAAATAATGTTGTCCATATCTAGGAGATGTCGTTTACAATATTCGTTAAGATGCCGGTCAATCGGATGGATGTAATTGGGGTTATCACAAGCTGGTGCCGCAGCTAGACATCTTAATGTGGTTCGTAGTTTGGTCTAAAGATTCTGGGATTAATCTGAATCCGAAAATTCAGTAGCATGAAGATTTTTGTCAGACCAATCACGGATTTTAACCCCTGCACAAAGTCGCTTCATAGCTCTTTTTGCACGAAGGGGAAGGAACACTAATATGGTTCAGTTCATTTGAGATCATCGTAACGCAACAGATATGACAATATTTGTTACTACGGTGCACAGACGTCTTCGCAATTAAGAACTCTATTCAAGAAGACCTCTTGTATGTGTTCCTCTTAATAGAAAACACATAAGTGCCCGTTTATGTCGGCCAAAAAAGCACGTTACCTGGAAGAGAAAACGATGGTCTTCCGTACTATTCACAGACGATTCCCGGTTTGCTTTGGGGAGTAATTCAGTTCGTATGCTGATCTGGAGAGAACAGGAATCAGATTCTACATATGTAACATTGTTGAAAGACACAGTTATAAAGGTGGTGGAATCATGGTTTGGGCTGGAATCTCTCTGGAGGTAGCAGTGACTTTCATGTGTGCCATGGCAGAACTCCGATTGCTGTAAAATATCGGCACCAGATCCTTACTTCGTTTGTCACACCGTATGCTGGTGCTTTTGGTGATGAATTAAACTTAATGGTTGATAATGCCGATCGCATTAAGCTAAAGTCGCTGATGACTATCTTGAGGATCAAGATTTGGAGCGAATGGAATGATCAGCTCATTCTTCGGGCCTTAATTCTATTGAGCATCCTTAGGACAATCTCGGTAGACAGGTGGCTGCCGTAAAGTTAGCTGGTCGTTAAGTTAGCTGGAACAAACGTTGGTCCATGTATGGACGCTGTTTCCCATTCCAGTTTCCGATAACTTAATTGATAGTATTGAAAGTCGATGCCACATAGGGTCGGACACATTCCTTATTAAAATAGTTTATTTATTTTTTTCACAAAAAACTGCTATTTTTTTTTTTTTTTTTTTTTTAACAAACAGTGGATTTTAGCAAAAAAATACAATTTTTCATTTGTAAATCATGTTTGATGTTAAAATTAAGTAAAATTCAATAAATATCTATTTAAAGCACATTTCGTGTAAATTTCATGTTTTAATATTACGTTTGTTTTAAAATTACGTACAAAAGATTGGTTGTAACTTAACTTTTGGAGCCCAGTTTAGTATAATATTTGAAAATATCTGAAATAACATCAATTTTTGTTGTTGTTCGTTCGTATTATTTAGAAATTGTCCAAGCAAATTTTTTAAAAAGTATATAAAACAGCATTACAGGAAAACTGCATGAAAACTGAATATAAATTTCATTCGCTGATATAATATTTTAACTTAAAAATATCTCAAATTTTACATTATAAAACGCAAATTAATTTAGTCTTAAAATATGTAATGTGTGCTTTACTTGCTTAAAATTTTGAAGCAAGCTTTAAAAAATATTTAAGGATATATTCGAGTACGAATACAGCGACTATATAGAAATATACTATTCAAAAAGATTCCTATCACTCGAAATGTTTAAAAAAGGCCGAATAAATATATTTCTTGTGTTTAGGAATTGCGAAATTCACTTTTTAGTTTTAAATATTTAAGATATATTTTATGAAAAATATTCATTTAATATGTCAACGTAGCAGTAAAGTAATTATTTACGTTATAAAATGTAAATTAACTTGGTGATGCGTGCTTTACTTGCTTTAAATATGGAATCGAGTCTTAAAAACATATTTTCAAATGTAGAGTGTAAATATATCATCAGTATTTTCTTTTTTCTTTATTTTTATTCTTCAGAAGACAGTTTATTGGAATTTAGATTATAACGAAACCATTTTCTCAACTTTTAAAAAGCCAATTCAAAGTTTTCTAAACTGTGTTTCTCCAAGAATGGTTTTTCATTATCAGCTTGCTATTTGATAAACACTAGGGATTTTAAAGCCATTAAATTCAACATAAAATGTTTCTTTTATTTGCAATAGTACATTGTAAAAAAAGACGAATGTTTCTTGATCTAGGGAAATATAAAATGTGCACGAGCGAAAATATACAAAACATTTTCACAGTTACCCACGATTCCGAAAAGCGTTATTTATCTTTCGAAACTTAAGAAATCAATATATGTTCAAGATTTAAAGAAGCACTTATAAAAAAGAAAAGTCTCTTTTGCTTTCATCGATTTTCTGAAACGTTTTCGAGTAGTTTTTATTGTCGATTGATGAGTTTTCCCAAACCAGAAACATTTCAAAACCAGATTTGCCAAACCAGATTTTTCGAATGTTATCAATTCTCAAGAAAACATTTACATGTCCAACAAACATGTTTTGCAGACATATTTGATAAGTTAACAGCACTAACTTTAACATAAAAATTAATACTAATATGTTAATCTTGCATGTATAAATTCAATTACGCAGCTGAAAACGTGTAAATACCAAGTGACTTGTAACTCGGAAGAGGTGTTTGTATCTTTTTCAAGTGGTTATCGCTGACTTTAAGAACACTAGTTAAATTGATATATTCTAAAAGATGTATGAGAAAGTTTTGAGAGGGCAACGACATACATGTTTTTAATGAAATAATATTAATTTTTAAAAATGCATAGCCATTTTTTTATTTGAATGACAAACCTTTACAAAAGAAGAATTTGTAAGCTTAAACACCTATATGTATCCTTCATATCACCTATTCTTCGATTGAAAACCTTATTCCTTACGGGGCAGAATGTTTGCTCTTATATTTATTGCTAGTATTGTACTTAAAACTGTCCCAGATACATTAATTAACCGACACCAAAGAGTATGTTGGGAGCATTTAGAATACTTATAAGTAACAAAATTAAAGTGATCGTAATGTAAATTCTAATAACAGGTAACGCGAGCCAAAAGGGATAAAATAAGACAACGCTCACACGTTAAAATTAACAATTCAAATTGAATTAAAATTTGCGTTGTGATTTTTAGACCTCATGTTATTTAGGAATCATCCGCCTTAAAAAAATATTAAAATAAATACAAATAAAAACCCTTTAAAATACTATAAGAAATGGCGGGAAAAAGTATCTAAATGACTATCCTAAAATAAATAACTAAAAAAGAGTAATTGATTAATGACAAATAAAAATGACACATATGATTGTGGTAAATAAAGTTATTTAAAATATTTAAATTACTAATTTATTTACAGCACAGATATTAAAATTTATTTACGAAAACAAAAATAATAATAATGATAAAAAAAAGCTTATGAAAAGAAATTAATTAAACCTAGAAAATATAATCTCCTTTCCTTTACAAAATTCCTAAAATCAGCATGTTGCTGAACATGCTTACTAAAAGATAATTAATTGATTTAAAATCCTGTGGATTTTAATTCTACTATTCAGAAGTTTGCTTTGACAAACTTAAAATCTTATATTATTTAAATTAATTACAGTTTGGACTATGCTGTACATGCCCTAATTTCTGAAATATATATATTCAATTCTAAGACACAAAGATTTTTTTTTGTATGATAAATCATACCTGAATTTAGCACCCGTGCTAACAGATTAAGGGCTTGGAGACTCTGCACTGTAAAAAATGACCAATGTTTCTTATTTTATAAAAATATGCTATAACCACGAACGAAAATATAATATAATCTTCTGAGTTATCCGAAATTTCAAATAGCATGTTACATTGTCTTTTGAATCCCCAGAAACGATTACATTTTCAAAATTTAAAGAATAATTTATAAAAACAAATTATTTTTAGCTGCCCGAATTTTTCAGAAACGTTTCCGAAGGGTTTTTATAGTGTATTAATTAGTGTCCTCAGGCTGGAATACCTGTTTTTCGAATGCTATCAATTCTGAAGTAAACATTTTCATTCTCAAAAAAATGTTTAACAGACAAACATGCACAAGTAACAGTGTTAACAATAACATTAAAATTAAGATTATTTCTTTACTCTTTCATGTATAAATTAACTTGTGCGGCTGAAAACGTGTACTTGAGAATGGATAACATTCGAAAAACAGGTATTCCAGCCTGAGGACACTAATTAATACACTATAAAAACCCTTCGGAAACGTTTCTGAAAAATTCGGGCAGCTAAAAATAATTTGTTTTTATAAAAAAATTTTTACATTTTGAAAATGTATTCGTTTCTGGGGATTCAAAAGACAATGTAACATGCTATTTGAAATTTTGGATAACTCAGAAGATTATATTATATTTTCGTTCGTGGTTATAGCATATTTTCATAAAATAAGAAACATTGGTTATTTTTTACAGTGTGCGGTGTCGCTGCCTTGCATTTTATGTCTATGATCTCAAAACTTAACCTAAGCATATTATTACACTTTATTAAGCAATCTAGACAATGGCTCGGAAGATGTAATATCTACTGGTTTAATAAAATACGCGCAAAGCACTTTAAGGCATGATAATCTCCCGCAAAACGAATCACGCAAAGCGACTCTATCGTTTTTATTTCTCCTTCTAGAGAATTTCTTTCGCTACCACACAAGAACAAGTTCTTTTTTCAACTGTTACTAAAAACAGAGTTACAAAGACTAGAAAAAACCCAGTTTAAACCTGGGAATAAACTGCATTTTTTCGGAATAAACTTTGTTTTTGGGGAACAAACCAGGTCTTTTGGGAATAAACCTGGGAATAAACCGTGTCTATTGGAAATAAACCTGGGGATAAACCGGTTTTTTGCAACTCTACTAAAAACACACTATATACATTTTTACATACATGATACAATTACAATTAAAATTTACATATACAAAATTCCCAGTGGCTGAGAGGTTCTGCTTTCGAAGCTGGTCGACGGGAGGTGCTGGGTTTGATCCCATTCGCGCCCGTCGGCCTAATCGTTCGGAGTTTTCGTGGTTTTCTTCGATCCGTGGATTTATCCATGCGTAAATACGGGTTAGGTTCCCTTAGAAAGACCCCCACGAAGGGCACTCCCCCCCGGGCCTATATCCCAAGTGTAGATAATTGGCCGTCAAAAATCAACCCAACCCAACCCATATACAAAATTCAGTTCATGATTCGTCTTCTATTTCAACCAATCAGATACTTCGTCCAATGGCAAGAAAGTTCTTCCAGACTTAGTTAAAATTTGCATATAATGTACCGCCTTCTGTCTACCTGTTTGTGAGACAGTTACGTAGGTAATCCAAGAGTCACGAGGGGTGACGGTTATAAATTTAATAGTATATTTATCTGTCACTCCATTCACTGGTAACTTCAAATTTGACGACTCAGAGTCTAGCTCCTATAAATATCCGTCGTTGTTGCCGACTATTGCGTGAATTGTCCGTAAAATCACTAATAATTGTTAATTAATGTCTATCAATTATTAAATAATCCCCCCCATAGAATTAGTGTCTTTTATGGTTACATGAGTCCTTTCACCTTTCTTTTTGAGTTCATAGCTGATTTTATAAAAATAAAAATGTGTGCAATGGATGGGGTTTTTACGCTAAATCGCGTGATATCAGTTAACAATGTTAGGACGCTAAACTTGGTATAATGCGTCCCAACATTCCTAAATATCATTGTTTTAGAAACACTGCATTAGACTCATAAAATGAAAATTTTCTAAAGTATTTTAGAAGATTGCATGGCCATGACGGTTATTTTAGCTGGCTTTGCACAAATATAAGATTTAAAAAATATAAAGATTCAGCTTAAGCAAAGTACCATAAACATCTAAAACGCATTACATATTCAGCATGCAACATTTCAATGTTTCCGTTATCTTTTTACATACTGTTATGGGTTGAGTTATTACACCAGAGAAAAATGAGATTACCTTTTGCACCTGATTTGGAATTTATTTATACACAAGTCATATATATATATATATATATATATATTGTAAAACATGTATATTTCAATACTTATTTTTTATACGCTAAATTTAAAAAAAATTATTGTTTATTGAGTATAAATTTTAACTCTAACTAAAACAAGTAATTTAAATTTAAAATTCACCAGTAAAATAAATATTTTTTTATCTAACCAAAATGTATAAAATTCTACTAATATCTTAACGTTAATTCTGAGAGCTTTTTATTTATGTAGTTTCAAATTTAATCATGAACATTTTGTTCTTCTATTTTCTCACTATTTTTTTACTTTCATATTTTTTATGGCAAAACTGCAATTTCCATGCAAAATGAGCTTCTACAGAATACTAAATTATCTGTTTAAAAAAAGTTAATTAACGTTGTTTTCCATAAAGTCTCAGCGTCTTCTTTAGAATCTTTAACATTCCGCATACTTCATAGAAAGCTTTCGTAAAGCTACCATTAGAAGAAACAAATTAATAAATGATCAGAGAAATTTGATTTTTATTAAAATATTACATTCAATAGAGATTCTAAACTTTTTTCCCCATATTCTAGTATGCAAAAACAATTTCATTCATGTAACTCTTCATTCACTATCATATAACTCTTCATTCACTATCATATAACTCTTCATTTAACTTCACATAAATCTTAACTCTATTTATATAACTCTGTTATTTTCCAACATTCGAAATAAATGAAATATATAAAGTTTGCATGATTATATAATTACTTATTTTCTGGCAATTAAAGGTATGATTTCTATGTTATAATGTGATATCTATAATATATCCTGCGTATTTTTGAGCTGTAATTAATGTAAAAGTTTTATAACTGTTTGATTGAAATAGAGCATGTTAGAAAACTTTGCCAAAATTTTCTTTTTACATATTTTTTGTTTCATTCCATATAATTAAGAAGTCAATAAAATTTTCTAAATGATTGTATTAATTTTACGCTCTTAAATGATAAAAATATTAATAATAGTTTTAGAATATTCTGACATAAAACATTTGCGTTTAATAGCTTAATGTCGGGATAATGTATTAATTTTAAATTTATTTTATGCCGAAATACAGTTTTTGGTATTTCTTTAAAAGTGTTAACATTCCTTGAATCACTCTCCAGTTAAAAATAAGTAGCGTTACATTAATATATAATTATTTTAAATCTATTCAAATTACAAACATGCAATTATTGATCTTTATCATTTATAACAGATTCGGCTTATTCATTTTGATATTGGTTAAAAAATTACTAAAACATGTTGATAGTTTACATATTTAACTACTTTCCTTTAAATAACGAATATAAATAAATATTATTCTTTAGAAAATATTCTTTATCTTATACAAATAAAAAAAAATACAAATATCATTTCTGTTGAATTGTCTTTTACATATAAAAAATTAAATATCTTCGAAATTAGATTTTTTTTTTTTTTTTTTTTTTTACTAATGACTATAAGTATTATATGTTTTTGTATAATTAAATATGGCTTTCACTAATACATATTAAATGTAATTTTTCATGTGTAGTGAGTTTTAAAATTTTAAATTGAATGTAATAAGTCTCTTAGTCGAAAAAAAATATATCTCTGATATTATCACAATCCGAACATTCTTAATTATTAAATGCGTGTGCCAATGCATAAAAGCTTAACTTATCATGATATTGAATGCAGACATGTGTCTCTGATTTATGAATATATCATGTTCAGCTGGAACATTCAAGAGAACATACTAATTACGCTATCACATTTACAATGTTTATCCCCGATATAAATGGACAAATGGTGAAGTAGATTATTGTGTATCTACAAACTAGTGCTATCAAGTGAATTTAATAAATATTCTTTTTGTTGCATTGTCAGTAAAAAAGATTAAAAAATATATAAGATTAAATGACCTAGTTATTTTTTAAGTCATATATAAATTTTATATAGTGTCCTTTCTATTTTAATAAGCAAATATAAAGAAGTTTTAAGATTATTAATGATTTCTTTCCTCCTGAAATGTGTATTTATATAAAAAATACTTTTCAAATAAAAAGTTTTGGAAACTTTTAATTATTTTTTTAAATACTTCAATTTTTAATTTCTACTTTTGATATAACTCATGAACCACTTCCCAGATTTCAATACTTTTTTCACTATACTATAGAAAAAAGGTTTCTTGTAAATTTGTCTTCAGGATTTATAAAACTATCACTTACAAAATAATACTGCATTTTTCCGTGAATTGTGACTTTTGGATTAAAGGTTTTTTGAGCTATAGTACTCGATATTTAGATATATATAATATTTAGAATCACGTTGATTTGTTTCTTTCTTTTGTTTAGTAAAAAAGAAAAAAAAATGCGTCACTTAAAATTACAGGACTCCATGATTGAACATGTATATTGAATACAAATTTGGTTCAGGTTTAAAACAGATGTATTATTTTTAACTTTAAAATATTCCAAATTTTATTTTATACTTATTATTAAATATTTAAAATATAAATGAAACAAAAAATTTTAAATGTGTATGCATGCTTGTTTTTCTTTAAATCTGGAAATCCAAATTTTTAAAAGATTTACAGTTTTTGACTTTTGCATTAAAATATTGAGACTATTTAGTAATATAATTTCAAACATTCAAAGCCATATATTTTTTGAGTTTAATTACCAGAATATGAATTTCTTGGGTTTTTTTACATATAACGTTTATATATTTAATTTAAATTTTGAAAAAAAAATATTTCATATAAAAATACTCATTTAATATCGCAAAACTAAACAGAAAGATAATCTTTTGAATTAAACACAGAAAACAAAAACGATAAAAGTGCAGTGTTTTTTTTCCCCTTCTTTTATTAAATCTTTATTTCTATAGCTCAGAAGATGGTTTAATAGAATTCCGATAATAACGAGACAACTTTCTCAAGATTTTAAAAGCCAATTTACAATATCTTAAACTATTTTTCTTCAAGAATGGCTTTTCATTATCTGCTTGGGTTAACCACTAGGGATTTACAAAGCATTTAATTCAACAGACAACGCCTTTATATTTTATGCTTTAAAGAATAGTAAAACCGAAAGAGATTTTTTTAATGCACCGGATTTAAGTGTAAACATTACAAGGATAAATATAATTATCCTTTACAAAATATCTTATATTAAGTTGGAAAATTATTGTGTGATTTCTGTGATGAAATTGTATAATGATCTTATATAAATTTAAATAGTATTTTTTATTTAAATTTTGTGTAATTCTAACACAGACCATAAACTACAAGATAATTATTTCCAGCTTACAGTACGCATAGATTTTATTCTATATAGAAAATTTTGGTATTTTAAATCATTACATATTTGTTATGACCTTTGTGACTTTATTTAATGAATGATTGTCATTTTGTGATTTAAGTAACAAAATCATTTTTAAGGAGAAAATGGCAGATCTATACACAACTTTAGAATTTATCAATGCACCTAACATAATTTTCAAAAAGAAAAAGTTTTGATTTCCAATTTTTAATCGATTTACACATTTCTAAATTTCCTAAAGAAGATTTGGCTGATTTTGGACAATATTAGCCTATCTCTCTATGCATTACTGACATTTCTCTATTTGTTAAAAATTTTTTATGCAAGTCCAGATTTTATATTGTTGTAAATTATTTTTTTTTCGTCTTCCGAGCAATGTTTTGAGAATATTTGATTCCATTAATTGGGTTTTGATATCTGTGAATTGTTTTTAATTTTTTTATAATTTTCAACATTTTCGTGTTTTATATTCAAGATTCCGCTTCATCCCACAAAATTGTTGGGAAATTCTCATTTGTAGGCATTTCAGGAATGAGAAAAGTTCGGATTACCTGCACTTGGCAGGTGCAATTTGGCAGTTAGCGGTGTTTTATTGAATGAAAATGCAAGGGAAAGAGATGATTTTGAACCAATCTCATTTAAGAAAACCATACTTGTTTGTTTAAAAGTAACTAAAGTATGAGATTTTTTGAATTAAATATGTATAAAATTAACACAAATTGCTGTGATTATGAATTGTGAACACACTCGATAAACACCGAAAACCGCTTTGTCAACGTCTGCAAAAAAAAGGCACTTTGCTACAGAGTGCGCTGCTTTGCAGAGTTTCTCACAATTTATTTCAGCAGCTTTTAAATGGATTATTATCAAACCATTCATGTATAATATTTATTAAAAAAATTATGCTGATTAAATTTAAGTTTTGATCTTCCAATCGAAAGCGATGATATTCTATAAAGCTATATTTTTAAGATGAATCATACATCTGTAATTTCACACATCACATTTTTAAAATATATGTTGGTCGATTTTGCTTTCAAACATTCTACGGGAGACTACGACACCCATTTTATATACAGACCAGTGTAACTTTATTTTAAATTCAAAGTAATGCATGACTATATACACATTCGTGTTACTGTGAAACTACATTATTTTGATTGTTATATTAGAATTATAATAAAAGAAAGCACCGTGATTACCACAGCTTAAAAAAATTACTTTGAATTCATATTTAACATTTTCATCCCTATATATTTTTTCTTTTCTAATTTTTTTTCATTTTTCAAAATCACGTATTGCTTTCGTAATACTGAATAAAATTCCTAAGTAAAAATTTCTTAATGTATTCTGTCTGATTTCATGGTTTTATGGCTATAAACAAGGATAAAAAGAAAAAAATAAATATTCACTCTAAGCAAAAAACATATACGATTAAAGCGCACTACATTTTTAGCATGGCGCATACGGTTTTCCATACAGCTACGAGTATACTTATTGCGCGAAGGAAAAGGATATTTTGTTTTACATTAAGATATATTAGAGATTAAGATAAGTCTTTTTGTAACATCTTTTTTCGAAATCATCAATAAATAGCTTATATTCTTGTTATTTAGCTTATGGGTTTTAATATTCTCCTTTCTTTTATTTAAATATAAAATCTATATTAATAATCTCAAAAAAAAAAAAAATCATACCATTAAAAACATTTTTAAGCAAATAAAACTTTTTTTTTTTAAATTAGGCAGTAAAATAAATGTTTTCATGAAACCTAGAGGTTTATATTAATCTAATAAACTGGACGTTAAAATCAGAACATTTTGGTATAAATTGATATTTGATTATGACTAATCTGTGTTTCAATTCTCGGGCTTTCTTCTTTCTATTTACCTATTTTTTACTTGGCAAACTGCAATCTGCATGCAAAATGAGCTCCGAAAGAATGTGAAATTTTATGTTGAAAAAAGTCAATTAACGTTGCTTTTCATAAAGTTTCACAGACTAAAGTCTTTAACATTTTCCCTACTTCAAAGAAAGATTTTATTAAGCTACCTTCAGAAGAAATTAGTGACTGGTGATAGAAGTTATTTATTTATTTATTTATTTTTACTTTCAATAGTGACAGACTATTGGAATTGTTATTTTCAATATTAGCACTGAGATAACAGTTTTATTTTTAATAATTTGATCACTCATGAGAATTGCGAATATCTGTCTTTTAGGTAATCCTCTACTTTCAATAATCAATGACAATTAAAATTAGATTTCATATGTAATTACATGATTTTATATGGCTAATAAGTTATAAATAATTTAGCTGCAGTAAATTTACATTTAAAGTATATATTCTATAAAAAAGATATTTAAAATAATATTTCATCGTTTTTGTTTAATTTTATACTTTTATGAAAAAATCAATAAAACATATGTTTATGTTGTTTTATGCATTTTATTAAAAAATATATATAAAAAACAATTTCAATAGAAAATGTATTTTGCCGGGAAACAAATTTATTCTTTATAAATTATTGCAGTATCTAGCTACTCGCTTATTAAGACAGTCCAGTTTTTATTGTGAGCGCAACTCTTGTACGTGAAAGTGTCTTTTATCTGTTCTACTCCGACTTTCGCAAGTATGATTTTGCCTCCCTGAATCTGGTTTTCACGTTTTTTATAAGCTTATATCTTAATTAACTTTCTGTGGTCGGCTCGTGCGTATAAATATGGGAGTGAGAGTTTAAACGAGGTCGTGTCTCGCCGCTGAAAGTAACATAGAATGCGGTCGATCAAAATAACATTAGCGCTTCAGACTGTGTACTTTGAGACCTCCTATCAGCGACTGACGTTTGGAGTAATATGAGGATGGATTCAAAGCCCTCAGATAAGGGGTTTGACATTAGTAAGAGTCAAAACTACATACTTCAATAAAGTGATTTTCAGAGTCTATGGGATTCAAGTTAGTAGAGACATTTAACATAGTTTCGAAGAGTCATTGATTTTCATGTGTTCAGCAATAGTAATTCTTCGGCGCAGAATTCATCTTGGGTATGATTCTTATAGCAGATATTTTTCTGTTTTAAGTTAAATTTAAATTAGTAAATTTGAATTTAGTTATTTTGAGAGTTAGTTGAATCTGAAACCAAACATCTTAGTTAAGTTTCAGCCGATCCACTACAACAAGCTTCATTATTTGATCCTAAATAAACTTGTTGTTTTATATTAAATGCCAATGTCATATCTACTTTCTTACGTGACTGGCCCGGATGTTCCACATAATATTATACTATCTATTCAAACGAAGCTTTCAAACAGTGCTCATTACCGTATTTATTTCTGATTTTCTCTTTTTGCCAAATAAAAACGTATAATGTGTCAACATTTCTAAAGCATTTCGTTAATATTATAATGTGTAAATATTTCTTATAATGTGTTAACACATTTGAATCACTCTCTTCACGCAGATATCTAGTGCGCTTTAAACTATAAAAACTTACCATTTATACATGTGATTTTTCATAACATATGCTATAAAAAATATTGTGATTATTTAATTAGTTAAATTATTTTTTTATACTCATTTATGTATTTGAAGAAATGCTGTTTTGTCAAACGCTTAACTGCTTTATTTTGACAAATGCCTGTAAAGTGTATGTCTTTAAAACACTGAACCTACCAATGAATGTTAAAAAATAGACCATATCTAAAGGCTAATTCTGTACAGTTTTTTTTAAATCGAAAAAATTCTGCTCGTCAATTATGAGATATTAGATATCGGAATTAATGTATAATAATTAAATAATATAAATTTTCGGTACAAACCAACTTTCCCAAACGGAAAGAACATTCCGAGCAACGCAATACATTCATTTGATTCAGATGTAATACAG
Organism: Maratus michaelseni; assembly: GCA_963931845.1. Classification (NCBI taxonomy): domain Eukaryota; kingdom Metazoa; phylum Arthropoda; class Arachnida; order Araneae; family Salticidae; genus Maratus; species Maratus michaelseni. The sequence continues at coordinate 421,074,490 of OZ007588.1, forward strand.
GTCTGTTGTTTTAAACTTTGAATCAAATATTTTACATGACAAACATTAATATTAATTTTAAATAACAAATGTAACGTATCATTATTAACTGCTAACGTAGTAATGTCTTATTCAAAAATAATCAAACTCATAAAATCATTTTAAAACACGCTAAATTCTTATTATTGGTTTGGAATAGCTAAAATTGCTAAAAGAAATCAGGATTGATTTTAAGTTTAATATTTCAAACCAGAAAAATAAAGATTATCTGTTAATAATAGAGCGCAATAATAACAACAATGGTTTAGGTTTAATACTTTATTTTTATAGCTATGAAGATGTCTTAAAAGAATTCCGATAATAATGAAAGCTTTTTCTCAACATTTTTAAACAACATTTTTTCAACAATTTTAACAAGTGTATAACACCTTAAACTCTTTTTCTCCATGGATTGTTTTTCATTATCTGGCTGGAGTTCAAAATAGAAAGTTATAAAGCATTTAATTCAAAATAATAAGCCTTCATATTGTTTTTGCTTGATAATGCAGTGCAACAGATACATAAAAAAAAGTTTGTCTTTAAAAATGCTGAATTTAAGAGTATATATTACAAACATAAATAATGATTATCCTTTACAAAATATTTTATACATGAATTTCGGGGATTATTGTGTAATATCCGTAAGGGTTTATTTTTTTTTCTATTTACAAATTTTCCATATAAACATATGTGCGTGTAGTTCATGGTAAAATGCAGGACACAAAAGATTTGAAATACTTTACCGCCTATGGGAAGTAATTGTTGAGATCTAGTTTTGAAATGTGTTATGTGTTTTCAAAAATGTATACTTAGACATTTTATTTATCTTATTAAACAGCGAAGTTTTGTTAAAGAATTCTGGAAGTGTTGGAAAGTGTTTCATATTCTTTGCTTGACGCATGATTTTTAATTCTTGTTTTTTTTTTTAATTACGTCTAGAAAATTGTTTACAGGTACGACCTCTCTCAAAGTTCAAAACAGGAGAGGTCTGATAACAATTTTTTTGTTCAGAATCGGAGTTTAAATAGTATAGTTCGAGCGGACTTGGCCTGAAGTAAAATATCTTCAGTTTCTACTGATATTATACTCCATTTATACTTTTCGTAGAACTTTGTGAACCTTTTGGAAATAGCAGAATAGGACACGGGATTTTCCAAATGTTCAAACTGATAGCGAGATCAGTGAACAATAATGTTTCAGACATCGCAGATGAAATGGATTAGCAATAGGAAAAAAGGTATAATTTTTTATAGAAAGGTATAATTTGTTTTACAAAGGTATTTCGTCAGCGATGTATATTTCAAAAATTCTGACAAAATTCACAAGCATTTAGTGCTGCGGTAAACATATATTTTGGTAGATTTTGGTGATTAATTTACCCAGAGGCACATCGTTTTTCATTAAGTACTTCATAAGTAAATTAAATGAACGATGCGTGTTTTTAATTTCGCCCCGAAGACCTGAATGATGAAACCGATCTTGCCCGGCTAAAAACACAATTAATTGCACCAACTACTGCCTTCAAATGATGCTTTCTGCACATACATGTTCTCCGTAAAAATGGTCTATTATGACCTAAGCTGACTTATATGTGGAAATTTTAGTTTAACTGTTTATTATGAAACTGAAAGTGTAGTCTTTATAAATAAATAAGTATTTCGTTGACGCATGATTTTTAATTCTTGTTTTTTTATTTTATGTTTTTTAATTGCGTCTAGGAAATTGTTTACAGGTACGGCCTCTCTCAAAGTTCAAAACAGGAGAGGTCCATGCGTCTGTTTTGGGCATATTTTCTCTCATTACACTTGAGTCAGGACCTTCGTGTACTGGCCTTAAGTTTGCTCGGCATACTCCAATCAGTCCTGATGGGTCTGCTAGTTCAGAATAAAAAATGAATTTCTACCGTTAAGTTACATTTTGAGGTTTCTAACACACATTTACGTTCTAAACATACACTGTGTCCCAAGAAGATCCGTAGAACTTCAAAATTTTATTTAAAAAAAAAGAATAGGCCTATAGCAAAACCAGTTATAACAATAGATAGAATAACCCAAAAAGAATAGCTCAAAACTTTTTTCTACAGTATGTTTCTGGCCATATATGGTGCTGCACAACACGTGAACGATTATTAAAGAATTCAGTTATTCAAAATGGCAGATCCGTGAAGAAAGCTCAATGTGTCGAGTGGTTTATAGAAACAAAATCGGATACTCAAACGCAAAGAAATTATCAAACTAAGTGCGTGGAAGCGCCACCATCTCTACTGTTGATGTTATCATGCTAAAAAGTTCGTGGATTGAATTGGAATATCCTCTTGGTCTCCTTCATACTACAAAATGATCTCATGTTTAAGTTTACTAAGGCAGTAGAAAAAAAACTTTTTCAGTTATTCTATCAACTGTTGTAACTAGTTTTAATGTAGGCTTATTCTTTTTTTAAAATAAAATTTGAAAGTTGTACGGATCTTTCTCGGACACCCTATATTTACCAAGCTTGTAAAATATCATTTATATAGGATAGATTTCTTATTCTATAGCAATTTACAGGAGTGTTTCGCAATATGCGGACAATAAATAGAAATCAAAATCAGTTTGAAAATTTCTCTTACGAAACGTAACATCTAATGCATCTCGTAATAAAATTTATTTTCTAAAGAAAATATAATGATAAGTTGACTCACTTTGCTTAGACATTGTTTGACTGAAACAGAAACTTTTTTATAAAATTTTCCAAAACATTTTTTTTTCTCCTACGATTTTAACTTTAATTTTTCATTTTTTCGGGAAACCTTAAAGAAATGATTTCAAACACAAATTTGGAAATTGAATTTCTTTTCTAACGTACGTATGTAATATTGATATACTTGTAAAAAGAATTGGATATGTAAGCTGATAAAATAAGGAACAATCTCTTTTCCATTTTCTGTGGTATATAAATACGCTTTATTGTAATAGAATGGGGTTGGCAAATTCGAATTTGAATCGTTTATTCACTTACAAACAAAAATAATGTTGCATATTAAACAAATATTTTAAAAAGTGCTTTTACATATTTTTAGCTTTTATTCAACTATACGAGTATAAGAACTTTTGAAGAGTAGCAAAATATTTAAATAAGAGTTTAAAAGATAGATATATTTTTAGACTGTTAATCTTTTTGTTGAAAAGAACGTCTTTTTCATATTTAATACTTTTATATTTTTATCAAAAGCATAAGAGATGTGAAAATAAAATAAAAGTGAGAGGTAAAAAGCTATTGTTGTTCTGTAAAACTGAGTGTTTGGGATAAAAAAAAAAGTCGGCAGAAATCGCAAAATAAAGGGGTACTACATTATATAGAATTTATAGATAGTTTTAAGAACTTTTAGTAATCATTATTTTTTAAATGTAAACAGTAAAATAAGCAGTAATACTTACAAACCTCTATTGATAATAATGTCCTCGGATATTATTGTTGTATACCTGAACATTTTGTTGTACACCTGAAGCACTTAAAATAACCTTTTAGAATTCATTTTTCTCCCTCGAAGTCACAAAATGAGTAGGATGAGGAATCCATTATTCATTTCATTTCAAAGAAATTAGTGAAATCAAAACCTTGACTTACTTAGAGCAGGAACAACTTGCGGAATTATCATGCGATGGTTCAATGAAAATTGTTTTCAAAGTACCGTAATTTCCGGCGTATAATCCGCGGGTCAAACAATTCTGATTCAACCCAGAAATTTTATTCAATAACTAATGACAAATATTTACAGTGATCTAGTAAGTTACATTTTATAAGATAAAATTGCTGGATCGAACATGATTGTTTGATCCGCAGATTATACGCCGGAAATTACGGTAAATAGCCTTCCTAATTTTTGGTTGTGCATGTGAAATGCATATGCAGAACTAGCAGAAATATATATCAGGCAATTAAATCCTTTCTACACCACATATTTGTGTGAAAGGACCGTCTCCAGCCTTTTGCACATAAAAAACAAATATAGAAATGAATTGAATGCAAAACCAGATTTACGGATACATGTTTCAAACATTAAACAAGACAATGTACATCTGATAGCAAAAAAAGCAGCAGCAACATTTTCAAAATTAATATAGTAGTTGGTTTATTTGAACTGCTTTAAAATGTATGTAATTTTTCTTATTAATGCAGCTGATTTTTTGCAATAACTAAACAGAGAATATGTGCAATGAACAATATATAAAGAGCATACAATAAAATAATTTTTTATTAAAAAAAATTGTTGGGGTTCCCTGAAACACATGTCACTGAGTAGGTCAAAGGGGGTCCGCGAGATCGCAAACTTTAAGAAACGCTGCCTTAAACCGTTTAACGACAACCGTTTAACGACCGTTAAACGACAACTAGATGGTCGTAATGGTCATAGGGATATTGTTTTTTCCCGATTATGAACAAAGATAAGAACCCTAAAACTTGAGTGTTATGAAAAGGTATAGCAAATCCCACGGCACATTACAATAATTTTCTTACATTTTAACTCTAAATTGGATCTAAGCTTTACCATATACCACAGGAAAGAATAATTGGCAATATTTCTTTTTTAGTAATATTTTGTGTTAAAGTTATTGAATTTTCCTTATTTATTTTTTACTGTTTACACATTCAACACAAAATTTTCAGTTTCAGTAATTTTTTTTTTTGTTATTTATATTTGTTACATGCGAATGTAAAGCGTAAATTATTTTAAAGATTGGATTTTAATACAAATCTATCAACTTTTACATAAAGATTTTTGATACATCTTCACTGCTTAAAGAATGTTTGAATCCACACTAAGTAAAATAAACTCATATTAATATATAGACATTATAAATGAAGATTTTTGTTATGGTTTCATTTATAATCTTAACTACCTTCGGCTTCAAATCTTATGCTATAAATTTTTATTTACATAATGTTTACTGAAAAAATTCAATTTAAATGTGAAATGAGCTTTTAAAGAAATGGAAAATTATTCGTTGAATAAAGTTAATTACCGTTGTTTTTCATGAATCTGAAAAATGAAGTAATTAAGATTCACTTACTCCGAAGAATGGAAACTAGTTAATTGCAAGCAGAAATATTAAAGTTTTGTGTATTCATAAAACTATTTTTAAAAGAAATTAATGAATAGCAGTAGAATATGTTTTTAATTCAAGGTACTTCTTAATAGCAACCTGTTTTTTTTATGGTGTACGATTGAGAGATTCCTCTGTTCTAAAAATCACATTGAATGAAATTAAATTCCCTAATTCAGTAAGTATAAAACGTTCTGTCAATTTAAAATGCTGATAAAACCATAAAATATTTTAACTTGTTATAGAAATAAAACTGGTTTCTTGCAAGCAAAAAACTATCGAAAATTTATGCATTCACAAAGCTACCTTTAGAAGAAGATAATGTACATCGATAGAAATTTTAATATCACATCATTCTAATAAGCCACGAGAAATTAATTTTCTCTTCTGATTGTTATGTATTAAATAGATATAAGGTGGGTGCTCGTAATAATAGAAAATTTAAAGATTAAGAATTTTTTCTGCCATCATTTTGAAAAAGTCAAAACCATTTTATTTTTTCAAACGTTCTCAAATTAATAGACTTTCAAAAAAAATATTGCATTCCCCATTAAAATAATTTTACTAGTCCAAAAAAAAAACGGAATTCCATAAGTCTACCAAGTAGTCCTATTAGGCACATGTGCACATGATATGGTCACCATTGTTCCATGTTTCGCAAATCGTGATTTTCTTCAATTTAAAAATGCTATTCTGCTAAATTGAATAATTTTGGTGTAAAATAAATAAACATGATACACAATAATTCTTTTTGTTTTTCAAATGCTGATTTAAAACAAGATTTTTCATCAAAAATGAAATATGATATGGCCACCTGAATGGCCATATCAGTAGCAGGTCAGCTTTCACGAAAATCTTTTCATTCTGAACAACTCGTGATTTTTACATCATCAATGACAGAAACAGTTGATAGAGCAATAAAACCTGAACAGAGTATCAAAACATTCATAAAAAAAAACTTTTAAGACCGTGCATGAAAAAGGAAGAATTATGACTTAAAAACAAAAAGAGATCACACCAAAAACATAAAATAGGAAATTGTCATCAAATTTCACAACCTAGTTGAATGGCAAGTGATCACATGATACACTAGGAGGCTCCTTTACGGTATGCTCTTGCCATTTAGCGAAATGTTTGGTTAGCTAACGTATAATAAAGGGATGTCTATATCAGGAACATGAACATAACAGGGGCATCTACCTTATTTGAACTTAAATATATAAAAAATTATAACATCCTCTAAATATTTCCAACTTTTAATTGCTAAATGGTGTAAAATAAGAACTTTAAAAACAGAAAAAAGTTTTATTAGAGTAGCTTCGATGGTGTCGAAACATGTAAACAGGCTAATAAAACTATTTTACTATTTTTAAAGTTCTTATTTTATACCTTTTAGCAATTAAAAGTAGTATACTTTAACTTTTTAAAGAAAAAAACTTGTTTCTTGCAAGCAGAAACTATTGAAAAATTATGCATTTACAAAGCTGCCTTTAGTAAACTGTAATGAATAGCGATAGGAAATATAATATCACATGCCATTCTGATATGCCACCAGAAATTAGCTTAGAATGAAAACTTCAAAAAAATTAAAATATTCCTCTGTTTATTGAAAAAATATTATATTAAATTAAATTGGATAATTCAGTAACTATAAACACGTTCTCTCAGTTAGAAATCTGACTGGTCTGTATTAAATTCCTTTAAAACTTTAACTTGTTAAAGAAAGAAACCAAAAGTTGAAAATTTAGTCGTTCACAAAGCTACATTTAGAAGCAGATAATAGATAGCAATAGACATTTTAATGTAAGATCATTCTCATCAGCCACCATATAATAATTCAGCATAAAAAATTTAGAAAATTATTCCTCTGGTCTGAAAAAACGTACATGTAAGTAAATTCGATAATTCAATAGTTAAAAATTCATATGCATGAAATCTAATTTAAATTATAAAACTATTTTAATCGACTGTTTATCCTAAGAGTATATCATATATAGTTATGAGAAAAAAATATTGTTAATTACGTTCTATGCAAATAATAATTTTAATTTTATGAATTCAATATTTACGAAGTAATTATTACTGAAATCGAAATTTATCTTTCACATATTTCAGTCATTTAAACACATGGATAAAAGTGACCGTATACTTTTAATTGTTTAGTTTTAAAATCTAGAAAATGGTTTTATAAAATTTCGATAATGATGAAGGCACATTGTCAACTTTTAAAAACCAATTCAAAATATTGCAAAGTATTTTACTCCAAAAAAGTTTTAGTAATTTGCTTGCGGTATGCATATGAAATTTAAAAGAAATAAATTCAACAAAATGAAAATATTTGTTTTCATCATGCTTAAAGTTCCTTTTCGTTTTAGTAGGCGTTCGTTAATAGTAAAACCGAAACAGGAAAGTTTCTTTTTCAAACATGATGCAGATAAAGGTAAACATTACAAAATTGAAAATATATATTTGTTCTTAGAAAATATATTCTTTATCATATGTTCTATATTATTTACAGCGCGTTTTATACTGTTTTTATTTATATACGTTTTATGTACTAAATCTAGTTCTACATTAAAGACATAAATTTATATAAGGGGTAAACATTGAAATGGGACAATTTTTAGAAAAACATTTCTTTCTTAATATTTTCCTTTCAGTTTTACATACAATTGCGCAATGATAGATATTTCGGATAACTGTAATAGTAATAAAATAAAATATTTCATCTTAGTTTTTTATCTATGATCGTTCATAACATCAATTTTAAAATAATAATTATTTACACTACCAATTTTCACAGGCATTATTTTATTTTCAAACTCATAAAAAAGCAGTGTACTTGTCTAAAAGTTTTAAAAATACTTTTAAAACTACACAAAACTAATCAATCTGTTAAAAATTGTAAAACAGTAAAAATATTTTCACCTGTCGTTCTCAGGCATCTTCAGTCACTGATGTTATGTTTTCTGCTTCGTCACTCAATCTGTTGAAAACCCCCATTTTACTTCTCCCTAATAACATATGGCGCCATCAGTTATCTATTTTTGTGTGGGTCATATCATTGCATGTTTCTGAATTTGATGTAAATCTTTCTATGGCTTCCCTCTGTAATACGTAGTTTAAATTATTATAATTGCTAATTTTTCAACATTATCGAAGTCTATTGTAATTGAAGATTTGTTGTTTAATCTGGCTATTGCAATGGTTGACTTTTTTAAGTTTATATCTCTTCTGTGTTCTTTCATTTTGTCTTCAATTTTCGTTTTTGTCATACCTATATATGAAATAGCTTTTCCTTCGTTATCGTTGAAATTAATCCTGTATATACCTAATGTCTGTTGATAATTAAATTTCTCTGCATCTGATCTGAATAATTTGAAAATCGATGGATCTGGTGCAATGGGAGTATTTATTCCAAGTTTTTTGAATTCAAAAGACATTCCTTCGAAACGTATGGAAATACGAGTGCGAAAGTATGACATATAAATATGTATAAGTCAACATTTGAACGGTGGGTGATTTTGAGGTATGGTGGTCATAATCGGTGAAAATATACCGAAATTTTCCGGAATTGCTTTCCTCCGAACGGCTGCAATAGGTAGTTTTTTATTCATTTTTAAAAGTTACCTAAAAGCCCGAACAAAAACACTTCACATAAAACTAAACGCAACACATGAATAATAACTGATAAGTGTACATACGAAAAGTATCTAAAAGCTATGTGTTTGAACAGTGGGAAAGGATCCCTTGATATTTTTATTAAAAAACAACATTTCAGCCATGTTTTACCTTCAAAATTCTCATAATACACTAGCACAGTAACAAAATAAGTGTTAAACTTGAAATACATGAACTGAAATCAACACTGTGTCCAACTGACACCAAACAGGCGTTCTAGCTAAATTCACCCATAAACTCTGGTTGAAAAAAGTTAATGATTTAAATACCTGCCTACGTATTGACTAAGAGTCACGTGAGACTAAAACAAAATCATGAAATATTCCGATTTTTACAAGAGAATTTACATAACAGTGTCGAAACGACGACGTCTTGCGTTTTTATGTTAGTTTAATTATTGATTTTTCAACACAGGATGTTTGCATTTATGGTATCAGTTCATTATTTTTGTCGTAGAAATTAAGTGAGAAAATCACTTCTAAAGTAGAATAGAATATGCACTTTTGATCTGTAAAAACGAGACTTTTCCGCTAAAAATGTTGAAAATGTTTCTATTTTTAAACTTCTAGTATATATAAATACACTCTAGTTTATACAAATGGGCATACCTTCTGCATCTTGTGTAGAAAATAAAAAGAAATGATTAGTTTTAGAAGAAGTTGTATTCTTACACCACTCCTTTCGCTTGTCCTGTATATACTTATTATTCCATTTATACATTAGTAGGCTTTTTATCAAGAAGGATATTCTGAAAGGCATCTCAAAAGTTTTCAGTAATCTAGGCATTTTTTTTATAAATCTTAAACATTTATATATTTTTTTATAAATAACTATTACATGGTCCTATAACTTTTTCCAATAAATGCTTGCTTGTTAGTTCACACATTTTTTAAAATTTTATTTTACAACGTAAAACAATTCATTTAAAAGAACAATACAAAAACATTTATTCTGTAAATAATTCCAAAATATTTTATTGTTACATTTTTAAAAAAGCAAATCTGTGCAATGTATTGAAATATTGAAAACATATATATTGAAAACATAACGATTGTATATAATACTACACATTTGAATATGCATCCAAAGGTACCATTAAGATTTGTCTTTAAGCCCATTAGATTTGCAGAAGTATAATAAAAGTATACTTAAAAACAATCAGCTGAGAACTGTCATTTCAATTCACTGTTCCATTAACAATGTCTATAAGCGATCAAATGAGTTCCAAATAATCTTCAATGCAAGTAATAAATTTCCTGAAGCATAAAATTTTCGACGAATACACATTTGAATAATTTCCGATATATTACATGAAGTACTTAATATCAAACCAAAGCATTTACTGCTAAAAATATAAATTAAACACTTTAATCAAAATATAGTTGTTTCTATAAGTTTTAAATTTAAAATCATTGAAGCAACATATTTCATGTTTCATTTAATAATTTTAAAGTACAATAATGAGACTTTCTATGTAGCAAATTTGTAGCAATTTATAAAGTTTTCAAGGAAAGATTACAATTAAAAAGAAGTCACATAATTTATAGTATGTTATAAAATAATAACGAGAATATATTACGTTTCATACGGAAGTTTTTAAAAACTTGAAATATATTTATAGACAGAAAAAGAACAACAAATAACCGCTTCTTCAAACGTATAGAACTTTCTATTCTAAATTTATCACAAGAAAAATATTCCTAATAATAAAATCTTAAAAATATGTCCACTTATAGAGTTAAAAAATTAAAAATTTTTTTGTTAAAGTATCTTCGTAAAATTAAATTTCTTATTACCTATATATGATTCTGTCTGTAGATTATGTAAATCTGTGTAAAATACTGAAGAAATGATTAAAAAACTTTTCGTATATTTAATGGTTATTGCATAATTAATCGAATATGAATAAAATAACAGACGTTTAATATTCTGTTTTCACATCATAAACATTCACATCATTTTAAACACTTTGAAAACACAAAGTCATTTCATTTACTTCTAACATGCTAGCCCATTTTGTGAAACTATTTTGACTGGATGGGGATTCATTACCCAAAGCCTCACATTTTCTTTTGACGTAAGAATCGTTGGTTAAAACAATTGTTAGATTATTATTAATTTCGAATAACTATAAGAATATTATTTACTAATTTAACTATTTCGAATAATTATATATATTCTTATAAGTTTTAATTATAATTATGACTATTTTGAATTGTTCTTTCAATGAAACTCTTTATTTAGAAAATATTTATGAAAATAGAAAAAAATTGTCGAAAATAATCATGATTGTCTGATAAAAGTTTTCAGAAGACAAATCTCGACATGAAATGTTTCAACAAAGAAGAAGTATATATCATAGAATAATTTTAAACTCTTTATTATTTTCCAATAGCTGAAAGAAAATATTTTTACAAGTGTTTGAGAAAATATTTTAAATCTTTATTACACTCTATATGATATTTGAAATTTTTATGAAATAAAAATAACATCAGAAAAAATAATAATGGGGGATACATGGAGGATTTATAGTTCTTTTATTTCAAAAGTTTTAAGCAGCTCGTTCAACGAAATTTAACTAGTGTGAGTTCTGGTGGTACGAAAAAAAACCACCTCTTGATTTAACAATTACAAAATTTTAATCAAATTTTATTCATTTTTTTTTTTAGTCTCAACGATGTATGAAGCAATAATTAACATTCAACAGTTTCATAGATCTAACATGAAACATTGACAAAAAATGTTCAATGGAGCAATTGTTACATTTGAGAATAATAATAAACACGACAGATTTTCTAAGAAAATAAGTGACCATTTGTATTATCCCCATTTGCGAAATTAATATTATCTACAAATGAAGAAATATAATTTTAATAAAAGTACACAGTTAAAATGCATATTTTCAAATCGGCGAAAATTGATCTGGATATACAAATGTTAGAAATACATGTTTGTCTTATAAGTTTTAATTTTAATTATGACTATTTTGAATTGATCTTTCAACAGTTTAATTTTTTTATTTACATATTTGTTACTGATAACATTAAATTCCAAGCGAGGTGATTTAAATAATGCGAAAATATCTAAAAAAAAATGAAATTAACGTTGTATTTCATGATACTCAGAGAATCAACTCAACAAAGTACACTGATTTCAAAAATAAAAATAATGTTAGTTGCAAACAGAAACTATTAAATTATTATGCATTCATAAAGCTACATTTAGAAGACATTAATGCATTGTGGTAGAAGTTTTAACATAAGATAAACAATCGACTATTATTTTAATATATCTGATTAAAAAATGTGAAATAAATCTTTATTCTCAAAATAATGTTATATGCAAGTAAGCTCGATAATACAGAAGCTAAAAACTTTTTTTAGAAATCAGAATTCTAATTGGAATGTATTAAAACCATAAAATACTTTAATCTATTATCTATTTTAAGAGTATTTCATATATAGTACAATGCAGAAAAAAAGACAATGACTTTCTATTTAAAAAACAAATGCGTAAAAATGTCTTTACAAATGTACTTCAATATATTTGTTCTTTTTTAATCTGTACGAATGAATTATGAGTATATGAATAATGCAGTTTTTTTTCAATAAGAATGACAATAATGAGACATCCCTATCTTTATTTCTATAGAGACTATCGTTATTTGTATATTTCCGATTCTTTTTTTAATAGAAATTAGATAATGAAGTTGTAAAACCCTCAACTTGTAAAACCGTTTAAAAATATTTCAAGCTATTTTACTACAATAATGTTTTTGTTATCTTGTGGTAAACTCAAAGACTTGAAACAAATTAACTCAACAAAAAATACGTTTTTTTCCCTTAAAGTTTGCTTTTGCTTTCGTAATTCTTTATTAATAATAAAACCAAAACCGAAATTTTCTTTTTTGAAACATATAGAACATAAAAGTAAGTATTACATAACTAAAAATGTGTCTGTGCTTTGTAAAATAAGTTCTATATTTTATTTTCTTATACATCTTGCAATATAATTTTCTACGTACTATGTATTTTTCTACATTAAATATATATATATATATATATTGTTTAATATAATACACTAATAGGTTTTTTTTAAAGATATCCTCAAACACATTCCAAAACTACTTAATCGTGTCGGCAATTCTTACACATCTTAATCATTTAGTAAAGCTAGAAAACTATGCCTGCTTCGCTGGTCGATCAAAACTAACCTCAAATGATTAAAATATCTTTTCGTTCCATCGTCCAACGTCAGGGACGTACGTATTATTAATACTATATATATATATATATATATATATATATATATATATTATATATATATATATATGTAATAATAAAAAAATTTCGCCATTTTTCTTTAGTTAAATTATTCCAAATTCTTCAATTCTTTTTTCCCTCTCTTTTTAAAATATCTCTTAAATCTATTTTGTATTTTATTCCATAACTTAATCAAAATATTCTTTTATTTATCATTCTAAAAATCTTAATCTGTTAAAAGCTACACGTATTTATTAAAACCTTATTCTCTTAAATTGCAACACTGCCTCTAAACGCACCTGCCTAATTTATTCTTTTGAGACATTTCATTTTTATTCTTTGGAACTTTTATAATACCATTTTTATTTCTATTTAATTCATTCGGCATCCCATGATTCCAAGCGGTTTTCGCGCCCAAAGGCCTTTTTACCTTTTTAATTTGCCGCTTCTGTTAAAGAGTTTTAATCATACGTCAGAGACACGTCTTCGTGGCCTCATTTTTTCCTCCATTAGCGAGAAAGCTCCGCCTTCTTTATCCCCCTAGCGCCCTCCGAACATGGATGCGAGTGGACCAGCTTGTTCGCGCGTTTTGTACCTTTGGGCCAAATTTTGAAGTATTTATACGGTTACACTGGCTTCGGAGACAGATTTGACACGAATTAGTGGTTGTCATCTAATCTAATTGCCGTCACTGGGGAGTCTACACTAATGCATCGGTAGTATGTTCTTCAAGCTCTGCTAATTCTTCAAGATCTTCAAATGTGTTCAGTTTTAATGAAGCGAAAGTTGGTGGAGTTGCTTTCATCTCTGTGATCACAATAAAGCCACTGCTCATCTATTAAGTTATTAAGTCTTCTTTTTAATGTTTTTGGGAAATTTCTTCTGGATTTCACTGCTTCTGCTCAATTTTTACGACTGCAAATACACTACGATTTCCGATGTGATATACTTCGAGATTTGTCTTCATGGTGAGCGACTCGAAGTGATGCCCTGTCCGGGTGTCATGACTACATTTCAACGATCTCGACTGCGGCTACCTCGATATGATTATCAGGTAATTTTAGTGGTTTCGGACTGAGATGTTCCGATTGTCTGGTGGAAAGAACGTTCAAGTCGACAGCAATAGCGATCGTCTATAATGTGCCAATTTTCGACAGGAATGTATCATATATATATATAATATATATATATATATATATATATATATATATATATATATATAACTTATTAGTACGTTTGTATTAGTACATAATTAGATGGTCTTTCGTCGCTTGCAAAGTTCATCTCTTCCCGTTCGTTAATCCACGCTCTCTATAATACGCCAGTTGTCTGCGAACCCGCTTACGTAAATTTCCCTGTACAAACATACATACATGTGAAAACAAACAAGCGTACATTAATACATAGATACATATATATAATTAATACATACATGAGATTATATTTTTCTCGATTTTTTCGTTTCTTATCCGTTGGTATATGGCGTATACGGAAGTACCCAAATTCGTATTCTCCGTTTTCGTATCTGATTTCTTTCTTTTCTTCTTTTGTTATATATAAAATTTTAATCAAAAAATCGAATTACATCGATTTGGAAGTTACAAAGAATGTAAGGTCTAATCTGGCTACCTGTCAGCTCGCACTTTCAAAGAAAAAAACACGTGGTGTAAAAAGTAATACTTCGAAAAGTCTATCTACATTATAAATCACAAATATGTGTATTAGTAACGTTGACGTCATAACGATGCGAAAAACAATGAGGTTAAACTGCATAAGGTACACCAATGGAACTAATGTTCTAATTCATAACAGAATGGCGCGTTTCTTAGTTGGACTTTATTTTCTATCCTTTTCAGAAAATGGCTATTTTTTTTTGCACAAGTTATGAAAAAGTACCGGCCGATTTTTACAAAAATAAGATTTTCGAATGCAGAAAATTTTTCTACATATGAGTGGTGAGTTTGAAATCGATACCTCAAATACGTTTCTTAATATTCGCAAATTAGTGAAAACAAACCACTCGTTGCCATCGGCAAAAGAGAAATAACCTCTTTTTCACTGCCACGTACCTTAGAGTTTTATATAGAGAGATCGTTTTACAAACAACTGTTTTACTTTCATATTGTATTTTGCATAACTGTGTTTATTTTTTAGATATATTTATTTTTTATTTCTAAAAAAATATCTATACAAAAAAAGTACATGCGAAATTTAAACATATTTATTTAAAATAAAAACACAAGAAATTTTATTATCTAACTAATTAAAAATATTTTTATCTTATACTTTTGAAAAAAATAATTTCGCGATGCTATAATATTAAAAAAATAATAATTGTGGGGCTTATCACACTTTTAAATATAGAACTGCAAAAATCATTAAGTTAAGATTTGTCTTTAAGCAAATTAAGTTCCCACATATATTTTAAAAGTATACTTAAAACCTTCAGCCGATAATTGTCATTTCAATTCACTATTGGATTAATGAAGTCTATACGGTGAATAAATGAGTCACAAATAATCTTCAAAGCAACTAATAAAATTGCTGAAGCATACAGTTTTCGATGAATACATATTTGAGTAATTTCCAATATAACTCATGAAATACAGTATATCGAACAAAAGCATTTATGTTTAAAAATATACATTAAACTATTCAATCAATATGTTTGTATAAGTTTAAAATTTAAAATCATTGAAGCAACACATTTTATAGTTGATTTCACAAAGTATTTAAAAGAACAGTAAACAAACTTAAAAAAAAAAAAAAAAAAAAAAACAGAAATATCCGCTATTCATCACGGTCGCAGGTAAAATTTTCAAAGAAAAAAACCATACGATGTCTAGTATAATGCCAACAAGAAAATATTCAAAATATGACAACGATGTTAAATTTGTTAAAGTATGCGGAATAAATATAGACCAAAAAAATAAAATGCGGGTGCATCTTCAAAAGTTGAGGAAACGTTTTATTATTCATTTTTCAATAGAAGGAATTATTGATAGAATTATGAGAGAAAAGACTTATAATAATAATAAAAAATATATATTATTAATTTTATCGTGTTAAAGAAAAATTGATTTACTTCAGAACTTGCTAAATAAGCATAAAATAAATTTTCTTTTTGCATTTATGACTGTGTATATAGTCTTCTAAAACTGTGTAACAGGCAAATTTATTTTTGTTTTTCTACTTAAGATACTTAAATGTATTAATTACAAAATTTTCAAATTTATACCATGTAATGTTAATCACATAATAAATTGGATTTAGATATAACAAAAAACGTTTCCTTTTTTCACTTGAAAGATTATAAACACATTGACATACCCGCCAACCTGCTACTAATGTTTCGTAAAATATGATTTAATTCCTCCCATGTTAACACTTTTCGAAACAAAAAAAAAAAAAAAATTAAAAAGGTTTCACGTAGAAACATGAAATTGAATAAATAAAGATATATCAAAGATTTTTTCTGGTTCGAATCGTGCCACCAATAAAACCACATTTTGCGAAAGAATAATTGGAATATCGCAAGTATGATTGATTTTTTAAAAATTTCAAATTAATTGTAATATTATTTTGACCGAGTTATACTCGAACTTTCAGAATATTTTGTGAAAGAATTTTGATGGAAAAATGCTTCGTACCCGAAACATTTTTTTTTTCTTTTTGTTGTAACATATGAAAAAAGATTGTCAAATAAGTTTAGAAAAAAACATCTGTTAGATTATCGTTACTTTAAAAACGTACTTAAACTTTTTATTCATCAATTGTAATAAAAACAAAACTGTCAAAAGTACCTATAAAAGTATGTTAAATACTATAAAAGTATGTTAAATGATTTCAGCAGACATATCTTGAGTTTGATATGAAATGCTTTCTGAATATAACAAGGGTGGATTACTAATCATACAATATTTTTTAAGCTTTCCATTATTTTACAATTAAACTATTTTACAGAGATATTAACAGGTGGATGAGAAATACATTTTACAATTTTATTAAATGAAGTGTTTCTTGAAAGTTATACAAGAAAAAAGTATAATAGTAAATGTTATTATGGAGAAATTACGAGTAGACTAAAAAACTTCAATATTTAAGCAACTCGACATCCGAAATTAAATAACAATTTGAGTTCTGACTGCGATTTAACTGCGTTTTGAAATTATAAAATTGTGTATAAAAATCATGTACTTTTACAATTTATTATCGATTTTATAACGTGTTGACTCTATAAATCAGACATCCTTTTTATAATCTCTTTTTAGATTTTCTAAATTACTTTTTTATTTATTTTTTTACTTTTTAAAATGTATCCGTCTATTTTTAAAATAATTGTTAATCCCTATTATAATATACCTATTCAATGAATTATTTATTACTTTAAATATCAAGCCCTGTCTACACATTTTAACTAACTGAAATTTAAACAGTACAACGATCTCTTGAAATTTATTCCCTATCTCATATCATGCTGTGTCTATAAAAAATACAACATCGATTTTTACAATTTATATAATTATTTTTTAATGTGAGTGTAATAAAAATTAAATTTGCTTCTATTCACTATCAGTGAATAATCATAAAATAAAATAAAATTTAAAAACAAATGAAACGATAAACTGATACAAAACAGCTAAAAAAGCAAGCAGATTACATTTCGCTTATATATGTTAATAAGTTGAAGCAAAAAGAATATTAGAGAAAATTTCACAGCGTTTTTTATCCATTTTTTATACGAAATTTTATTTTTCTCCTGGAATTCTTAAAGTAGTAATTTCAAATTCAATTGCAAAAACTGTATTTATTTTGTAACGTGCATATGTAATATTTATATTCTTGTAAAATGCATCCCATGTGTAAACTGATAAAGTAAGAAGCAATAACTTTTATTATTTTTAAAACATGGTTTGTAAAATTTTATCGAAAGGGAAAAATAGGATTTAAATTGCTAATTTATTTATAAATGAAATTATAGTTAAATGTTAAAAAAATATTTATAAAAGTGTTTTTAAATATTTTTTATTTAATTTGCTTTATAACTATTTTTTAATATGAAATGTGATACAAAACAAAAGTGTTAAAGGTGCTTTGAAAAAAAAAAAAAGTGTTGAAGTATTTTTAAGGCTCTTTGTGTAAAGTAAAAATCATTCTCTAATTTGAAAACTTTACACTGTCGAAGATAGAGATTGAATTGATACAAACTGAGAAAGGGAAAAGGAAATTTTGATTATTATTATGCATAACGCAGATAGAAGAAAAAAGAAATTTATGTATAATTGTTAAATTTTATTATCTATTTCAGAATATCTCGTGTCTATAAAATAGGCATCGTTTGTTTTAAAATGTACATGCTTTGTTTTTGATATATGCGTCCATTAACGTGAAAACAAATTCATATACATTTTGTATTTTCGTAAATCAAATTTCTTGTAAAATCATTCTGGAGAAAAAGTAATTTCAAAATCTAGCACTGTATTATATCAAGAACAAAGAAAATGTAAAACTAGCTAATAAAACGCTATAATGAAAATACTGGAGAAAACAAAATGCCTTCAAATAATTTCTAAATAAATCTTTATATGCAGATTTTAGGTAATTTGTTGATGAAATTAAGTAACTGCCTAGTGGAATGTAAAGCTATATGCAATTTCTTATTGCATCTCTTAGATGTTAATGTAACGACACTAAAAAAGTCGGCAAAAATGTAATTAAAAATACTCCAAATACTTCGATGATTCCTTTTCTGAAGAAATATCCACTTACTGAATTATATACAAGAAGAAACTGAGGTCAAAGTTTTTGGGTATTTTTTTTAGTTTTAGTACAAAGCAAACTTTATGAAGCCTTTCCTAACACCTACATGTGTTTTAAAATGTATTTCTAGATTAGAATTAAATAAATCTTAAAAACAAACCTAGCAATAAATTGACACTAAACAGCGAGAATAAATGAACTAGATTCGATTATTTTCCTTCGATGCTGATAGATTAAAACAGAAAATTTATTATAGTAAATTTCAAAGCATTTTTTCCCATTTCATTTCATTTCACTGTCAATTTATGTTTATCGAATTTACACTTTTCTCTGAAAGTCTTAAGTACATACTAAAATTTGACACTATTTTTTCAAACTTCCGTACATCTCATTTTGATATTCTACAGAAAATTATCAGATAGGTTAGATAGTAAAGTAAAAAACAGTTTATTTTTCTTTATTAAAAGAAATAAGTTTTTGCTTAAAAAAATAATCTAAAATTCAAATATGATTTGTTAATTAATTTCCAAACGAAAATAATGTTAATCATTAAAAAAATATTTATTAAAATATTGTTGCATTTATTTAGATTTTATAAGTCTCTACAATTATTTTCATCTATACAAAATGAAAAAAACCTTAGAAATAAATGCGTTAAATTCCAGATATTTTTATAACTCTGTTTGTTGCAAAGTATAACATTCTGCTTTTCTTCATGATTTTACACAGTCTATTTTTAAAAGCATATAGAAAAGAAGTAAGTTGAAAAGTGAAGACACAAAAAATGTAAACATTATAATACTTTTGAATATAAAAAGTATTGAAGGAGTCGCGAAAATTGTGATAAGCGCGAATTCCAGTATAGGAGTTTATGTTTATTAAATATTTATAAAAAGGACGACTTCTTATCCGGAAGTAGGTACAATGATGGTTTTATTTCAAGTTACTGCATTAAAGTATGACAGAACTATTTCAATTTTAGGATTCTAATCTATACTAATATTATAAAGGAGTAAAGATTGTTTGTTTGTTTGTTTGTTGGGGGTAATCTCTGGAACTACCGAACCGATTTCAAAAGTGATGGTGGCAAATTGATGGTGACAACCCCTGCTCCAACATAGGCTATATTTTATGTCGGTGCCACTAACCCCAGGGGGTGCAGGAGCAAAAAACGTTCTAAAATTGCCATTTTTTAGCTATCAAACTGGCTATCAAGCCCTGAGAGCTTGCCAGCCGGTTCTGTATGTATGTATCTACGTACGTAATGCGATAACTCTTCATAGAAATACCCGTTTTCCTTCAAATTTTGTTTATAGGTTCACTGTGTTAAGGCGCTTACCTGATTAGTTTTCGGGATTGATTGGTTAAGTATAAAGGGGGGGGAACAAGGGGCTAATCCCCCCCCCCTTAATTTATATAAATGGGTTTTTCATGCAGAATTTTTCCGTTTTCCTTCAAATTTTGTTTATAGGTTCACTGAGCTAAGGCGCTTCCCTGATTAGTTTTCGGGATTGATTAGTTAAGTATAAAGGGGGGGGGATCGGGGGCTAATCCCCCCCTTAATTTATATAAATGGGTTTTTCATGCAGAATTATTCCGTTTTCCTTCAAATTTTGTTTATAGGTTCACTGTGTTAAGGCGCTTCCCTGATTTGTTTTTCGGGATTGATTGGTTAAGAATAAAGGGGGGAACGGGGGGGGCTAATCCCCCCTTAATTTATATAAATGGGATTTTCATGCAGAATTATCCCATTTCCTTCAAATTTTGGTTAAAGGTTCACTGTGTTAAGACGCTTCCCTAATTAGTTTTCGGGATTGATTGGTTAAGTATAAAGGGGGAACGGGGGGCTAATC
Organism: Maratus michaelseni; assembly: GCA_963931845.1. Lineage (NCBI taxonomy): Eukaryota > Metazoa > Arthropoda > Arachnida > Araneae > Salticidae > Maratus > Maratus michaelseni. Next base: position 421,095,148 of record OZ007588.1, read on the forward strand.
CCCCCCTTATTTTATATAAATGGGTTTTTCATGCAGAATTATTCCGCTTTCCTTCAAATTTTGTTTATAGGTTCACTGTGTTAAGGCGCTTCCCTGATTAGTTTTCGGGATTGATTGGTTAAGTATAAAGGGGGGGGGACGGCGGGGGGCTAATCCCCACCTTAATTTATATAAATGGGTTTTTCATGCAGAATTATCCCATTTGCTTCAAAATTTGTTTATAGTTTCATTGGGTTAAGACGCTTCCCTGATTAGTTTTCGGGATTGATTGATTAAGTATAAAGGGGGGAACGGGGGGCTAATACCCCCCTTAATTTATATAAATGGGTTTTTCATGCAGAATTTTCCCATTTCCTTCAAATTTTATTTATAGGTTCACTGTGTTAAGGCGCATCCCTGATTTGTTTTCGGGATTGATTGGTTAAGTATAAAGGGGGGAACGGAGGGCTAATCTCCCCTTATTTTATATAAATGGGTTTTACCTGCAGAACTATTCCGTTTTCCTTCAAATTTTGTTTATAGGTTCACTGTGTTAAGGTACTTCCCTGATTAGTTTTCGGGATTGATTGGTTAAGTATAAAGGAGGGGGGGACGGAGGGGCTAATCCCCCCCTTAATTTATATAAATGAGTTTTTCATGCAGAATTATCCCATTTGCTTCAATATTTGTTCATAGGTTCATTGGGTTAAGACGCTTCCCTGATTAGTTTTCGGGATTGATTGGTTAAGTATAAAGGGGGGGGGGACGGAGGGGGCTAATCCCGCCTTAATTTATATAATTGGGTTTTTCATGCAGAATTATCCGATTTTCTTCAAATTTTGTATATATATTCATTGTCATTAGAGATTTACCTGATTAGTTTAAGGGGTTCATTAGTTAACTATGAGGGGGGTAACGGGGGGATGACCCCCCCCCCCCTTAATATATTGTTTATTTTTCGATGGGCTTATTTCAAATTCTTTGAAATAAGAGTATAATATACAATTAGTGTGAATAGCCTGTGAACTCAATGCCCTCAGTTTAACTGGGCAGTTTTATTTTTATTTTTTATACTGAAGGAGCTAGAAATTTGAAATTTGTCATTGTAGTTACTTATAAGATGTAAATGCTCTCTAAGAACAAAATAAAAAAGAAATTGAAATTTAAAAGGGTTAAATGAGCGAAAAGAGTTCTAAAAACAGTCTAAATTACAATTTCTATGAAATCTCTGGAACTACAGAACCGATTTCAAAAGTAATGGGGGCAAATTGATGGGGACAATCCCTACTCCAACATAGGCTATATTTTATGTCGGTGCCACTAACAACAATGAGGTGCAGGATCGAAAAATGTTCGAAAATTGCGACTTTTTTATACTGAAGAGGCAAGAAATTTGAAATTTAGCATTGTAGTTACTTATAAGATGTAAATGCTCTCTAAGAATAAATTTAAAAAAAAAATCGAAATTTAAATGTGTGAAATGAGCGAAAAGCGCTCTGAAGTCATTCTAAATTACAATTTCTATGGAATCTCTGGAACCACGGAACCGATTTCAAAAGTGATGGTGGCAAATTGGTGGTGACAATCCCTACTCCAACAGCTTCTTTAATAAAAAACTATGCGTTGCTGACGACTGGGTTTTTCGCTAATTGTTGCAACAGATTAATCTCGGAAAATGAAACATTTTAAGTTACTGAAAAAAATGATAGCTCGAAAATTATTTGTCAGAAAATTGTTAGACAAACTGCGTTTGAAAGGTAAAAAATTGTATTTTTCTTGATATAAATTTCAAATCTAATGATTATGCCGTTTTTCAAATATTGAATTTCAAAAATTACCAAATTTCCCAATGGAGTATCATAGCGAAACCTTCATGCGTAAAAAGATAATGATAAGGGCGACGTGTCCTGACGTGTGTATTGGCTATAGCACGAGTCACAAATTATAGTAGCCTTATTATTCTGTTAAATAATAAAAGTTAATTATGAAATGTCAATATTTTGTTTGATTAAAGGTTCGTTAAGAGAAATTGACCAGCGTAGCGGGCGTAGCTTGCTAGTAAATAAATAAATAAATAAAATAAAAAACACGAGTAGAAATTTAGTATAACTTTAGTATCACATTGTCTGCTGTAAAATCCTCGTTTTAAAAAAATCATGAAATGAGCTAAAAACAAAAAATACCCATAAAAACGATAAAGCGATTTTAGATTAGAATTATTTTTTTTTTTTTTTTTTTTTTTTTTTTTTTTTTTTTAAGAGAATGGCTAAAATTTTATAAAACTTTTAAGACGAATATCTGTACACCTTAAAAACAGTTATTAAGCTATTAAACAATTGTAGCCTGCAAGTATTACATGCAGGGTGTAAAAACGAGTCGGTAAACCTGTGCACAAGCGCGTCCCCGAAACGCGGTCGGGCAGGATTTTTATCCTAGTCTTCGGGCTCAGATGGGCTCGGACTCAAAGTGAAAAATTTTATTTATTCACAGATTTGAAAAACAGAAAACTAAACATGCTATTTCAGAAATAATAATGTAATCTAAGTTTCTGAAAGTGTTTCACAATTCTTTAAAAATCAGTTTAAAAGGGAATTGAATTGTTATTCATGGGATATAAGGAGAACAAATATATGATTGTGAAGCCTACACAGGAAAAAAATTTGATTTTACGGTATAATACAGACACCCCAACTGCCAGTATTATACCGTAAAATTAACAGTAATAAACAGTAAAATAAGCAGTTATATGCTACCGCATTAAAATCATTTTTTTTTCAATGTGTGCAGTGTTAGCAACCTAAAGTTGCCGCACGATATCCGTTGTCTTTCCTAGCTTTCTATTTGAAGACCTTTTCCAGAATTAATGGAAAACATAATTCGTGTCTTTCTCCCGTAGTTGGAAAATGATATTTAAAAAGATTAAAAATTATGACCTTTGCGGATTTATGCCATTAATTGGGTATACAAATACATTACAAATTTGCTATTGAAGAGAATTTCAGATTGTCATGAGAAAACATTTAGGATTTAGACTTATTTCTATATAAGATGTTATTTAAAAATGAGAGAAATAATCTTCAAAATATTTAAAAAAGTTATTAACGGTTTTCTGCTGGTATCGGGCTTGAGCGGGTTCGGCTCTGATAACACATTTTTTTTTTCGGAATCGGATTTTAAATCGTCGAGTTCGAGCAGGCTCGGCCTAGGATAAAAGAGCTCAAACACCTCTCCAGATTCTACTGATAAGATACTCCGTTTATACCTTTACTAGAACTTTGTGACCCCTTTTGGAAATCGCAGAATAGGACACGGGATCTTCCAAGTGTTCAAACTGATAGCCGGAACAATAATGTTTCAGATATTGCAGATGAAATGGATTAGCAATAAGCAAAAAGTATATTTTTTTATATATAGAGGTATAATTTTCTTTATAAAGGTATTTCCCCAGCGATCTATATTTCAAAAAATCTGACAAAATTCACAAACATTTAGTGCTGCGGTAAACATATATTTTGGTACATTCTGGTGATTCATTCACCCAGAAGCACATCGTTTTTCTTTATAAGTACTTCATAAGTAAGTTAAATGTATGTTAATTGAGTCTTTGCAAAACGATGCGTGCTTTTAATTTGGCCAGGAAGACCTGAATGATAAAACCGATCTTGTCCGGCTAAAAAGACAATAAATTGTACAACTACTACCTTCAAATGATGCTTCTGCACATGCATTTTCCCCGTGAAAAAGTTCTATTATGACTTTAGCTGACTTCTATGTGGAAATTTCAGTCTTACTGTTTATTATGAAACTGAAAGTGTAGTGTTTATAAATGAATAAGTTTTTCGTTTTCTTTTATTATAAGTTTTTTTAAGTACAAATCATATATTTTATCAAATATTTTTTTTCGTATGTAATTCTCAATGACTTTCCCATAAGATAAAAACAATTATAATTAAAACTTCTTTCGTATATAAGTTAATAAAAGAGGGATTTTTCTTAGCTATATAAAAAAATAAAGCTCTATAAAAACAATAATTCCCATTCCTAATTTTAAATACTTTATAACAAATAATTGAAAATCGAAATTTTGGAATTATAGCACTTATTTAAATAAACGGTTTCTTAAAAACAGTTAAATTCATTTTTCTAAAGGAAAGATTTGTTTAGGTGATGAATTTTTAACACATTGACGGACAGTAGGAACAAGTGAAGGTCGAAAATTGACACTATATGTTTTTGTAATTTTTAGAATATTAGAAGTATAGTTTTACTCTTTCTGCTTAAATAAACTTAATTTTGATTCATTTAGCACCTTTAATTAGGTTGCACTACTCCCTTCACAACCACGTCAGGGTGGCTAGTGGTCAGGGAAAAATACAGTCAAAAAAGTGAAATACACCAGTATATTCTTATAGAAAAATTTATGTTGAATATTCGATCAAATAATCAGTTTGAATTTTTCTATAAGCATATACTGGTAATTATCATTTTTTTAACTGTGTTTTTCCCTGACCACTAGCCACCCTGCACGTGCATACTGAAGCTGCAACTCGTATAACAGATGAAAAACGAACTTCAACCTAAAAAATTGTTTCCAAAACATGACCCTGGGCTTCTACCTGTACGCCGGTAAATGCACATTTGTGCTGCTATAGTTGTAGTGTTTAAGAACGACCGTTTCGTTTTGGACGGCAATTGCCGTCATGCAACATAGTGAACTTCGCTTTGACGGCTATAGACGCAAGTGTCCGTCAACGTGTTAAATGAATTTTATCGTTCTCTGCTACACAATGTGAAAACACGGATGAATGTCTAAGAAGCTTTGAGATCAAAGAGATGAGTGTTCAAAAATTCAACTTAAGTCTTGTAAGGTTTCAAACAATATATACGAAAATGATACAGAGATATTGCATTTCTGATCAATGATGTTCTGATTAATGTCATGGCCGTAATATTGATATGATGTGTGCCAGGTCTGAATAAGGTCAAAACACAAATGTAAACACTTTGCTTAAGAAAAACATCATAAATATCTAGGGCGCATCAGTTATTTAGCATACAATTTTTAAATTTTCTGTTATCTTTTACATTAGGATTTTAATAAATATGCCCAGAATACACAAAAAAGAATATATTAATAATACATTGATTTATTGCCATATTAAAGATTTTCTTACGAAACAATCATTTATAAATTTTCAGTAACATGACATTAATATCTGATGCAAATTTGTTGATTGCTATTGTTTTTTGTTACATGCCCGCATAAAATATCAACGGCTTAAAAAAAATATTGAATGCTAAACATTTAAAATGGAAGAATATTTATTTTAATGAAAATTCATTACTAAAATAAATTCTTTAATCTACTCAGAATAAATAAACTGATATTAATAAATATACCTTAAAAATCTGAGCTTTTTGATATAGTTTTAAATTTAACGTTGGGAATTTTGTGGTTCTTGTTTACTTAATTATTTTACTGGTAAATTACAACTTGCATAAAAAATAATCTTCAAAAGTATACGAAAATATTTCTTTAACAAATTTATCTAATGTTCTTTTTGATAAGTCTTAAAGAATAAACTCATTAAAATTCACCATATTCTAGAACCAAAAAATGGTTAGAAGCGGAAAAAATTAAATATTTATACATTCATAATGTTAACATTAGAATAAATTAATGAACAGTGAGAGAATTTTTATTTTTTATGTCGCGTCACTCTGAATAACATCATGAAATTGTTTTAATAATTCACAGAATTATTATTTTTGCTTATTCTCTAAATAATAATAAATGTAAGTGAATAGTAAAACTAAATAATAAAAACATTTTTCACAATTTAAATTATGATTAGTATGTTTGAAACCCAAATTATTTGTTTTAATACTCACCAGTTATCAGATTTTTGACTTTGAAATTAGGACACTTTTAGTACTTTGAAAAAATATACATAATCAAATTCACCAAAAAATCGTTTTATTTGTTTTTATTACGTCTTACATTATACAAAAAAAGGAAAGAATCAGCATATGATTGGTAAGAAAGATAAACCGAAAATTTTTTATATATACGACTAATATACACGAAGTTGCGACACAAAAAATGCTATTGAAAATATAGGGTTAAAAACGCATAAAAAATATTTTTCTTTATTTCGTCTGACGTTTTACGAAAAAATCATTAGTATATGATCAGTACTATGTGTGGAATCAAAATTATGTAATTATCTGTTACAAGTTGTATGAATGTTTCAGAAGAATTCATACACCCAGAACTGGTGAAAAATATTACATATTTGTTAACCCCTTCGGCCCTGACGTCCTACTAATAGGACATATCTTTTATTGAGTATTATTTTGTCTTAAACATTATTTTTATTAATTTCGGCACCTAATAGTGATAGTATGAATCTCTACATTTCCTATTATGACTTCACTTATGTTTAGCATTTAGTAATAATAATAATATTAATAATTTTCATAATTATTAGCAAGCCGTTGGTATTTCTTTTAATTAAAACATGCGTTTCACTCTTTAAATTAACATTTGGAAATCCTTTTCCGAATTGGTAATTTATGATAAAATATAAAAAGTATTACCTAATTTTTATGCTTGTTTAATTTAGTTGTAATACGACATTTTCCAAACGTCTTCAAAAATCCTTCCTTAGAATATTGTTATATGAAAAACACGCAAAATAACTACATTTGTGAGGTTTTGGTAAATAACGCATTCGTTAACTTTCATTAAACCCTAACTTCTGTGATTCCGATAGCTATTTTTAATTTTGTTAGCATAACAGTAATTTTTTCCCAAAATTGAAAAAAAAATCAGGGCCGAAGGGGTTTTAAACATTAAAACCTTTATAAATGAAACTTTTTGCTTATCTAACATAGGTATGGATCACCTGGCAAGTTTCCAGCTGTTTAATAGTTTGCTAAATAATATTATCTGAATTTGCAAAATTTTGGTCTTAAATTCAAGTACTTGAAAAATTTTCACATATTAATGAGATTCTATTAAGATTGAAAAATACTATGCCAGACGATTCTGAAGGTTTAAAAATTTTGCCAGCAATCTCAAATTTACAAAAACTTAATTAATAATTTAATAAAATAAAATAAATATATTTTGGCTACTATAAAGTATTTGATAAAAGCTGAGACTCACATAGGATTTTTTTAGACCCTGTAAAAAATACATAGCAGGGTGAATTTAGCGGTTTAAAATACCTACAAAGCGATCGAAGTGCTAAAGGCAATCATTACTTATCATTTGCGAACGAGAATGCACATGCGCTTTAATACATAATGCAGTCTGAAAATTTTAAAATCTGAAAGTTTCAAATATATGCAAGGCTAGCGCAATGCTAAAGTCATTGGCAGAATTTCATCAGAGTGGTGCGTGTTTTGGAACGCGAGGGCATGTAAACGAAATATTCAATAGTAAAAGGAAATCGGCACGCAACCCTTTATAGATACAACAAAATCTATTTTATTTTAATGCTTTTTAATACCTGTCTTTTTAATAATCCTGTCATAATCCTGCCAACGCTACTACAATGATAGAATTTAATTTACTCCTGGGCGTTTGGAAATGAGTGGAAAAAAAATTCGTTTTTGTCTCAACTACTTACGTACATGATAAAAGCGGGCACTTACGCAGTACATTTCTTAGAACCTGTAGAACATAAATTCCAAATGCCTAATTATTTCAGCAATTTAAAAATACCTACCAGACGTCCGAAACGCTATTTCCAATGATTGTGTATATTTCAGCGCATCGCGTCTGTGAGCGAGAATGCATGTTGGCTTATATACATGACGCACGCTGAAATCTGTAAAAGACATTTGCTTAGACTATGTAGAATATATATATTACAAAATTCAGTTAACTCAGTGATATCAAATGTATGTGAGACAGGTGCAATTCTGAAGTCAATCACATAATTTCATCAAAGGCCGCGCCCTGTGGAACGGGAGGACATGTATTAGAATAAATCTACTATATATATAAAACACAAATGGAAATTTCGTTCCGTTCCTTTATAACTCGAGTTCTGGTGAATGGAAATAGATTATTCTTCGGGGAAGGTTTTAGTATAACATATAGTTCTACGTAGATTAGTTACAGAATTATGATGGAAAGTTCTGTTATTTTGGACGATAAGGTTACCATATGTCATTTGTTTGGCGACCATTATCGTTGGCGAAAAATTGAAACGGCTATATCAGAAATAAATGCAAACACATAGAAAAATAAAAGAAAATTTCTGTTATTAATTTTATTTAAAATCCCCCCCCCCCGCAAAAAAATAATAGTAATAATAGAAAAAGAAAGAAAGAAATATGTTTTAATGAGGCATCCTCTTTAATAAAAAGGTATGAGTTGCTGACGACTGGAATTTTCGCTAATCGTTGCCACAGATTAATCTCGGAAAATGAAACATTTGAAATTACTGAAAAAATAATAGCTCGAAACGTATTTGTCAGAAAATTGTTAGACAAATTGCGTTAAAAATGTAAAAAAAATGTATTTTTCTTGATATAAATTTTAAATCCACTGATTATGCCATTTTTCAAATATTGAATTTCAAAAATTACCAAATTTCACAATGGAGTACCACAGCGAAAACTTCACGGGTAAAAAAATAATAACAGCAATGTGTCAGCACGAGTCACAAATTATAGTAACCGTATTTTTCTGTTAAAATATAAAAGTGAATTATGATGTCACGAGTGTATGATTTTTATTTCATTCTCGACAAATACTAGATGCGCCATTTCTTTTTAGTTGTTTATAATATAGGTTAATTCACGTTATTAAAAAATGTAGTTATAAAACATGTAAATCAATGGAAAACGGTAGGTAATAAATTGTAAACATAATAATAAACCGTATTAAACAAACATAACTTAGTGAAATAAGTATCCGTTTATATGTTATTTTAGGATATTCCAGGTAATGGTACAGATTACTTTAAAATACAAGGCTACATTCACCAATATATTTCGTTTGATTCAAGGTTCTTTTGGAGAAACCGACCAGCGCAGCGGGCGTAGTTTGCTAGTATTTAATAAAAAGCAAAGATTTTTAGTTATTGCATTATTATACTACAGTTCGTTTTAATGGTTTTTAATATCTGCCAGATGAACACAATGTCAAAATTTAATTGAAAACCGTGTGTTTGGGAACGTTAATACAATATATATATATATATATATATATATATATATATATATATATATGTCCGAACTACTTAAGTGCACTGTAAACTGAAATGTCTGAAGTGTCTGAAACGGATGGTTAAAAAAAGAGACACTTTAAAGTGTCTTACTTTCAGACACTTGAAATGTCTGAAATATCGCCATTTTTATACCTGTGCAAACAGTTAGAAAAAAAAATTCCACAAACGTGCCAGTGCTGCCACGATGGGATCATTTATGGAATCATCATTATTCCCGATTACGGGAGGATAACCTAAGTTTACCTTTTTACCCATGGTGGGATCAAACCCGAGACCTACTGGTTACAAATCTTGCGCCTTTATCCATTGCCCCATCGGAATCACATGAGTGAGTTATTTTAAATGCGAATATGATTCGGAGATTTATTGATATATTTTTAAGATTGATTCATTTGTTACTGAGAAAATTTTAAATTTTGAACAGAATTTTGTAGAGATTTGATTAATTTTAGATGGAAGTTGAGATTGTACAACTTTATTATTTATGTTGGGGGAGGAGATATGAATTATACATATTTTACATCCATAAATCCACCATGGAATTAATTTTTTTAGTTCAGTTTTTTATGTATATGTGTTCAAAACTTTTTCTTAACGGTGTGGTTCAACGCAGTTTTAAATTCAGGCGGCCGTAGGGGACATCTAACCCCCCCCCCCAGCCGGGTTTTGAAATTTAAATGTGATTATTAAAAAATAGAGGGGTGCTCATTTTTTTCTGCCTATGCCTATGAGTGCAACTCAAGGACTTTATATTTTTCTGAAAAGCAATTGTTTCCTTATTTATTACACCAAAAATGGATTAGTTAAGGCAGTTCTCAAATTCCCTGCTCAACAACGCGAAAATTTCTGACACATTGTCTGACTCTTTTTTAACGCAAAGGCATAAGATTGGCAGGCATGACAATTGGAGAGCTTAAGGATCGAAGTGAGTTTTCCATTTTTTTGATAAATGAATTATGTATCGAGTTATAAGCAAAAAGTTGTCATGTAACGACCGATTTTCCTCTCTTCTAGCACTGTTGCTCAGGAAATTCGGTTAAAAACGCAAATTTTGAGAGTATTGTCTGAAAGAACTTCTGCCTTTACCAAGAAATGAAAAACGCTATTTTATTACATGGTTTATGAATAAGAAAACCTGCCATTTTGTGTTTTTCCCCCAAACAGAAATGGTTTTAGAAAAATGTCACAATTTTTTTGCAACTTTGAGAACACAGGTCGAGGTTTTCATACCACAGAATCTCCTAGGATTGTATATTTCAATTTTAATACAATGTCAATTTTATTATACACTGCTGGCCATCCAAAATGAAACACCATAAAGGAATGCAAATAACCGAATGATATTTATTGGACAAATACATTATAATGGAAAGGACAGGTGATTACATTTTCAGAAAATTTGGAGGTATAGATCCTGAGAAAACATTACCCAAAGCAGCCATCTCTGGCCGCAATAACAGCATTTATCTGCCTAGCCATGGAGTTGAACAGAGATTGGATGCCATGTACGTGTACATCAGTCTATGCAGCTTCAACACCATGCTACAGTTCATCAACCGTAATGACGGGCCCGTAGCTCAGAAGCCATTGACAGGACATTTTCAATTGGTGAGAAATCAGGAGAACATGCCGGCCAGGGCAACAGTCGAACATGTTCTGTATCAAGAAAAATCAGGATAGTACGAGCAACATGCGGTCGTGCATAGTACTGCTAAAACTTAGAGTTGTGGAGGCATCTAAGATAAGGCAGAACCACGGGCCGTAACACATCAGAAATGTAACGGCTGCTGTTGAAATTACCGGCAATGCGAACAAGAGGTTACCGAGACGTGTATCAAATGGCACTTCATACCGTCACTCCAGGTGATATATAAAAACTCTTACATCCAATTTATGGACTATAAAAACTCTTACATCCAATTTATGGGCTATAAAAAAGTTTACATCCAATTTATACACAATATTCAAAAAAAGAAAATGTAGTATAAAATGTTAAAACCTAATAGCCTAAACCTCATTTGCGATTTTTTTAATAAACTTGCCGAACAGGGCTTGTAGAGCTCAAGCCATATGGTAGGCTCCCCTGCTTGGTTGAATCTCAATCTGACAGTATTACGATTCGAATGCAAGCTGGCAGTGTGCGTTTTCCACGATGCCGCCAAACATGGATGGTGTCATCATGATGCTGCATTCAGAGCCTGGATTCATCAAAGATGACGTGAGACACCATTCTTGCGTCATATACAGCATCATGATGCCCGCATCCGTGTTTGGCAGCATCGTGGAAAACGCACAATGCGAGCTTGCATTCGAACCGTCATACTGTCATATCACCTGGAGTGACGGTATGAAGTACCATTGGATACACGTCTCGGTAACCTGTTGTTCGAATTTCCGGCAATTTCAACAGCAGCCTTTACATTTCTGATGTGTTACGGCCCGTGGTACTACCTTATCTTAGATGCCTCCACAACTCTAAGTTTTAGCAGAACAATGCACGACCGCATGTTGCTCGTACTATCCTGATTTATCTTGATACAGAACATGTTCGACTGTTGCCCTGGCCGGCATGTTCTCCTGATTTCTCACCAATAAAAAATGTCCTGTCAATGGCTTCTGAGCTACTGGCCTGTCACCACTCGCTCGTCACTACGGTTGATGAACTGTGGCATAGTGTTGAAGCTGCATCGACTGATGTACACGTACATGGCATCCAATCTATGTTCGACTCCATGGCTAGGCAGATAAATGCTGTTATTGCGGCCAGAGGTGACTGCTTTGGGTAATGTTTTCTCCTGATCTATACCTCCAAATTTTCTGAAAATGTGATCACTTGTCCTTCCAATTATAATGTATTTGTACAATAAATATCATTCTGTTATTTGCATTCCTTCATGGTGTTGCATTTTGGATGGCCAGCAGTGTATTAAAAACAAAAGTTTTATCAAGTACTTAAACTTGAAACGAAAATTTCTAAACTGAAAATATATTATCGTATTTTTAAAACTCAGGCAACTTTCCAGATGATTAATACCTATTTTAGCTAAACAAAACAAGAAAACCGTTTTTTACATTCTTTTATTTAACCCAATGTTGTTTTTTTAATGTTTTTTTAATCGATTTTTCACTCCCTCCCTGATATGCTAGAATTATAAAAATTAATACGTGTATTTCAAATGACAATACAACATTTTAATATTTTTAGATCTTAGTTATTAATTAATAACTTTATTTTAAAGCCTTTTTCCATATCTCGCCACAAGAGATAAATCTCAAAATATTTTCCGTAACTCGTACAATTGTATACGAGTTGAGAAAACAATGGATTTAATTATGCGCCAATTCACGCTTTCCAAATTGTGCTAAATGGCTGTAAAACTGCAACAGTGAAACATTTTAAAGGATAAAAGTAGAAAATAAATTATAAATAAAAAGAAAGAATCTAATATTTAAACAATTATACTCTTTTATCAATTGATAGTTTCATATTAATTAATTTACGATTATACGTTGAAAGATCAATTTAGAAATCCTAAAAATATAGTCTAAATAATGTTTCATTTTTTTCCTTTCCTGTTGCAATATCTTAAAAAGTAAACAGAGTAAAAAATGTATTTTATTATATTTTAATAAATTTACTCGTTTGCGCTTTCTACCAGGAGCATAAAATGCAGCGCAGAAAGAAGTTCGGTACCTACGCCAAATTAGGGTTTTGTAATGTAAATTTTAAGAAAAACATTGAAGTCCATAACCATTTCAGTCATGAAATTAGACGAGATTTTAAAGGTAAACATTGAAAGCTTTAAAAGACTGTTTTTAGGTGCGTTCGTAATTATATAAATACTTAGCACCTAATGTCGTGGTCTGGTCCGTCCGTCGGCATATAATAACGCAAAAACTACCCAACCGAATGGTTTGAAATTTAAGATATATTATCTTTGCAGAATTTTGTCGAGACATTTTAAATTGTAAGATAATTGAATCAAAACTTTAGAAAATATTAATAAAAACATTTATTAAGAAATTTGATTTTTTTTTCAATCGGTGCTTTCTTGTTATAGGAGCTTCCGAGGTTTAATCGTCAAGCGACCGAGATACTTATTTTATTACGGGAATTAATCTGCAGACGATATAATTTATTTCACATAATTAAAAATCATCAAGATCTGAATATTTATATAACTAGCTGTAGTACGAACGCACCTCATTTGTCACGTTTGACGTACAATTTCCAAATTGTTACTTTTATACTTATCTATAGGTTTTTACCTTCAACAAATACGTACATAAGTAAGTCTCTCCATTAGCTCTCGGTCTATCAAGAGATAAACACTAATGCCTATTTTAGTCTAATGAAAAATGTGATTAAAATACCCACCGAAAATGATTTCATAAAGCTACCTTTAGGAGTAATAAATGAATAGCAGTGATAATTAATGTAAGGTTACTGATAGAATACAGGAAATTATTTTAGTATGTACGATTCAGAAAAATGTAATGTTTCCCTTAAATTAAAATAATGTTAAATGCAATTAAATTCAATGCATCATGAAATAAATAACTTTCTGTTAAGTAGTATTCTGATTTGTATGTATTATACCCATACATTATTTTAATATGTTATCAATACTAATGGTATTTCAGATATAGTTAGGAAAAAACAATACGCTAATTAAAATCTATTGAAAAATGTATGCATTAAAATTCCTCGAAAATCTATTTCGATATTATTGTATTATATTTTTTTTATTTTACTAAATATTAATTAGTATATAAATTCTGAATCTTTCACATTTAACCGTCTTTTAAAAACAAGGATAACAATGAGATACATTTATTTCTCTACTTCATAAGATGTTTTTATAGAATTTCGATAATGATGAAACCACTCTCTCAACTTTTAAAAAACCAATTCAAAACATTTCAAAATAGTTTACTCTAAAAATTGTTTTTATTGTCTGCTTGTAGTATGCATTAGGGATTTAAAAGAAATTAATTCTTCACAAAACATCTTTATATTGCTGTTTCTTAAAAGCTGCTTTGATTTCAGTAAGCATTTGTTAGTATAGTAAAATTGAAATACAAAGTATTCTTTCTCAAAACATGCAGGATCTAAAAGTAAACATTAATATATATATATATATATATATATATATATATATGTGTGTGTGTGTGTGTGTGTATGTATATATATATATATATATATATAATTTATGTATATATATATGTGTGTGTGTGTGTGTGTATATGTATATATATATATATATATATATATATATATATATATATATATATATATATATATATATATATGTGTGTGTGTGTGTGTATATGTATATATATGTATATATATATATATGTATATATATATATATATATATATATATATATATATATATATATATATATATATATATATATATACATGTATATCTTCCTTATAAGGAATTTCATATTCATTAATGGAGTTTTTTGGACAATTCATGCAAATTAATGTCTTATTATATTATGTATATTTCTTTACTAATGAAATAATTTTTGAATATGTTTATTATATAATTTTATATAAATACTATTTTTATGCTTACATCTCACAATGTTTTAAACATATAGGCGTTTCTCATTCATCTTAAATATAAAAATATATAACTATTACACGGTCATACTGCTTTACGCGTAAAGGTTTGTCTGGTATATTTCAAGTTTTTGCTTCTTAAAAATTTTTGAAAATGGCTCAAAATGTGAATGTAAATGTTAAAAAAACATAAACACTTCTATTTTCTAACTAATTCCTAATGTTTATTGCCATATTTTTTATAAAGTAAATTATTTTTTAATATTGGTATAATGAAAAATTAATGGTACATAGGTAAAAAAGTCACGAACTACTAAAAAACATTATTTTTTTGCAAAATTCGACTTTATTCATCAACATAGTCTCCTTCAAGAGTATTACATTCATTCCAACGCTTTTCTAACATTTCTATACCTTTTTTTATAAAACGATTTGTCTTTGCATTCAAAATATGCGTTTTTTTAGGTTATGACTTCATCATTCGACGCAAATCTCTTTCCCTGTTGCATCCTCTTGAGGCCTAATAATACAGGCAGTATTCTCTGAGATCGAGATCAGGAGAATACGGTGGATGGTAAAGTAATTCTAAATTCAATTCATACATTTTTGTCATCATAACCATGACACGATTGGTGGAAGAGAACTCTTCTCTTTCGCGTTTAGCGCCATTTTTGCGTTATTTATTCGTTCAGTTAATCCGGTAACAATGTGTAACATGTGCTATTGATGCTTTTTCCTTTCCCTAGGTAGTTAATATATATGAATAAAATACCTTGCTCATAACAAACAAGAACGAAAAATCATGCGTCAAGCATAGATTATGTAGCACTTTCCAACGCTTCTAAAATAATTTTACAAATCATTACCGTTTAATAAGCTGAAAGATGACATCTAAGTAAACAATTTGGAAAACGCATAACATATTTAAAAACGTAATTTCAGGAATTTTCAATATATACAATATTCGGAAAAATATCAGAATACTTTTATGTAGCCCTGTATATGATCTATAGATTTGTATATATACATAGGATGCTAAATTTTAGTTTAGTTAGGAAACGCGTAGCCCAGTTTAAATTCTCCTTCTGGAGTTTGTCAATAAACGGAAATGTGTTCGCGAACTTTTGTGCTGCCCTGTATAGGATCTACAGAATTTATACACACCACGTAATAGACAAAAAGCTAGTTAAGATTAAAATCGCGTTCAGTAACTTAAAACGCACTTCCAGGAATTATTGTTAACAGACAGTAGAGAATTCTTTTGTGTGTCCCTGTAAATGAACGATGACTGCTATACACACACTATTCTGTAGTAAGCCTCTTGTAATGCACCTTAGTAATATATATAAACTTCAATGCGTTTAAAATAGTGGAACATTATTTAAATAAGCCGCAGACGATTTTTCTCCATAGACGTAATGTAACGGAATTATTTTGACTGTCCCTGTAAAGTAACTCTAAGTGCTATACACCTACTATTCCATATTAAGCTTCTTCTAATGCATCTTAGTGATCTATATAAATTTCAATCCGTTTACGATAGTGAAACATTTTAAAAATAAACCGCAAATGATTTTTCCCCATAGACCGCAATGTAACGGAATTCTTTTGAGTGTCCCTGTAAGAAAACTATAAGTGCTACACACTTCAGTTGAAATAGGGAACGTGCCATAGATAATGACAATAACATATAAAAATTGCAGAGCAATCCAAGCATATTTACGGGAGTTAGAGCACGGACAGACGGACAGACGGACAGACGGCCATACGGCCATCCGGCCAGACAAACCGAAGTCATAAGCACTTTTCAACTAGGTTGGAAAGTGCTAAAAAGGGATACCATAACATTCCCGGCCGACTTTTGCGTCTTTCGCGCTTTGGGAGGCTTTTATCCGCTGCTCTCCACTCAGCTGACGATCTTTTTGATCCAGGTGTGTAGTTGTGGATCCATATTTCATTTTTTGTCACATACCGACGCAAAAAATCAGATTTATTCCGATTGAATAGCTTAAAACAGCGTTCTGAATCATCAACACGTTGTTGCTTTTGTTCCACTGTGAGTAAATGCTGCACCGATTTGGAAAACAGTTTTCTGAAGCTTACATGTCCGTGAAAAATGTTGTATATACTGCCTTCTGATGTCTTTATGATGTCTGCTATCTGCTTCAACTTCACTTTACGGTTGTCCAAAACAATTTTGAGAATGTTTTATGTTTTCTAGAGCAGTCACCACTTTTGGAACTCCCGAGTGTTCAGCATCATCGGTGACCGTACGGCGACGTTTAAACTGAGCAAACCACCAACTAATTTTTTTCTTTTGACGGTGTAGATCCCTTGTAACACTTTTCAAGCCACTGCTGAACTTTAACGGTGTTTTGTCCCATCAAAAAAAGTGTTTGATCAACCCACGAAATTCCCTTTTTTCTATTGTTTTGAGAATATTAAAAGTAGTGTTACTAAAACTTCTCTATCTCTATAACTAATGGTCGAAATGTCATGAAATTTTGACGCGTATCTTCTGACGTTTAGTACTAACACACATTTGTTTCCAGTTGTTGCGCCATCTGTGGGTTAGTACCGGAAATTTTTGACCGATATAATACTACAATTTGAATATGCAGCAACAAGTACCGTGAATTGCAAAATTTGTTTTTAGGAATTCAATGTCCCACATAAATATTATAAGTATTTATAAAACACTCTGCTGTAAACTGACATTTCAAATCCCATTTATATTAATAATGTCTATATGTGAATAAATGAGTGATAAATAATCTTCAAAGTAACTAACAAATTTGCTGAAGCATAAAATTTTCGATGAATACATCCAATATATTTCATTAAATACCAAATATGAAACCGAAGTATTAACCAGCAAACGTATACATTAAATACTTCAATTAAAATATATCTGTTTCTATGATTTTAAAATTAAAATCATTGAAGCAAAACATGTTATCGTTTATTCAATAAAATATTTCAAAGAAAAATAAGCACAATTTCTTTGTTAAAACATTTTTGCGTTAATCATGAAGGTTTCAGATAAAATTTTTAATAAGACAAAAACACATTCTATTAGAATTTGTTTTATTTTAAAAAAGAAAATATGGAAAATTTTAATATAGATAGTATCATAAGCATAGATCAAATTGTTTGTGCGAATTTTAATTCATAAACTAAAACCAATAACAACGTTGTAAAGCACAAATATGAAAAAGTGGCACAAAAAATGCATACAGCCGTTTCAAGGATTCCCGGATCCCCTTCCTCAGTGCGGAAAAAAAATAAAATGGGTTCAAAGAACCCCTCGGGTATAGCCCCGAGTACTGGCTTGTATGGAAATGCCAAAGCAAGAATTTATATATCCCAAATAAAAAAGGGACACATAAACTTCTTAATTCTTCTATAATTTGTTTGAGATATATAAACTCTTGCTTTGGCATTTTCATTCAAGCCAGTACTCGGGGCTATAACCGAGGGGTTCTTTAAAACTTTTTTTTTTTTTTTTTTGCGAAAGGCGATCCGTGAATCCTTGAAATGGCTGTATGCAATATGGATGTATGTGTTTTTTGTGCCAATATTTTGTATTTGTGCGTTACAACGTTGTTATTGGTTTTAATTTATGAAGAAATATTATAAATCATAGAAAATAACTATCGAAATCAAAAGGGTATTTAATTAAACGAATATACTACTTAAAGCACACTTTCTTTGTCAAAACATTTTTGTGTTAATCTTGAAGGTTTTAGATGAAATGTTTAATAAAAAAAATCACAAGATTATTAGAATTTGTTTTTATATAAAAAAAGAATATATGGACATTTTTAATACAGATAGAATAAATTATAGAAAATAACTATCGACAATGATAAGGTAATTCCTTAAATGTATATACCGATAAGGCTTTCTTAAAACATTTTTGCGCTAATCATGAAGGTCTGAGATAAAATTTTTAATAAATGAAAGTCTATTGTCTTAATTTAAAAGATAATATATGGAAATTTGAATAGAGATATATCATAGAAAATAACTATAGATAATATAAAGGTAATTTCTTAAATGTATATACCGATAAGGACAATTTCTTTATCAAAACATTTTTGTGTTAATCATGAATGTTTCAGATAAAATTTTTAATTAAAAAAAATCACAAGATTATTAGAATTTTTTTTATTTAAAAAAGAAGATATGGAAATTTTAATAGAGAGAGTACAAATCATACAAAATAACTGTAGACAACAAAAAGGTGATTCTTTAAATGTACGTCTTTTTAATCTCTTATATTAAAATATTTTCTACATTTTCAACGGAGTTGGTAGGGTGAAAACTGATAATAATAAAAGGTACTTTTCCATTAGACAAACACCAGTCGTAATTTTGCGCCAAACTGCCAAATGAGGTAAACTACTTATTTCACGTACACGAGTGGTTTAAACCCACGTAGAAACATTTTTTTCCCTTCAAAGTTTGCTTTTTCGATGATTTTACTTTTAGTAAAAGATTTTAGATGGTTAATCAGTTTGTCAATTGTCAAAGAATGAATGAGATTAAATTCTTCTAATGTATTATTCATATGGTGAGATTTGTGCATAAAAGTATATGGTTAAATGGTATATTCATGATTTCGAGGCATCAAAATGACGCCGTGGTTAAATAATGAAGGTATACACACCAAAACCTGATTTAGAGATTCTCGCAATCGTTTAACAACTGTTGTGATTTATATACTTTTGGTGTACATCTATACATTTCAGTGAATTTTCTGTGAATTTACACTTAATTGAATTTAGGTAAGCGCCATTCTCATGTAATGAAAATAACAGATATTTTCAGCAGTTCAAAAGGGATTCAACAATTCTGTGTCTGCAAATTTTCTCTGTATTTTGCATATTTAATAAAACTGTTATACTTTTAATTAAACTACAAGTAATGTCAATGTGAATACCATTCCTATCATCTACTTAAGTTAAGATTAAACATACACTTTTTGTAATTAAATTGTGAATGACATCTTTGATAACTTTCGAAGCCAACTGTTTGAACGTTGTACGAAGTGCTGTTCGTCTAACGGAAAAGTATATAATGAATTCATAAAAAAATGCAGGGTTCAAAGCATTCCTTAAACATCTGCGATAGAAATATGGGAGACATTTTAAACTATTGGTAGTAGAAAAGTTTAGGAACGCTGTGAGTTCTGAAGATGTTTTACGCGTATAAATTGTTAAAAACATTTTAAAAGCATTTCAACAATCATGATATATCAATAAATCATATATTTTTTGTCTTTATTTGACCGTCTATTTAAACTGCTGCAACTATTTAGCACGGTCTAAAAACGTATATTTTTTGTTTATTTACTGTAAATATATAAGCGAATATTTAAACATTTTATTTCGAGTAAATAAACTTTAATATAATTCTGAATATATAACTTCTATGTACACGTAATAAGTACATGTATTTTATTGAAAACAAATAATCAACTATATAATTAATGTATAAAATATCGTAAGTAAATAATGCATTTAATATGTAGGAAGTAAAATGCACAGCTATAAACCTTACTCTAGCAAGTATCGTTAATGAGAATATAATGAGAATACTTAACTTATTCACAGTATTACCTCTAATTGTAATAATGATGTCCCTTCATATGTATTCATGAAAGGACTTTGATTGAATGAGACAAGTTTACAGTTAGCGCAAAGAGATTCCAACTAATATTTAGATTTAATCTGCCTCTGTTTTGGTGAACAGAGTCGTGAATTAGCTTCATATTCTACCATAAAACCGAACAAGTGGCTCTAACATTTATTCAGTAAATTAAGATTTTCGGAAATACTAAAATTTTTTAATCAACACGATTGATGACGTTTGGAAATGGCACAATAGTTCTTTTCCATTAGCAAAACACGTTTGAGAAACATTAAGTATTAAACAAAACTTCGTAAGAATATAAATTCACAGTGATTTTTGTAAACAAAGAACGATGATCACAATCGAATGTATACACCATGAGTTTCAGAAATGACACAATAATCTGTGTGAAATGAATATTAAATTGTGTTTTTACAAAGCGTGGCGTTGCAAAGATGTTTCATGTAATTGTTAGATGAGTTGAGGTAAAATCCGAATGTTAAATATTTCCTTTAATTTAGTGTTTAAGGATATATAACTGAAATTCCATGATATGAATTATTATGTACTGTCTACATTTGCGGTTTCCTATTGCAGAAGGGATCTATTTTTTTTCATGGTATAATTTACCGATACAGTGCTTGATTATAGAAGATATAAAATTTGTTCTGTACTATAATTTTATATTTGCTGTATATTTTTAAAGATTAAAACTGAAGAAAAATTAGGAGATGAAACTTCTTTTCTTGGTTTAATTCATTCTTTGAATTTATATCGTGCTTACTATGAATCTAATCATAATGTATTACTAAATAAAATTGTCGAGTTATATTTGAATTGTCAAGATGAAAATTATTATTATTATTTTTAATTCTTTTTTTTGTATTATTTTAAACAGGCTACGTCGCTAAATGTTAACAATTGTAAAGTTCTAATGCTTTCCCACTACAACACAATTGTTGAAACACAGCTGAAACAGAGACGAGTCACAAAATAAACTGTCCTAAAAATGATTTGTATTTTGTTTGCATATATAATTTTCAATTTTATATTTCTTACTTATACATAGCACTATATTATTATGCCCAGTTTCAAAGCACGTGACTTATAAATACATATTATAGTCCACTCTCGCTTTAATAGAATCTCTCCGTTACACAAAAACTCTCCTGTAAGTGAACGAAAATTATTATTATTATCTTATTATTTTTTTGTATCATTTTAAACACGCTATGTCGCTAAATGTTAACAAAAGTAAAGTTCTAATATGTTTTCACTACAACGGATGGCTGTCTGGGGCAAATGTTGAAACAGAGACGTGTCACAAAATAAACTTTCCTAAAAATGATTTGTATTTTGTTTGCATATATAATTTTCAATTTTATATTTCTTACTTATACATAGCACTATATTATTATTCCCAGTTTCAAAGCACGTGACTTATAAATACATATTATAGTCCACTCTCGCTTTAATAGAATCTCTCCGTTACACAAAAACTCTCCTGTAAGTGAACGAAAATTATTATTATTATCTTATTATTTTTTTGTATCATTTTAAACACGCTATGTCGCTAAATGTTAACAAAAGTAAAGTTCTAGTATGTTTTCACTACAACGGATGGCTGTCTGGGGCAAATGTTGAAACAGAGACGTGTTACAAAATAAACTTTCCTAAAAATGATTTGTATTTTGTTTGCATATATAATTTTCAATTTTATATTTCTTACTTATACATAGCACTATATTATTATGCCCAGTTTCAAAGCACGTGACTTATAAATACATATTATAGTCCACTCTCGCTTTAATAGAATCTCTCCGTTACGCAAAAACTCTCCTGTAAGTGAAAAAAAAATTATTATTATTTTTTTTAATTCTTTCTTTTTTTTGTATTATTTTAAACACGCTACGTCACAGCAATGTTAACAATTGTAAAGTTCTAAAACGTTCCCCCTACAACGGATTGCTGTCTGGGGTAGTTGTTGAAACACAGCTGAAACAGAGACGTGTCACAAAATAAATTTTCCTAAAAATCTTCGATATAGCCTCAATTGTGAGACTTGTTTGATGTAAAATATATAAATTTGAACATCTTGTAACAATATATTTCTTTTAAACGCTAAAAGGTATAAACTAAAAACATAATATACAGTAAATTGCATTTATAGTATAGTATGCATAGTATGCATTGTTAGATTGTTGACATGTTTCGACTCACTCCGAGCCATTATCAAAAATAAATGAGAATATTCTATAATTGCAGGTCTTTGAAGTTATTATATGAAATGCTATCATTTAATTTTCAGGTACTTTTTAGCACTTTCCAACCTAGTTGAAAAGTGCTTATGACTTCGGTTCGTCTGGCCGTCTGGCCGTGCTCTAACTCCCGTAAATATGCTCGGATTGCTCTGCAATTTTTATATGTTATTGTCGTTATCTATGGCACGTTCCCTATTTCAACTGAAGTGTGTAGCACTTATAGATTTCTTACAGGGACACTCAAAAGAATTCCGTTACATTGCGGTCTATGGGGAAAAATCATTTGCGGTTTATTTTAAAAATGTTTCACTATTGTAAACGCATTGAAATTTATATAGATCACTAAGATGCATTAGAAGAAGCTTAATATGGAATAGTAGGTATATAGCACTTAGAGTTACTTTACAGGGACAGTCAAAATAATTCCGTTACGTTACGTCTATGGAGAAAAATCGTCTGCGGCTTATTTAAATAATGTTCCACTATTTTAAACGCATTGAAGTTTATATATATTACTAAGGTGCATTACAAGAGGCTTACTACAGAATAGTGTGTCTATAGCAGTCATCGTTCATTTACAGGGACACACAAAAGAATTCTCTACTGTCTGTTAACAATAATTCCTGGAAGTGCGTTTTAAGTTACTGAACGCGATTTTAATCTTAACTAGCTTTTTGTCTATTACGTGGTGTGTATAAATTCTGTAGATCCTATACAGGGCAGCACAAAAGTTCGCGAACACATTTCCGTTTATTGACAGAAACTCCAGGAGGAGAATTTAAACTGTGCTACGCGTTTCCTAACTAAACTAAAATTTAGCATCCTATGTATATATACAAATCTATAGATCATATACAGGGCTACATAAAAGTATTCAGATATTTTTCCGAATATTGTATATATTGAAAATTCCTGAAATTACGTTTTTAAATATGTTATGCGTTTTCCAAATTGTTTACTTAGATGTCATCTTTCAGCTTATTAAACGGTAATGATTTGTAAAATTATTTTAGAAGCGTTGGAAAGTGCTACATAATCTATGCTTGACGCATGATTTTTCGTTCTTGTTTAAAATTACACACGTTATTTATTTATTTATTTTTTTACTTGGTTGTTTATTTCCATATTATATATATTATCCTATTATTTCCACCGTGCAATTACAGAATATTCTCATTTGTTTCTGATAATGGCTCGGAGTGTGTCGAAACATGTCAACAATCTAATAAAAGTTATTTTACTGTATATAATATTTTTAGTTTACACCTTTTAGCATTTAAAAGAAATATATCATTTGATGTATTTAAAAAGAAAAATTTTTCATTAGACAGTTTAAAAAAATGTAACATGATGCAGATGCGATTATTTAATTATTATAATATTTACAAAATATTTCTTTTGTATATATTTTATCAATTCTTATCTTAATATAAAAGTTATAAATTTACAAATGGAAATGTTACCGTTAATTCTATTTATGTATTATATAAATCGGCAAAATAATATTTTTTTTTAAAAAGAGGACTCAAATTTTTATCAAAATTATAATTCATTTTTTAAACTAACTTTTTTCCTTCTAAAAAACTATTATTAATTTTTGGTCTAAAATTAATCAAAAAATTATATATTAAAGGGAAAGAAAAAATAACAACAAATTAATTATTATTAGTTTATATACGTCATTGGTTAATGAGGATATCAAATGCATTTATGAAATTTTATTATTTTAGAAATTCAAATTTATATATACGTGTTAAAATTTCTCTTTAGCAAAACTTATTCTACCTATAAGATACATTTCGTATTTCCTAGCAATTTACATGAATGTTTTGGCAAGGTGCGTTTATTAAATAGAAATCAATATCACATTAAATATATATTGTTTCAGATAATTGTTTTACGAAAAACATCAATTCTAACACATTGCTTTTTACAAGTAATAAAAGTTAAAAAAGAAATATATCGATAAACTGATACAAATAGAACAGAAAAAAAAGTTAGATTATGTTTCACTAATATTTTGATTGATGAAAGAGCAAAATTGTTATGAAAAATTTCAAAGAATTTTTCGTCACTTTCTCTTTTTATTTGTATTCAGAAATTTGATTTTTCTTTGAGGCTTAAAACAGTGATTTGTAACTCAAATTTGAAAATTGATTTTTTTTTTTTTTTAACACGTGTTTATGTAACATTGACATTCGCAGAAAAAGTATCGTATACGTTTGGTGATAAAAGAGGAAACGATTTCTTTTTCCATAATCATATAATAAAATTACTAATTATGATTAATATACAGATGTAAATGTTTACAGTGATAAAATCAGAACACAAAAAGGCTTATAAGAACATTTTAATATGATGATATATATGTTTTTAACCCTTTTAGTGCGGGAGTCGACTAATGCCGACATCTAGGAGCTGGGTGCTGTAGACTACATTAAGCGTCGACAAAAGTCGCCTAGGCGTTTACGGAGTGTATTGTGCTCACTGTAGTGCGTCATCGGCTTAGCAGCGATGACGTATTGCGCCTGCGTAGTGCAGTAATTTGGCTATAAGCAAAACCACTAGCGTGCTTTTCGTATAACCATAAGATATGATTTTTAGTTTTGTATTGGGTCGTTCGGAAAGTCGTGTCCCTTTTGGAAAATCAATTCGTACCGCAAAATTCTGCCCGGTAATCAGATAAATAATGTCGTTTTTTTGGTCAAAATATTCTGCACAAGGCATTAACACCCCCCTCCCCCGAAAAAAAAATCCGCGCTCAAAGGGTTAAAGCACAAACGGCGCGATAAACACGATAAACAAACTATTCTTGCAAAGCATTGAAAATAAACTGGAAAAAAACATAAACCACCAGATCATACTTGTAATAAATTGAGTTTTATAAGTGAATAGGTGTTTTCGTTCAGTTTTTTATTTAAAGTAATCATTATGTATTAATTATGTATCTTTCTTTTCATGTGTAAATATGCATTAAAATAAAAGGATGCAGCCAAAAAAATTGTAATTGATTTTAGCACATGTTTATAGTAGACTACCGTTTCCTAAACGTTAAAGAAATAATTATAAAAAACAAACACTGATAAAGAAAATTTTCTACAACTTTTTTTTCAACAATTTATGAGAAAAAACTGAAAATCTGTGTGAGAAATTTTTCAATTAAGCTATATATATTTAAAGAAAATGCTTCTTGAAAACAGATATTTTTTTTTGTACCAAAAGAAGAGAATTTGCGATACATTTTGTTTATGATACCCAACATTTGATGAATCAAGTATTACACAAGTTGAAGTACATATAAGTTTCGAAAAAACATTTTAAAATATCACATCTTAAATTTAGTGCGCTGGCTTGGATATTTAAAAAGATAAATATAAATAATCGATTGGTATCTTAATTGTATTTAGAAAATCAATTATTACATACTCACGATTTTCACGGAGCTGTAATATTGTGTCGTGTAGTTTTTAAGTTCTCACTAGTAACTTTATACTTTAGTCTGCCTGCACATTATGACACACACACACGCTTTCCCCAGAATGAGGCAAATAAAAATATAGATGTTAATAAAGTTTCAATTGTGATTCAATTAAATATTTGTAACTTTGGAATGTATCCATATTTATTTTTTATGAAGTAAAGAGTGAGTTTAAGAATAGTAGTTTTAAACAAGTGTAGAAGCCCGGTAGTTGTTTCTTCGGCCTGATGCCTGAACACTCTCACGATGCACGTCCATAATTCGACTCCTGACTCGGGCAAGATCCACTAAACCTTTCATCCCTTCGTGTTCAATAAAATTAGTTACAGGCTTGCTTAGTTACTACGCACTAAGGGTGGTCCATTATGCTTTCTGCCTGACCAGTACATATTCCATATAGTACACCAGGTGTTATAATGAAAAAAACCAGAGTTGGACACCGCCGGCCAAGGTCCGTAATGGATTGTAGGGTGGTACAGCGTCGCAGAATTTAGTTTTAGTTTTAATAATGATAGTATGATATTTTATGTGAATCACCTGTAAAAAATAAATTGGTCAAGTACGAGAATACCTCGAGCTCAAAGAGTTACGTACATTAAATTTATTAATTAATAAAGTCCTACTGTCCCAAATTTTTTCATAATTTTTATTTCAGTAGATTCGGAAATAGGAGGGGGCAGGGCATATTTTTCCAGTGTACTTTCGACGATATCTCTGAAAATATAATGCCTAAAATGAAAACAAATATATTTTTGAGTTCAATATCACGCGATCTTTTGAACGATATTCTACAGGATACAAAGTAACTTAATTAATATCTTGGCTAATTACTGACAATTATTTTCGAAAATCATTATCAAATATCCTTGAATGATTCTGCGTCAATAGATACCTCCCTTTCTGACAGCCCGAAAAGTAAAGTTTGTGTGTAACAGAAACATGCGTGTTTTTCTCAAAAACTATCGTACCTAGGATAATCACTATAGTTTTCCTGCGCGGTTTAAATAAACTACTACCACCCCTAAATTTTTCATAATTTTAATTTTAGTAGTTTCGGAAATAGAGTGAAGATATTTTTCCAGTACATTTTTGACGATATCTCTGAAAATATAATACCTAAAATTAAAACCAATATATTTTGAGTTCAATATTACGATATCTTTCACACGATACCCAATGTGATATACAAAAAGAAAACTTTTTTTTAAGTAACTTAATTAGCCCCTTATTTTTTTTCCCTAAAATGACTAATAATCTGAAAATCTGTGGGTAAAAAGACTTCATAACTTTCCCAAGTTTGAACTTTCCACGTTCCATAGTTTATGAGAAAATGCGCTCTGATAGACGGACAGACAGACACAGGCATGATCTTATAATGGTTCCGTTTTCAATTTTAAGTACGGAACCCTAAATATCTGTAATTTGTCTTCATTCTAATAATTTTATACAATGGAAAAACGATAACCCGATACTACTATTTGGATGAAACAACATGCAATTTAAGAGGATATTCAGTTATACGAGGTAATTTTTCTAACTGGACGAAAAATGTCCGAGTCAGGATTCGAACCTGGGATGTCTTGGCTGAATGACTGGATGAATTATTCCCTCCAGATTCGACCGGGATAGCTCAGTAGGTAGAGCGTGGCAGCTTCAGCCAAGACATCCCAGGTTCGAATCCTGGCTCGGACATTTTCCGTCCAGTTGGAAAAATTACTCCGTATGATTTCTTTACCAATTTAAATAATTGTGTTAAAATTAATCTAGGTTTTCAGTTAGCGAAATTCAATATAATTACAAACTTAAAAATTTTATTTTAAAGCCCGTTTATGAACTATCATTTTAAAACAATAAATTAAGTACAATAAGTAAGAATATAATAATAAATAATTATTTAATAATTGAAATTACTAGACTATTACTGCTAGAATAGTACAATTATTAAACATTTATATGACTTCGTTTTATAAACAATTTTCTATTTTTTCTAGAACAGGTCGTTATAAAAAGGGACATGTAATAAGTTCGGAAAGTGTTTCTTCAATACAGCAGAAGTGTGTTTGACTAAAATAAGAAGTTGTGTTGGATTATACGAAGAAATAATCAATTTTAATTAGATAATTTAAGGAGAGTTTCTAATGATTATCTGTGATAGAATAGTTTCAACTGTAGTCGACATAAGTAGATTTCCAATCAAATTGATCGCGTTTGTGAGTTTCTTCTTAATTGAATAGAACATTCTGTCAATCATGTGAATGATAAATGTCCAGCTACCGAGATAGTCGATTTATCCAGATATTAAAATATCCCTATTCCACAGTCTATTCACAAAACATTGCTAACTAAAAATAACCATTACTATACAAAATTCTATTTTGGTAAAATAACATCTACTAACGCCATTATGCTTATTTAATGTCTCTCATTTTTATTTTCTAAATCTTTTAAAAAATAAACTTAAATCTTACATGGTTAGTAGCAATATAGACAAAAATCATATAATGAAATGTACTTGAATTTTCTTTATCAACATTCTGATTTACTGGCAGAAATGGTGTGATGTTTTCCATGTATAAACAAAGGTAAAACAGATAATTATAGACCCTGCTTGATAAAAGCATGATAGAGATCTGGTGCGCATTAGTTATTTATCATAAAACATTTAAATCTATCTGTTATTCTTTAGCTTTAGATTTTAATTAATGCATTTAAGTTATCTGAAAAAAAAGTAATTAATAATTTGTTGTTTTTCTTGGCTATATCACATTAAAGTTTTAGAAAATTCATTATTTATATTTTAGTATTAAAGTATCCATTTTCGACCTAGAATTCCGATATTTTTCATTCTCAAATTCAAATATAAACCATTTTACTTGTATAATTTCTGTAGTGCAAAAATTCAAATAAAAAAATATAATTTTAATTAAAATATAGTCTAAAATTCATATTTTAATCGAATATAACAGGAAAATTTTATATCAATAAACGAGCGTTGGAAATGAAATCTTTTTGACATAATATTAATTTAATAAAAACTAATTTGCATTTCGCATTTTTTGTATCAGCATTTTATTTCCAACATAGTTTAAACAAGTGGGTAAGTGTGATCGAAGATCGCTCAAAGGGTTTCGTTTAATATTCCTTTCAAAGCACTTTATCCTTTCTTTAATAAATTCAAACAAATTTCATTTAGCAAAAAAAAAAAAAAAAAAAAAAGTCATGTTTTTTATAAAGTAAAAATTTACCGGTCTATTTTTTCTTTTTTTTTCGAATATCTAAACCATTCCTAAGCCCGCTATTATATTCTCTCACTGTAATATATGTCATGCGGATTAAATGCGATATTTAAAATAAATATTTTCAAAATTAAACATGTTGCACACCTTCAAAATGTTAAAATATGCGAATATTTCCATAATCGGATTTTTATCATGATTCAATATGTTTATCAAACACCATATATTTACTATTCTCTATTACTCATATTGATACCTGCTTTGTATTATTCTGAAACATTTGAAAAATCCGTTAAACTTCCGATATGACGTCAGATTTTCTTGTTATTTCTCTAATGACGTGATATTAATATGTTTTGTGCACATACACTTACTCATACTCCTTGTATTATTGAGAAATCTTTCCGTTTTATGTTTTATTACCACTATGACGTCAACCAATTTTATTTCATATTAATCTTTTTTTCAATTGGTGAAACTTTTTATTTCATTTTTCACGTGGAAATCGTCTGATAGAAAAATAATTATTGTAGAAAGATTTTCATCGTTGATTTTTAATTTTTGGCATCGGCTATAACGAAAAATGTTTAAATTTAATAAGGAAAGGCTGTTAGAATTTTGGTTTCTTATCGCTATTTATTAAAATAATACGAATTTTTCAAATTTTAATATTTTCAGCTCTTCACAGCTGATATTCTGATTTATACACAAAGTTTCAACTCTGTAAGTTACATAGTTTTCGAGAATGGCTCTGTGACAGACAGACAACGGAACGGGAGCAGTAGGGTTTCGTGAGATGAACGAAACCCTAAAAATGATATGATTACGATTTGACAGCCAGGCTGAAAGCTGCTTGTCCGGTCTTTAACTTTATTGAATATACTTCGATTGCCACGTCATTGATGTATGCTATTTTAGTTAACCATAGAACGTTCCCTATCAAAAATGAAGGGTATAGCATTTATATTACAGTTATTATTTTATTAGAGGGACACACAAAATAATTACATTCTATGGGGAAAAACCTTTGCAGTCTAATTTAATGTGTTTACACTACTTTAAACATAATGGAATCGATGTACATTATAGCACTGATATGCATGGAAAGCACTCGCGGTGCATTGCAAACTGATATTTATTGAATGTGGAGAGCGTAGAATTAGTTCAATTACAAGAACACACAAAAGAATACGATGATAGCACTGTCAAGCAGAGATAATTGCTGTAACTGCGTGTTTAGTTGTAACATGCGTTTTAAAACTTTTTAGAATGTTACGTTATATGTAATAAAATATATAGATCTTATACAGTTCTGCACAAAAAAAATCCAATATTTAACCGTTTATAAGCGATAATTTCTGAATTTGGGTTTTCAACTATGATATAAGTTTTCATTTTTTTTTATTTAAATATCTCCTTTCACTGTATCAAAAGATGAATTTGTATTGCACTATTCTGTAAATGTTGCAAATCGTTTAACAATATATGTATAACGCGGGATTTTTCTTTCTTGTTTATTTATTTATTTATTTGTTTTTATTGACGAAATGCAACTTGCATGTAAAATGTTATTCTAAAGAATAGCAATTTATCTGTTGAAAAATAAGTTAATTGACGTTTCTTTTCATAACTTTTCAGTGAATAAACTCATTTAGGTTCACCATTCTTCAAAGGAATAGAACGAGTTCGTTACAAAACTTTCATATATATACCTTTAAAAGAAATGAATAAATGATGGTGGGATTTTTATTTTAAATGTAACGTCACTCTGAATAGCAACGTCAAATCTTTTCAGCATGTACGATACAGAGATTTATACTTTCTCTCCGCTCTTAAAATAACACAAAATTTAAGTAATTAAAAAACTTTCAATAATTAAAATTCCAATTAGTAAATATATATATGAAAAAAGCATACCTATAAGTGTGTTGCAGCGTTACAAGATACAGAAAAAAATGAAGAAATGTATTTGTTTATTTCTATTATTATTTATTTTATTTCACGGAAACCTATCAGTATATGAACATTTAATCTATTTTCAAAGCATACGATTTCGAGCATACGACTCGTTTACAATTTAAATTTTCTGTCACATTTATCTATTAAAACAAAAATGTAGTTTGTAATTCTTTATTTAGTCTACATGTCTACAATATGATTTAATAGAATTTTGATAATCCTAAATACCACTCTCCCAATTTTTATAAAGCAATTCAAAATATACTAAAAAAAATTCTCTCCAAGAATGGCTTTTCATTATGATCTTGTGAAACAATTGGAATTATAAAAATGGAATTTATAGAAAACATATTTCCTATTCTTTCTTGCTTACATTTCCTTTCCTTTTAAAAAAGTCACGTTAAAAGTAATACTAAAACAGAAACATTCCACTCTGAAAAAATGCCGAATAAAATGATGCATTTTACAAAATATAATTTTTTACGTTCTAAAATATTTTATACTTATTTCGTATGTTCTCATGCTTTCATGCATATCTGCTTTTTTCTCTGTATTCGCGATGTAAGTATGGAGACACGGAATTCGTAGTTATTTTTTTAATGAATTTGTACAACCATTAATTGTAAAAATATACGGAAATAAATGTTTCATAATTCAAAATCTATTTTCAAAGCATACGATTTCGAGCATACGACTCGTTTACAATTTAAATTTGTCGATATAAGTTTTTATCAATACATTTGTTCTTGAATAATTTGTTGAAATTTCGTGAACACTGTTTATCTTGGATTTATGTTCACACGAGCATTTAACACTGTAAATTCCAAATAATAATTGTTAGAATTAAGGTCTTGAATCACCGACTAAGAGAATAACTTTATTACTTATATGAATATAAAAAAAAGTGGATAAGTGTGATCGAAGATCGCACAAAGGGTTTCGTTTTATATTCCTTTCAACACTTTATCCTTTAATTAATAAATCCAAGTAAATTTTCTTTTTCAAAAATAAAAGTAATATTTTTTATAAAGTAAAAATTTACCGGTCTATTTTTTCGTTTTTTCGAATATCTGAACCGGCCCGATAACGGGCGAAGCCTGCTATTCTGCTCTGTTATAATAATACTTGTCATGCGTACTAAATGTGGTTAAATGTGATATTTAAAAAAATAGTCACCCCCTTTCCCCTTCTTTATTAATAATCCCTATTCGCATTGTTCATTACACCATTGTCTGTTACGTTTTATTTCTTATTTCTACACAAACATCAGCATTTTGTGATAAAATTTAATTTCGGTTCTAAAAATGTGATCCTTATGAAAAATTGATTCTGGATTCACCGTAGAAAATATGCATAGATGCAAAATTTTCAAATCGGTAAATGCAATACTTAAAAAAAATAACAGAACTTTTAATCTCTTACTACCCTCAAAATCTGAACATTTTTATTTTTTCCCTGCCTTCAACAGTTGAGACGAAAAGCGAAAAGCCTACATTTTTTGTCTCGATGAGAAATGGTGTAAGTCTCTGATTTCACAACAAACTGCAAATGTTCTTTGATTTGGATAAAAATTAGTTTCATTAACACAAAATTAATTCGTAATTTCTGTTCTAATTATGCCATCTTTATAAAAATTAGATTTCTGTATTCACCGTAAAAAAGTATGCATAGATGTGTTAATTTCAAATTTAAAAAAATGCAATAAAAAAAAAATCTTTAGAGCCTGTCTTTTAGTTCGTCTTCTTTGGTCTTGGGAACAGGTGCAGACTGTTGGTCTGTCGTTTTCCAATGAAAGGAAATTAAACTAATTTATTCAAATCGATTTTTAATTTACACTTCTAGTGGGAGTAATGTAAATATTTTTGGAAATTCTGAAAGCTTTTTTGCGTGTGTTAATTTCACTTTCCTAGGTGGAATAGTTTATGAGATAGAGGTGTCTTTGAAAAGTTCCCATCTGTTATAGTCATTGCAATGCTGTGATTATGTCAACCCTTCCCCCTCTTCTGGAGATTCTTTCTTTGCTGTTTAGTTAAATTATAAGCTTTATTTCATTTTCTACGCATTAGTTGATGTTTTTTTCCCACTAATGAGTGTCTTTAAGGGTTTTAATTAATATCTTGCGTTAATGAAGACATTTTAAAAAATTTATGATTTTCGGTGTGACAGTAGGTAGTTAGCTGAGGTAAACAAAATGTCAAGTCTCTAACTTATACAAAATCTGTGAACGGACTCTGTAACGGACAGACAGAGAAGCGAGACGAATGGGGTTTCGTGAGATGAACGAAACCCTGACGTTAAAATACAGGGTATCCATAAAAGAATGTCCCAGTTTCAATGGTATATTATAACAGTTTAATTTAGACCATTCAGAACAAATCATACATCAAATTGAAAGTAAAGTAACCTAGTTTTTCTTACAAATGTTCAATATGTGGACCTTTAGTTATACGGCACACATCCAACCTAAAGTCCAATTCTTCCTAACAACGGTTAACAAGTCCGAAGTAATGGAAACAATAACCTCATGAATTCTGTGTCTCAACTCTGGCAAACCATTAGGTAGCGGCAGAATGTAGTCACGATCTTTTATAAAGCCCCAACGGAAAAAATCGCATGGCATTATTTCAGGTTAGCGTGGAGGGCAACGAAAAAAAGTTCTGTCGACTCGACATTACGACCAATCCAACTGTCAGGGACTTTGAAGTTCACTCTTAATTTCAGTTGTACGGTAAAGGCGACCAACACTCTACAACGCTTACAGTTGATACTATTAAAATTTACAACGGGGACTTTCTTTTATGGACACCCTGTATTCTTTAAAATAATTCCTTTTTCTAAATATTATCTAAATCCTTTGAATGGAAACGTAATACTAAAATATTTATTATTTTGTTTTATAAAAGTAACGAAAATATTTCACAGAACCTGAAATAATGTATTTACATCCATATAACGTACATATCAAATTACCTCTGTGTTGAAGGAGTCATGTTTCTATTTCACTTTATCAACTATCAATAGGCGTTTTTAACACACACTGTTTATGACTTCGGTTTGTCTGGCGGTCTGCCGTCAGTCCGTGCTCTAACTCCCGTAAATATACTCGGATTGCCCTGCAGTTTTTATATGTTATTGTAGTTATCTATAGCATGTTCCCTATTTCAACTGAAGTATGTAACACTTATAGTTTTTTTACAGTGACACTCAAAAGAATTCCGTTACATTACGGTCTATGGGGAAAAAGCATTTGCGGTTTATTTTAATGATGTTACACAATTTCAAATACATTGTAATTGATATATATCACTAAAGTTCGAACAAGAAGCTTAATATGGAATAGGGTGTGCATAGCACTTATAGTTACTTTACAGGGACAGTCAAAAGAATTCCGTTACATTACGTCTATGGAGAAAAATCGTTTGCGGTTTAATTAAATTATGTTTAACTATTTTAAACGCATTGAAATTTATATGTATCACTAAGGTGCGTTATAAGAGGCTTACTACAGAATATTGTGTGTATAGGAGTCATCGTTCATTTACAGGGACACACAAAAGAATTCCTACTGTCTGTTAACAATAATTTCTGGAAGTGCGTTTTAAGTTGCAGATCGCGATTTTAAATTTAACTCACTTCTTGTCTATTACTTGGTGTGTATAAATTCTGTATTTCATATACAAGGCAGCACAAAAGTTCGCGAACAAATTTCCGTTTATTGAAAGAAACTCCAGAAGGAGAATTTCAAACTGTGCTACGCGATTCTTAACTAAACTAAAATTTAGCATCCTATGTAGTATGTATACAAATCTATAAATCATATACAGTGCTATATAAAAGTATTTGGATATTTTTCCGAATATTGTATATGTTGAAAATTCCTGAAATTACGTTTTTACTATGTTATGAGTTTTCCAAATTGTTTACTTAGATGTTATCTTTCAGCTTATTAAACGGTAATGATTTGTAAAATTATTTTGGACGCGTTGGAAAGTGTTACATAATCTATGCTTGACGCGTAATTTTTCGTTCTTGTTTTTAAAATCACAACATTTTAAAAACATATAGATATTTTTTTATCTACCGTGAACATTATTTAAGAATGTAAATATTCAAATAATTCGCATGGATATATTATTTTGTCGCATAAACCATACATGCAAGTTTGCAAATTTTGTTTTATTTCACGTAATATATACTTAGAGAAGACAAAAACATATAAATATTTTCATGTAAATGAAAAACAAAAAAGGGTCATTCTCTAATTCATAATACTCAAGTCTTATATTTTGTACAAAATTCAATCCGTGCAATATTGGTATATCAAGCAATAAATGATTTAAAAGATTCTCTCCCTTTTAAAAGGCAACAGCAAGTTCTATTGAATTTAGGATTTTGTCTTAAGGCATATTATGCTTCTAGCTATATGTTAATTTAAAACATTCAGCTCATAACTATCATTGCATTTCATCGTTATTCCAAGGAAGTCTATACGCGAATAAATGAGTCACAAACAATCTTCAAAGTAACTAACAAACTTACTGAAACATAAAATCGGCGATGAATACATATTTGACTATTTTTCAATATAATTCCTGAAATACAGAATATCAAATCCAAAGCTTTTTTCAGTTAAAAATGTACATTATGTACTTCAATAATAATATGTTTCTTGTATAATTAGCAACATACTCATACAGTTGATTTAGCAAAGTATTTAAAAGAAAATTTTTCATATTTTTTTTATTAGTTTTCTTCATTATCCATCCAGTTTCATGTAATATTTTCAAAGAATTTCTAAGTCAGGGCTTTAGAGTATTTTATAAATCTACAAAAGACAACTTCTAAAAGATTTTTAAACAAAAGAAAACATAAAGAGAATAACTGAAATATTCTGCTTATATTCTGGTACTTGTTTAACATTTTCCATTGGGTTGATATAAGGATGAAAGATTGTTGTAAGTTAATCTCAAATTTTAATGTTACTTTTCTTGATTCAAGACATTCTTAATTCGTCTATGCTCTCCGTCGATTTTGCTAAATATTTTTCTAAAGAAGGGGTTGCGCGTTATACGCAGCTATATACGGTACGCCACTTATATTTTACCGTGAAAGACCAAAATCTGGCAAATTTCAAGATTCACTTGCTAAATATCCTCATTTCTCACTTACACCGGCAAATGTCGACATTCACCATGCACTGATGGTGAATGTTGAATGAAAATATTTTTGTTACTTTTTTAAATCATATTTTTTTATTAAAACATATTATGATGTATGTCAAAATAGGAGAAAGTTTAAGTAACAGCATATGTAAATACACTGCTGAACTTCAAACGAACTGTACATTCTAGATAAGAAAAGAAAATAATGCCAATAATACATTTATATTGTTATTATGTTTTTAAATCATACTTTATTATTAAAACATATATTCTGATATATATCAAAATAGGAGAAAGCTTAAATAACAGCACGTGTAACTAAACTGTTGAACTTAAAACGAACAGTTACATTCTAAATTAGAAAAGAAAATAATACCAATAACAAATTTATCTAATTATGTGATTGACGTTATACAATCTTAGTTATCGCAACAACTTAAACTGCTATGAGAATTTGAATTTCACAAAAGTCCCTTGCTTTTACAACTGCATTTAGTCGAGGAACATTTCTTTTAGTAATCACAGCGCCTTGCCTCCACTTCTCGATTTAGCTGCAGTTGTTTCTCTCAGAGACCTAAGAAATCCCATCTATGGACAGTAACTTATCTGTGCAAATTATGAACTGATTGCGGGTATAAAGCTGCTTGAAGGTACTTTTTTTAGCTAATTTAAAAATGTTGCAGTCTTCTATTTCAAAAACAACCGCCAACACATTTCGGGCATCTCTGTAGCCACGGGCAACATCAGGGACTTTTATTGGTACGGTTTCACTAATTTGAGCTGGAGTTTTTTTTTTTTTGAGGTTTGTAGCATTTTTGTTGCTTGCAGTAGAAGATTCTCTTTCGCGGCCGCTCTTTGCATAGAAATGAACTCGTGTTGTTCAGTCAGGGATTGATATGAAGACGTGGTGAGTTGTAGCTCAATATTTTCCTTTGAAATATGTTTTTTGGTATGGCTACCGCTCTAATTTCTTCAAACGTGTTAACAATTACTTCCTGCTGTTCTTCGGCTTAAATATTTGCGGGTAGGCAATCACCAGGCAAACATGACGATGCTATGCCTCTTTTTGGTTTACCGCTAAACCTGGCTTCATAAGAACTTTGGCGTATTCCTTCGTGGTATGTAGTGTTTTGGCAAATTGAACAAAGGGCAAACCATTTGACCATTTATTTGTATCGCTATTGTTCATCTTTGCAGTTAACATGGCCAAGTTACAAAGCCATGCAATTTTGTATATCCTGATTGGCCTTTTCAACTGAACCTTGTGTTTGACTACGACGAGGCTTTAAATGAACTATCTTAACATCTTTCCACATAGTGCATAGTTCGGATATAACTTGTTTACAGATTTTTCTTCCATTATCTTATTGCAATATAGCTTGGGAACCAAATTATTAAAATATTGGAAGAAGGTGATACACTACTTCGTTTAGTTTTCAAAGGTCGTAGCGGGACAAACTACGTTAAATGACCTTGACGCACCATTATGAACTTATATTTGCCATCCCTGTGTGACTGCAGGTCTATCGGATCGACATGATAGCTTGAGTTTAACTCCGAACTGACCAATGGTTTCACAACAATACTTTATTTTAGGTGCACTATGTTTGATTTTATATTGTTTACATAATTTTAAATGCAACATTACAACTTCATATGTAATATTTTTGTATTTAACTTGCAATACATTAAGCATACGTGTTCTTCTTCCATGGCCTGTTCTGGTGTGAGTTTCAGATAGTATACTGAACAATTCATCATTGGTAACATGAAACTGTATATTCGTTTCTCCTCGTTTTAATGGTACAATTAATTTATCTTAGTTTTAGGAGAAATCACGTCATAAAGTATTTTAGAGTACTTTTCTTGAGAAAAATATAAGCAATTGTCTTCTCGTTTACTTGCAAATAATGCATGTAACTTTTCAAAAAAAATCCCGGTTCACTGCACTATCCATTCAATATAAATTATGGTATCGGATAAAAAAATAAAATTTAAGAAAACGTCGCTCGCACTAGCAAACCTTGCATAACTATGACAAACAGCAGTGTCCCAGAGTACAACAAATAGATGCCACGTAACCTCAATCCCGGCAGAACAAAGGATTTGGCGACAGACTGTAGACTTTCTGTCGACATGGGCTTCTCAGTTTCTCGTTTCGACATCCACCAGAGCATATCTGGGCTTGTCGACATACACAGGTGTTGGTCCGAATGTATAAGAATATAACCAAATATTCCGTCTTTCACCGACGTATTTTGGTTTTTGTTGACATTCACCAGAGAAAGTTCGCATTCCCCAATTTCGGTATTTCACGATAACAGTTTTGTATCATACGTTCTTATCTTCACGGGTCCTTTTAATTAAATAAACGTACTTTGAGCCAGAATTTTTAATTCCTAAATGAAATCAAATACGTAGTACAAATTATTATAAAATTTTATCGAATAAACTATCTGGTTCTTAGAATATATTTCATATATAAAAACTCGGAAGGTGCAGGTGTGATTAATGTATACAGCGTGTCCACATATAACCTGACCGACCATTATTTTCGCAACCGTTGGTCCTAGAGGCATACTTCCAATTACAAAAATGGTTTAAATAAGGTAAAGAATTACTTTCAAAGCGATTTGGGTCAAGAAAAGCAGTTAAAAAAAATTACGAAATTTAAATTTTTATACGGTTCCCCGGTCCTATTAGTGATATTTAGTAAAAATTTACTGTGTCACTAACAAGTAAGACAAAAAAACTCCCATTCATCTAACATTAAAATTGACTGAGTTATGAAACTTTGAAATGCATGACTTATACCACTTTTTTGCATCTGAAAACAAATGATTTCGGCCTTGCTTTCAGGGGTCGTATATCGAGTATTTCCAGTCATTTCAAGGTATCTGCGCTTTGAAAGAAATCATACAACTATTACGATTGAGTTAACTTTTATTAATTAAGTTTCAGATTAGTTAAAATACTTGTATTTTAACATATGTTTTATTTTGAAAGGATTTGAGGCTATGATTTCTTTTAACAAAAATTATGTTATTTTCATAAGGTTTTATTTAACTTGCAACGATCATCTTTCCAGTTTAAAATTTGTACTCGATCTTTAAGTTACTTTCAAGTGTCCGATCAAAGTTAAATTTTACATACTGACTTAAATCCGATGACAATGTAATATTATTATAATTTTCTACGCTTACCTTCTTATACATACTTATATCAGAGGATAACACAAAAGAAATCGGATAGATCACCCGACCCCTTACAAGTTTAAGAAAGAATTTTAGATTAAGGGGACCGTGGACCTTCAGTTGGGTTAAAATCGACTAAAAAATCGTTTTTCTTATTTTGGTTTATTACTATACTTCAATGTTAACTGCAACATTTGCAAAAAGCCGCACGCAATTGCAAAGTTTCCTGTCCAAGTTACGAGCATTTCAAATTTGACACCGTAATTGAGTTACACGAAAAAATAAAACTTTAAATCGCGTTTTCTGTAACTGAGAATTTTCGCAGAGTTAAAACATTGAAAATATTCCAGGTGTCTTATATTTTATCCAATTTTCATAATATTAAGTATTATTGTTAGCAGTGTGCTATATTTCAAAACTTGCTATTAATATGCATGCATTACTGTACATAAAAGGAAAATTTCGTAGTTATATAACATTTTTCCGTGAAAATTAAAAAAAAAATGTAAATATTGGAAGTTTTTTATTAATTTTTCTCAATATATTGGTACAATTTTAAAACGCATACCAATTTTTGTTGCAATAATATAAAGCTACCATTTAATAAAACACCATGTTCCTGAAGCCAAATTTAATGCGCATGGAGCATTTTTAATTAGAGTGATTAATTAATACATTTTAATTAATAAATTAATTAATTATACACATTTTTTAATAAAATTGCTCAATTTACTTATAAAATGTATGAATTACTATGTGTGCAAAATTTCAGTACAATTGAGTGAAAAATGAAAAAAATGGTTTTGAACGTCCACTCTCCCCTTAAATAACATAAACCTGCGATGGTTGTGTTTTTTAACTTTTATAATTACGTTTTATGTATTTTTTAACGCTGAATAAAAAAATTACCTTTACTTTTAACCATCATGTTAGGATTTTTCGAAAATCGTAAATTTCAAGGTTAAAAAATAGCGAAAAATCTGATACTATAAATTAGATGTAAGACTTTTTATTCAGTTTAACATTATTTAATTCAATAATTTATTCAAATTTTTGGCTTATACTGGGTTTCTTACAGCTAAACAGCTCAGGGGTCTGATGAGGTTGGGAGGGGAGGGGGGATCAATTTGAACTTTGAGCTTTAT
Organism: Maratus michaelseni; assembly: GCA_963931845.1. NCBI lineage: Eukaryota > Metazoa > Arthropoda > Arachnida > Araneae > Salticidae > Maratus > Maratus michaelseni. The sequence goes on from OZ007588.1 coordinate 421,136,022, forward strand.
ATCTTTGAAATTTGCGATTTGTGAAAAATCCTGACGTGATGGTTTAAAATGAAGGTCATTTTCGGATTCTGCACTAAAAAATACATAAGAATCAATTTTCAACAATTTAAAAAACATGGCACAATCCAAAATTTGAAAGACAGTGTAATCTAACAGCATTTTAAAATCTGTATCATTTTGTAAAGAATTGAGGCTGTCGTTTTCATCCTTTTGTTTAACAAAAATTCGGTTATTTTTATCCTTTTATATGTTCCGTACAAATGGTATATTTTGCATTAGTATGTCAGAATGATTATAGATTTCACATTTATATTAGATTGCCATGTTAATTTTGCTCTCAACTATTTTTTATATATATCTGACGATTATTTATATTTCTACTACATTTGTGAATGACCCCTATTTCGCAGCAAAAAATATACTCCAACTTTAAACAGCTATTACTCGGTCAATTTTAATTCTAGATGAATGGGACTTTTTTTGTCTTACTTGTTAGTGTCACAGTAAATTTTTCCTAAATATCACTAATAGGACCAGGGGACCGTATAAAAATTTAAATTTCGTAATTTTTTAATAACTGTTTTTCTTTCCCCAAATTACTTTGAAAGTAATTCTTTACCTTATTTAAACCATTTTTGTAATTGGAAGTATGCCTCTAGGACCAACGGTTGCGAAAATAAAGGTCGGTCAGGTTATACGTGGACACGCTGTATATATATAATAGCATAAGTACATGATATTTACTGGGAATTTAAAATGTTTGTTTAGAAAAAACAATTTGAAAATTCAACATGCAGTATAAAAACATCTTATATGAAATCAGTAGAAATGTTATACATATGAATCGAATGAAAACCCAATGTGAAAATATGTAAATTTATATAATAAACTCAGCAGAATTCAGCTTTAAATTAGCTTGCTCCCATTCATCATAGGAGCAATAAAAACGAAATAGGAAAAATGTCAAACCGTCTTTGAACTGTGCATGCTGGAACGAACTGAAAAGCAATTACTTCAAAGCAGCTTCATAAACTATATTTCTTGTTCCTTGATTCCGAACAAATACATACAAATTTCTTGAAGATCACGTAACGTAAAACTATATATGAGAAAATCAAGATGATTCCAAGTTGACTCCAACTACATGTAAAGATCGGTCATGTGACTTATGGCAAAATCTAAACGAACTGGAATTTGCAGAAGCTTGAATTACAATGTTTAAAAATTCAGTAGGTTAGTTCACAACCTAATTTTCTTCAACAACGGTGTCTATTGATATGTACAATACAGCTTCTCCAGGTAATTCTTCTTTTAAATCCTAAGGTTGATGTTGTTTACGCAATCATTTTTAGCTGCAAGAATCGCACGATCACAAAGCCACTTATTGTGTATAAAATGTTTTTGAATTTTTGGAAATACTTTCGCTTTGAGTTCTTCAACAGACAACTATTACAAAATACTTCTTTGATTTTGAAGAGACGAGTAACTGGAGGAAGCGTTATTAATACATTCCCGATATTTAACAAATGGTTAGAAAATTGACTATCCAATATGTTTCCAATGCAAATGAAATCTCATATCTATAGTTAGTCGCAAACTGTGAACATGCCTCCAAAGATGTGACAATTTAAAGCCTTCGTTAATTCCATCCGCCATTGTTCCTTTCAGAATGGCCGGCAATGCTTGCAGGAAATCTCCAGACAATGCAACAGTGACTCCATCCATTAGTAAATTGTTGCCTCTTAGAATCAAAAGTGTCTGAGAACATGTAAAGCATTCTTATGTAACATGGTGCATTCATCCCATACAATGATGATACCATTAAAATCTTCATTTCAGTTCATATTAAGAATCAGCTCAGGGGATCAAAATATTTGTGAAAATTCTAATATACACGTATAAGCACACATATAAATGTGGAATAGATTTTATAAAAAGTGGAAACGTTTTCAAGTAACCTCAAAATGTTAAAATATGTCTATATTTCCATAATCGGGCTTTTAACGAAAACTGTTTACTACAATGGAACTGAATTTGCGCCACGCTCTCACCTTGTATGATTGTCAAAAATTTGAAAATGTCCATCAAACTTCCAATATGAAGTCATATTGATTTTCTTTTTAATTTTGTTAATAACGTCATCTTCACCTGTTTTCTATACTTACTCATGCTAATGTTTCTTGTATTATTGAGAAATGTTTGAAAATATCCCTCATACTTTCAATATGACGTCATATTCATCTTTTTAATTCTTGAAACTTTTTATTTCATTTATTTTTTTACGTGTAAATCCTTCAATTAAAAATTAATTATTGTAAAAAGAATTTTATTCTAGTTTTAAATTTTTGCAACGATCTATAACGAAAGATAATTCATTTTATAGGAAATGGCCGTTGATTGTTGGCTTTTTTATTAATTAAAAATTAATTATAACTTATTTGTATTCTGGATTATTCTAGTAGCCACTGTCTTGTTTTAATACACCTACTAGCTGTTTAAAACAGGTTGTAATCATGCTTAACGGCATATAAATAATTTTTCTACTTATTATTGGCCCTTTTTATTCCACTCGACGTTAAACCCTTCATAAATATTTTTGCGATTTTCTCCCACTAAACGGAGTTTGCGACACCATGTTCTATAGTAAGTTTTCATCCTCTTGATGATCCTCTATCATCCTTCTTAATTTGTTGGTCGAATTTTGGAACAGCCTGTATACATTCTATTTATGTCTAATTGAGAGAGATTTTACATATGTATTTTACAAATAATATATACAGTTATCAATATACTAACTGATATCTGTCTATAAATATGTTCACATACGGGAATAAATGTTGCAAGAGAAATATATCTGTGTTAAACATAACCTAGGACGTATCAACTAATGTTAATGTAATTAGAATACTTTGTGTGCGTGTAGTTTGCTCTGTCCAGAAAATGTGAATTCATGAATGAGTATGATTTCTCTGTCAATGATAGGCATGGTGATAGTTAGTGCTAACTATATAGTGTATATCTAAGTGTGTTCATTTCTGAAATGTCTCAGTGAATAGAGAAGTAATATTACTTCAACATCTACGAAAAATAGGAGCATATGGTGTGTGGGGAGTTCCAAAATGCTAAATTTTGGCTCAGGAATTAACGTTTAAAAAAAACCACAGAGTGTTCTAAGTATCTGCTCTATAATTTTAACGAGTTATTTAAGAAGCCAACAAACTGTTAAATCTTTAAAAAACTGAATTAAAAATATGTGAATGACCAAAATTTATGATCGCTTAAAAATATCTCATTTAAAAGTTCTACAGAACTAAAAATGTATCTATCATATATACAGGGTGTTTCAGTTAAACGTTTCAGAACTTCTAAGAGGGGTAGGGTACATCCTGACGAACCAAAATCATATACCAATGGGCAGTCAGAAATGCTTTCCTGACGCGGTAGATGGCGTTGTGCGAAAGTTCCGAGCTTTGGTGCAGGTAATCTTCATTTCGCACAAGAACGCCAAGTTAGTAGGATGGATGATTACACGAACGCAGAATTAGCCGATATGCATTTGGTGTACGGAGCTGCAAATTGTAGTGGGTCAGCCGCACAGCGTTTGTACGCGGAACGATTTCCGACGAGGCGTATTCCCAGTCATAATTTATTTGCAAGACTGCATCAGAGGTTAGCTGAGACAGTTTCATTTAAAAGAGCTGACAGGGTCAGGGTAAGAACAGCATGGACTCCAGCCGACGAACAGAATGTGCTGCAGCATGTACAGAGGAATCCAAGAACGAGTACACGAAGTCTAGCAAACGTAGTCCGGGTTTCCTCTTGCAGCGTCTGGAGGATTCTCCGAGAACAAGACATGCATCCGTTTCACGTGCAGCGTGTCCAGGCACAGCAACCGGAGGATTATGCACCTCGTATTGCTTTCGCACAGTGGTACCTTGGAAAATATGCTACAAATCCCACTTTTCCTGCTGAAGTGTTGTTTTCCGATGAGGCATCCTTTACAAGGGAAGGAATTTTCAACTCGCATAACGACCATATCTGGGCGGTCGAGAACCCGCATGTAATATGACGTCGTGCAGCACAGATTCGATTTTCGGTCAATGTATGGGCCGGTATTATGGGAGATCACCTCATCGGACCTTACCTGTTACCGTGTCGTCTAACCGGAGATAACTACTTGCTCTTTCTGCAGCAAGTATTGCCACAACTTTTGAGAGATGAACAGATTTCTGCATCGACGCAACAGACAATGTGGTTCCAACACGATGGAGTCCCTGCCCATTATAGCGGAGCTGTTCGTAACTACCTGAATGTCATATTTGGTCAACAGTAGATCGGACGTGGTGGTCCCGTGCATTGCCCTGCCTATCATGTCTTGATTTTTATTTCTGGGGTCATATGAAATCGCTAATTTATGTCACACCTGTTGACAATGCTGAGGAGCTGATTGCAAGAATCGCAGTAGCTGCCGGAGAAATTCGAAATTCGCCTGGAGTATTCCAGAATGTTCGGATGTCCATGCGTTGGAGATGTGAGGCGTGCATTGTAGCCCGTGGAAGTAACTTCGAACACTTACTTTAATCCATGTACCCTTTGCTTCTTTTCATGTATTATTAAAACGATTTCTCACTTACGGTCTCTTTTCTTTATGGTGCTTCTGTGTACAACACCGCTTCAGGAAAGCATTTCCGACCCCACATTGCTATATGATTTCGAGTAGTCAGGATGTACCCTACCCCTCTTAGAAGTTCTGAAACGTTTAACTGAAACACCCTGTATATATCCTCCATTCTGTTAATTATGCGTGGACTAGCTATTTAACTACTTACAGAAAATGTTCGCAGATTGCAGATTATATCTAAACTTTTGTACTGAACATAACGCTTTCACTATTTTGTTTACAAAAAGAAAAAAATTAATGGATGCACAAAGTATCCAAATCCCCTACACAAATGTCGATAAAACCGAATTTTTCTGACATAGTTTGAGTATGCATGCTGGTATGGTTTCAAATTACTTTTATCTGCACAAAGTTACTAATTACTTCTAAATCTCAAAAATGGAAACTTTTTACTCTGTTTACCTTACAAATATAGTATTTATTTAGAAACTATTCATTTTTACTACCAGAGAATAATATGGATGTAAAAAAAATGCTTTAATTGATATTAAGTATAAGAAAATATGAATGTGCTAAGGACCCGGCCGGGTTTTCCCGAGACCATGTAATAAACTTAAATATCTTAAAAAACGAAACTCTGGCCCGGGTCTCCGACGGCGTCGGCACCGTATAAAGGGCATGCTTGTATGCTCCAGAAAATATTTTATTTCCACCTTCCACCGCCAGGGGAGCATTCTGTTTTAAACAAATCTCTTTCCGAACGAACCCTGGACACAAGTTTCCGCTCCCTACGACACCGTATAGTAGTCGTGCTAATAGTTGAGCTGGTTTAAGAAGATGGGAATATTATTAACCGAGTTATTGAAATCAGGCACAGTTAGAGAAAATAACCTTGAGGGGGGTGCGGGGGAGGGGATGTTCAAGTGTCCTTCAGAAAATGACTAAATAGCAGGCCCACTATGCATATTTAAAAATTCGTTCGTTTGGTTAAGATATGTACTTAATTACAAATTTGGCTTAAACTGTTATTCAGAAATAGTGGTAACTGATGCTCATAAAATTACTTTAATGTTATAGTGTGTGACTATTAAGTTAATTATAATGTTTTGAATCACTTGCGTTGAAATCGGAAGGATAGTTGCTGAGTTATGGAGAAACGGGGCATAGCTATTGAAAAAACCCTGATGGAGGGATGGGTGGGAGCCGATGTTCAAATGCCCTTCAGAAAATACCTAATTAAGAGGACCACTATGCATCTTTAAAAATTCGTTTGTTTGTTTAAGCTAGGAATTCAATTACAAATTTGTCTTAGACTGTTATTCGGAAATAGTGGTACCTGCTACTCATAAATTTATTTTAATGTTATAGAGGCTGATTATTAAGATGCTGTTTGGAATCAGTTGCGCTGAAATCAGAAAATTAGTTGCTGAGATATAAATAAAAGACAGGGCACAGTAAGAGAAAAGGCATTGAGGGAGGGTCCAGAGAGGAACGGATATTTAAGAGCCTTTCAACAAATGACAAATTATTAGAACTATTATTCATCTTTAAAGATTGATTCATGTGATTAAGCTAATTTGGCTTGAGACTATTATTCGAAAATACTGGTAACTGCTTTCTAGAAATACCGCCTGAAGCAATGAATGCTGATTTTGATGGAAATTTAGCAAAATAGAACTGGTTTGGAGAAGTTTGGAACATTATTAGCTGAGTTATGGGTAAAAAGCACAGTCGCAGAAAAAACGTTAAGGGAGCGGTCATGTGCTCAACAACAAATCACTAACTTTGACTGTTAGTATGCATCAACTTTGTACAACTTTGACTAAATAGCAGGCCCACTATGCATATTTAAAAATTAGGGGTTCATGCAACAACATGTGTACTTTTATTAGGAACATAAATTTAAATTTTAAGAAACTGTTATTCTAAAATAGCGGTATTCTCTATATAGAACATCAATTAAACGCTAAGGGTGAAGCTAAAAAATGTTACATTTGTTAAATATGTAATTAGTTCTGTTAAAATCAGAGCAGTAGATTTGGATTTATTAATAATGGGGCTCAATTAAGGAAAAAGACACCGCCAGGTGACGCGCGGTCAAGTAAACCCAACATATCTCTAACTATAATAAAGAAGAAAGTTTGTGCATGTGTTTCGCGGCTGTCTTCTGAAGAGACCGCTGCACGTAGAGCTACACAATTCAGTGGGAAGGTACCTCTGTGCATGTAATTTCGGACATCAAATCCCGATTTTGGAAGTTTTGATATATATATATTTTTAATTTTTTATATGATTTTTAGTGTTTTTTCGGGTTTTGCTGCGATTTTTCCACATTAGTAACATGTGAATCCGGTTTGAATCTTTTAATCCAATATAGTAAATTTTGTCCTCTTTTCAATAAAGTTTATACGAAATTCGTACAGCGATTTTTGAATGTTTGGCAATTTTTTTCCTTTGACACTAACAAGGAGAGGTCAAGCTTTGTAATTACAGATTTTGATTATTTTTATATAGGATGAAAGGTCTCAGGTTGAACAGATTTTATACAACGCACCTTAGTTCTCGAGAAATAGGGGGGGGGGGGGTTCTAATATTTTAACACAACTTAATTACTTACTTTGTAACGAATTGCTATGTTGGTCGTAGCTGAGTTGTTATGGTATCTGCTATGAGATCCGCGGGCCCAGGATCGATACCGGGACGAGCTCCGTTTGTTTTTCTCCTATTTTGTTTTATAAATATACATGTAATTATAATTTAATAATCTCAATTAAAAAATTCAATATCGTACATTAATTAAAATGTTAACGTATTTAAATATTTATTTAGTTTATTTCATTTTTAAGCCATTATTAAAGATTTCTCAATATTTAAAGATATATATATTTTAAATGGATCATTATTGACTAGTAAAAATTCCAGAATAGTTACAAAATCATACCTTATTTTATTAATTATAAATTAATTCAAAGCGCAAGCATACGTATTACAAATTTAAAAATCTTTAATAGGCAAAAAAATATGTTGAAATTTAATTTTTATGCTAAAATTTAATATAATTATACTTCTTACTTTAAAAACAGAGTAGTATTATCATCGCATTGACTTCCCCTTGCTAAGGCAATATATGAATGTTGTTTCTTTAAAATCTCGAATGGACACAATTGTTCAATTTCATTGCATGGATAAAGAATACATGAAATACATTTTAAAAGTGTTAAAAAATAACTGTTTAATGATGTTTTATACAACGATTTAGTTACAAATAAAAAATAAATAGGTTAACATTATAATTAATGCACAATATTATAATTAGAATTATTAAATAATAATTACAAGTATATTTATAAAACAAAAAATGAGGAAAACAAACATAGCACATACCAGTCTCGAACCCGGACCCGCGGTTCAACGAGCAGACGCCATAACAACTGAGCTACGACCAACGCAGTAATTTCGTTACAAAGCAAGTATTTAAGTTTTGTTAAAATATTAGACCCCCTTTTTCTTATGAACTAACGAGTGTTGTATAAAATCCGTTGAACCTGAGACTAAGGGGCTTCTACCCTACAGCAGATATAAAAATAATCAAAATCTGTGATTACCAAGCTTTGTCCTCTCCTTGTAAGACAGTTTGCCCAGACTGCTTGATTGGTTCGTTGGTTGTTTCCATTTCAGCATCAGCTGTTCTCAAAATCGCCATTTTTGTTTTTCTTTATAGCTTGAAAAGAGTTGATAATTTTTTACAGATAAAAAAAAATCATGATTTTAAAAGGGAAGGGCGGGTTATTAATTATTCCGATTTGGATTGTTTGATTATATTTCTTTTAATTTCATTGTTTATGCGTTGTTTCATGTTTTGCAGCGATTTTGTTTCAAAATGACGTCACAAATTTTCCATTTTAAGTCAAACACCGTTGGAGGGCTGTTGCGATTGTTAACTGAGGGAATTGTAGGTACAGCTGGAAATCAACCGGACAATTGTGATTGGCAGATAAAAAGGCCATCAGCTGAATGAAAATCGAACAGTGGTTCATGTTTTTTTCGCGATTTGTAATGTGCGATTTTTAGAGGTTTTTTTTTATGTATTTGATTTCAGAAATTGCCAACAACGGTAACTTTCTGTATTTGTACGTGCATTTGTATGACAAAACAAAACAACAACAGCAAAAAAAGTCATTTCGTTTTTGTTTCAAAAGTTAATGATAATTCCTAATTTTTTAAAGTCGTTGGTTTTATTCTGAGGGGGGAGGGGAGTGTCCAGTTGTAATTTAAATATCGCATTAATGCTCTGATCGAAACTCCCTCCATCCCCCCTGCCTCCAAAATCAGAACATTTTTATAATTAGTCCGATTCAAATTAAACCTTTTGTAGAATTCTTCACAAGTTCCCCAGGTACTATATAAACTTCGGTATCATTTTTTCAGCCTTTTGTTACCACTATTTCTGAAATATTCATTTCAACCGAATTGAGGCAAAACCTTTCCAAGAAACAGATACCTGCTCATTTAAGTAGCTACCGTGAGGTCTCGAAGCTATCTCTTTTTGCTTGTAAAACAACATAAATATAATCTTTTAGTATTTTTTGTCTTAGAAAACCTTTTAAAATCAGTCTTACTGTTCTACTAAAAGAAAATATTTTAAAATCCTATTTTTGATTGAAGGTCAACTGGCATAGGGTGTTCTTTCTTCGATCCCCTTCAATTTTGATGTAATCGTTACAGAACATACATATTAGTCTGAAATGGACTACTACAAACTATCAGAGTCCTAAGGAGTGTAGTGGGAGAGAAATGGATGATGCAGTAATTTTCACAATTTCACTGTCACAGGAAAAACGATCACATCACAAAGTTTATCATTATACTGCTCAAGATACAAGAAACGTTACACATAGACCGGGAGGCGGCAGCACAGACAATCACCTCATCGAGTTCACGGCTGAAATTCCAGAATTAGTTAAAACTAGATTCGCATATTAAAATGCAATCGGTCTGCCAAGTCATATCTTGGTAGAAAACACCTTAAAACCCGATTTTAGCGGTTGACTCGTAGGTTTACCATTGTGTTTTCCTGCATCCAGTTCTCCGTGTTTCCATACTTTTGGGTGCAGGAAAGCACAATGATAAACCTACGAGTCAACCGCTAAAATCGGGTTTTAAGGTGTTTTCCACCAAGATATGACTTGGCAGACCGATTGCATTTTAATATGCGAATCTAGTTTTAACTAATTCTGGAATTTCAGCCGTGAACTCGATGAGGTGATTGTCTGTGCTGCCGCCTCCCGTTCTAACATCAATAGTATGAGATCTAGTGTTGCTTTTTGTTCTGAAAAAAAAACGTAATTTAATTTTTGATTTAAAGATCAAAAATTGATAAATTCATCACCACTTGGCCTCAAATTAAGCCATATGGTCTGTCATATGATCTGAATTTGTTCCTTATTTTAACAAGCTGTAACTACTGAGTGAATTACTTTCAAAATTTGTCACTTTAACAGTTAATTAACTATGGACATGATATAGTGCTACTGATGTCGTTGGCTGTTTGTTTAAATATTTTCTAGTTCATTCCTCTTGGAAAACCCCTCCAAAAGCATTTCGTAAAATGATCACACTTTATTAGACAAGAAAAATATTGTTTGATTTTTGGTCTGTTCCGTAACAGGTAAAAAATGCAATGATCAAAACCCCTATTTTGTCTGAAATGCGCAACTATGTACGGATGCAAAGGAAAGTCCGGGTACACTCAAATATCTCTTGAAAGAATAAAGCTAGAATAGTGGAACAAGTGTTAATTTCTACTAAAACATTTGTGCGCTAACATATGAGGGTGACTACAGCACCAATAGTGGCGATATATATAAATATATGTCTAAAACTAACACTTGTAAGCAAGGTACATTTTTATTTTATAATTAAAGTTACTCAATGCATCGGTAGCAATACGAATGCGCTAAGATGCATTTTTATATATAGATAGACGTAGTGAACCCATTAAGCATACTTGACTTGAATTTCTTGTTTAAAAAAATTGTATCTTGCTTACGTGTGTTAGTTGTATTAGAAAATATACATCTCCCTATAATGCAATACTTGTACAAGCTATTAGTGAGTATTTAAGCCGATAATTGGTAATCGAAAAATTAACATTTAAGAACTACTAATAAAATAATATTTGCATGTCAGACGTTATTTTCTTAAACAAAATCGAGGGTGATATACACTTTTGTAATTGTCATTTATTCGCTATGTCTCATATGTTGCGAGATGTAATCGATAACATCAACATTTCGTCACCACAGCCGATGCATTCATATGACAGCACATAATCGTTTTACTATAGGTAAGCATATGTTGCACAATTCTAGCTTTATTCTTTCAAGCGATATTTGAGTGTTCCGAGATATTTATTTGTGTTCGTATAAAGTTGCGAATATCAAAATAGGTGTTTAGAAGCTTGATTCTTTTTACCTTAAACAGAAGAAATCCTTAATGAAACTAAAGTTTTCTTGTCACTAAAGGTGCGTTCTTTGCTGTGGTACTAACACTAATCAAATCAGAATTTTCCCTTTTGAGTTGAATGTATGAATTTCATTTTTTGGGGGATTTCAAACATTAATAAACTAATAAATACTTAATGAGGCAGAAAACGATTTCATACTTGCTATGTCATGTCCAAAGTTAATTAAATAGTATAGAGAAAAAAAATAAAGTGATTTGTTCAGTAGTTACGGCTTGTTAAAATAAGGGGCAAGTTTAGTGCAACATGCCGTATGGCCTAGTTTGAGGCGAAGTGGTGATGAATGTATTTATTTCTAATCTTTAATACGGAAGGCATTTTTATGTTTTTCAGCACACAAACTTGTACTATATCTCATCCTTTCGGTATGTAATTTGTCTTGTATCATGAGCAGTAAAGATGGCAAACTTGGTGATTTGATAGTTTTTTCCTGCGAAAGCGAAATAGTGACATTTACTGAAGCACTATACTATTTCTGACTCTGGAAGCTTGCGTTTCAATTTTGTTCTTCCAGAGTTATATGTACATTCTGTAGCAATTACATCTAATTGGAAGGGATTCTAGAAGGGATAATAACTAAATTTAGGACACTTCACTAGGAAGTATACTGTACTTAAGTCAATCCAGCGCTTGTAATTTATACGTTATATGACAAATAAAGTAAAAGTAATTGCCATTATAAAATTGTCCTGAACTTATGAATTTTATGAATTTTCTACTTTGTAAAATATATTTCATAATTGAGTAAATATATAAGTATCAAAGATTAAAAAGAAAATATAAATTTAAATATTGATAGTAATGATACTTATGATACTAATGATGTTACCTCTATTTACTATTGATAGTTGATAATACGCATACTGAAAAATAAAGATATAATAATGACAGATTAATAAACGTACTCAATTTCTTTTTTATCTGTAGTAAATAAAAAAACGATATCTTATTTTCTTTCACGTTGTTATTAAGCATCTAGATATAAAATATCCAATAATTTATAAGCAATACTTTGCCCATTGACTTATACTGAAACTGTCAAGATTTTATATGATGGAATTTTGACGTCAGAGATTTTTTACCTAAAGCCTAATATTTTCTTTTGACGTGCGAAGTAAAGCTTGTCAAAAAGTGAGAAGAAAACAATTGGCTATTTGTTAGATTATCGGTACTTTAAAAAAATACTCAGCATGCTTATTTATAAAACTTTGACACACAAAATTATGAAATATTTTCTTTATGGTATATTAAATGTTACGTGGTATGTTAATGTTTTCTACGAATCTCCAATTTTAAGTTAGAATGTCGTTCATTCTCGTTTAAAAAAAATACATGTTTATCAACGGGTTTTTTTAGTCTTTTATTATTTTAAAAAATCTGAAAACAATTTTATACCTAAATGAATATATATATATATATATATATATAATTACATAATACATTTATTCAATATTTTTTATTACATTTCACATGCTATCCTGGAATAATTAAAATCGAACAGTTATATGGGTTTGATATGTGGTCGTTGCAACTTATTCCTGTTCCGAACAATGTTTTTAAAAACCAATTATCTAAAGCAAACAAAAACATATTAAAAATAAGCTTTCTTAAATTTTTCGATTGTGTAATTATTTTTACCTGTATAAATAGCAATATTTCTCATTGGACGGTTTCGACGAAATGTTGAATAATGTACGTGCGAAACTATAAAATGATATTTACAAATTGTTTTCCTTTTTACGTATTTTTAACATATAACTGAATATACAAGAAATAAATGTCAAAGTTCAAATGTTAATTTCGATCCATACAATAGAAAAACATATGAGTTTTACTTTTAAAATATAATACACTGGTGTGCAAAACACAAAATGCTCTCTTCTGAACACATGAGTACTCAAAAGGAAATTTTATCAAGAGCAAGTGTAGAAAAGAGGTACTACCCTAACAGCACGGCCAGTCGATGTGAAGTCCCCTTGACGTCACACGTTGTTAGAAGTGTCACAATCGCTACGGTGAATCAAAATATGGTATATTTCACTGTCTCATTATTACTCTCAAATGATTGTTAACACTGGCAAGTCACTGTGACTGTCGCTTAGTGATGGGTCACCAGATGACATTACAATGAAGTCACTTTGTGATTCTCAACTCACTGTCAGTTAAAGACTGAACTTTGAAGTCATTGTGACCATTGCATTGTGATGAGTCGCCAAATAATGTCACAATGAAGTCGTATGATGACTTTCCGGTGATCGACATACTCTTGTGAAGTCATCATTGCACTCCTTTGTGAAAAGTCACCAGATGATTTCATTTTCTGTCACTTGGGAACTCGTCACAGAACGGCTATCGTGATAACTTTCCGATGGAGTGTCAAAATGACAGTCACATGAGAGTCACAAGATGACTTCATTGTAAAGTCACCTGGTGACTCGTCAAAAAGCAACAGTCATGGTGACTGTTCAGTGGAGTGAGCAAATGAGAATAAAAATGAGACAAATGAAAGATATCACATTTCTGTTCATTGTAGTGACTGTGACATTTGTGACCAATTGTGATGTCAAGAAGACTTCACATCGACTGTGTGTGCTGTTCGGGTAGTACCTATTTTTTACACTTGCTGAATATAGAATTTCCTTTTGAGTACTCACGTGTTCAGAAATTAGCATTTTGTGTTTGTTACTTACGTTTAGCACACTAGTGTACTTTGTCATAGTACCCCATATAAAATCTTTTAAGTTTTTGTTATTAATTTAAAAAGCACTGCCGAATGATTTATTGTTAAATTATTTACTTTATCGTTTTAACATAAACAAATTATTACATAATAGGAGTAATGGATTTATAGGTGACAACTCTTTGATTTCCTATTCAACTTTTGTAAACATTGTGCAATATTAAGAATATCAAATATATTTATTATATTTAACAATGTTTTCGGATTGAAACAAATATATATTTGTTGCAAACGTTTTAATATGTCATGAAAAATTATGTTTAATACATATATTTTCCCCTTTCTAGCAATATTTAAGAATGTTTGTTTCAAAAGAGCGTTTATTAACGCAAAATCAAAAACCTATTGTAACATTTTTCGAAAAGAAAATATGTTTTTAAGAAACATTGCTACGAATGAAATTACTTACAAAATAAATGTTCAAAAACAAATATAGCGATAAACTGACATAAAACAGCATGTAAAAAGAAAGTAGATTCTCTTTTGCGTGTAAGTTGACTGATTGGAAACGAAACGTTATTGAAAATTGCAAAGCATTTTTTTTCCTATTTTCTCTTACATTTTCAACTTCGAAATTTGATTTTTTCTAAAAGTTAAATTTGAAAATTTAATTTATTTTCTAAGGTACATTATTTATGTAATGCATGCTAAACGCATCGGGTGTGTAAACTGGTAAAAAACAATTCATTTTTATTTGTAAATGTATTGTAAATTAGAGTTATTAGGACGCACACATAGGACCACTGGTTTTAAATCAGTCCTGGGTCAATTGTGTTGAGAGTATTCACATGGATCATAGAGAATTGTTGCATTATGTCAATCAATCAACCCAGTAGAACATGATTAATTTAAAACTTTTCTATGCGGATCGAAGTAACCTCATTTTGAGTGCAATTAACACGTTTATAATAAAAAATGTTTTTTTTTTTTTTTTTTTTTTTTTTTTTTGCAGTAAACTGGTTTAGAAAACATGGATTTCAATTGATAATTCTTTACAAAACTAACAAAAATTGCATATTGTACGTTAAACAAATATATATTGAGTGTTTAAATACATAAATAAGTAGAAAAGCATAAAATAATACCAGAGTCCCTGTCCGATCCCGTGTGTAAAGGTTAAAGTAACTATCAAAAATAACATTGTACATTAAACAAATATATATTAAATGTTTAAATACATAAATAAACATAAACGCATAAAAGAAGACCAGAGTCCCTGTCCAAGTCCCCGTGTATAGGTTAAAATAACTAAGAAAAATAATGTTATACCTTAAAAATATATATTTTATGTGTTCATATAAATAAATAAGCATAAACGCATAAGTCCAGTGGCGTAGTGGTCAGTGCGTCTGGCTACCATGCAACAGGTCCAGACTTGGTCTAGTCTAGACAGATCCAGGCTGGGCAACAATTAAACATACGCGAATATATAACAAAGGATATTAATTATCACTTATTACTCAGCGTATAACAAACAGAGTTAAATGTACAGACCAGGGATCGAACCCGGAATATTTGGTATTGCGCAGCAATGCTCTACCATTTGGAGGCTGCGACTTTGCAGCACAAGATGGAAAGTCATCTATCAGCACACATTTTCAATGGCATGCATGAGACGAATTACACCCAGCATCGGTGAATTATATGCTAATTAAATTCCCCAGCATAGCTGAAACTACGGTAGAGATTGTTGCCTGGCTAGCTCCAAATGGTAGAGCATTGGTGCATAATACCAAAGGTTCCGGGTTAGATCCTCAGTCTGGACGTTTTTTCACGCTGTTAGTTATACGGTCAGTAGTAAGTGATAATTCACAACCATTTGGTATATAAGTCATTTCTAGCGTAATTTCAGCTCTGCTGGGAAATTTAATTAACCTATATATATATGATAATATCATAAAATAAAATAAATATGTTAAAAGTGAGTAGAGTAAACTTATGGACTTAAAAAAACTGTACTGTAACGTTTTTAAACATGTATATGTTATTTTAATGAAGAAGGCCAGTAGCATAATGGTCATTGAGCCTTCTACCACCTTACAGATCCCCAGTTCGATTCTGGGCTCCAGATTGGGTAAGGTTAACTCAATATTTCAGATCTTCAGGGTTGACAAAATAAGTACCGAGCATGCTTGGGAACTAAACGCTGAGGGTTCTGCGTTAGGATGAATGAACGGAACACATTTGGTGTAGGACCTCAGGGCCCATGTTTAAGAAAAAACAGCTCTAGGCATTTTAGGGTCTGATCCTTAATGGATTGCCATGCCGCATGTTTGTTTTTAGCTTAAATACATTTGAGATTCTATTCGTTCTTTAGCTATTTTTAATATGCAATAAACATTCATTTAATGGCATTTAAAACTATTGAAACATTGCAATTCAAATGTTTAAAAGGAAAAGACACTATCGATAGCTAGAAGGGGTGGTATTTCACGTGTAGCAAAAGTGTATGTTTTGTTATCACTAACTATAATAAATAAGGAAGTTTGTGTGTGTGTGTGTGCTTGTGGGCTATGTTCTGGAGAGACCGCTGCACGAACAGCTACATAATTTGGTGGGAAGGTACCTCTATGCAAGAAGTTTGGCACCTCGAAGCCCGATTTTGGGATTTTTGAATAGAATTTTTTTAGTAAATTTTTTTATGTGATTTTAAGCGTTTTTTCATGTTTTGGGCAATTTTTTCGCATTAGTAACAGGAATCCGGTTCCAATCTTTTAGCCCAATATAGTAAATTTTATCCACTTTTCAATAAACTTTATTCAGAATTCGTACAGCGATTATTATCGATATTTTGCCCAGAATGCTTGATTGGTTCGGTGGTTGCTTCCATTTCGACCTCAGTTACGCACAGAATCGTCATTTTTTAGCTCACAGGCTATCAAAGCCTGAGAGCTAATGTGCTGGCCGGTTCTGTATGTACGTATGTATGTACGTATATACGTACGTACGTAACGCGAAAACTCTTGACAGAAATAACCGTTTTGCTTCTTTTTTTTTTACACTTTCATTGTGATAAGGTGCTTCCCTGATTGATTTGGGGGTTCACTGGTTATGTATAATGGAGGGAACGGGGGCTAACTCCCCTTAATTTAAATAAATGGGTTTTTCATTCAGAATTATCCGATTTTTTTCAAATTTTGTATATAGGTTCATTGTGATAAGGCGCTTCCCTCATTAGTTTAGGGCACGGGGGGTAACCCCTCCTTTAAGTTATATAAATGGGCTTTTCATGCAGAAAGATTTTATAAGGGAAAGGTGGGCTATTAATTATCCCGATTTGGATTTTTAAATTGGAATTTTGTACACAATTTTTCATGAGTTTTTTACCTTTTTTTCATGTTTTTCAGAGTTTATTGTTTCAAATGACGTCACAAATCGCTCAAAAGAAGTCAAACACCGTTGGAAAGGCAGTTGTGATTGGTATCTGATGGGATTGTAGGCACAGCTGGAAGTATTTGATTACAGAAATTGGCAAATATAACATTGTTTTTGTATGCGAAAACAAGGAAAAAAGTCATTTTGTTTCTGTTTCAAAAGTTAATGATAATTCCTAATTTTTTATAGTAGTTGGTTTAATTCTGTGGGGGACGGAGACGGGAGTGTCCTGTTGTAATTTAAATATCGCGTTAATGCTCTGATCTAAACTCCTTCCTTTCCCCCTACCTCCAAAATCAAAACTTTTTATGTCCTATTCAAACGAAACCTTTCCTCAGGAGCCCCAGGTATTACATAAACTTCGGTGTCCTTTTTTCAGCCCTTGGTTACCACTATTTCAGAACATTAATCACAAGCTAGGGGTATTTTCTCGGGTTCTGTGGGCCCGATTTCAACGAGATTAGTTCATTCAATTTAATATGAACAAATTCAAATATAGATAACTAATTCAGGTATGGGTTTGGTGCCACTTGGCAGTCGAAAATGAAACTAAAAGATTTTGCAGCGCATGCGTAGCACGCCTGCTATACTGTGTCGTAGGCAGCCGGGAAACGTGCCGGAGTTTCGATCGGAAAGAGTTTTATTTAGAACAGAGTGTGCCCCTACCGGTAGAAAGTGGGTCTAAAATATTTTGCATTTAAAAAAGGTCCGATGAAAACAAAGGTCCTGATTTCAACGAGAATTGATTAATTCAACTTAACATGGACTAATTAAGATATAGCCTTCTAGCGTTGGAAAGTGGAACTAAACGATTTTCAGCGCGTGCACAGCACGCCTTCTATACGGTGCCATAAGCAACGGGGACACGTGTCGGAGTTTCGTTTCGAAAGAGGTTTGTTTAGAACAGAGTGCACCCCCTGGTGGTGGAAAACATTACTGAAAATTTGGCATTTAATATTGGTCCGATTTAAACGAAATATTTTCTAACATTCTTCCGAAGTCTCCAAGGTAGTAAATAAAATTCGATATAATTTTTCAGCCCTTGGTTACCACCATTTATGAATATTAATATCCAGTGGCTAATTTATTTTCTCGGCTTCTATGGGCCCGACTTCAACGGGAATCGGTTCATTCAACTTAACTTGAACTAATTAAGATATAGCTAATGAATTAATACATAGATTCGGTACCTCCTGGCGGTAGAAAGCGGAACTAAGAGATTTTTTGCGCGTTCAGAGCACGCCCTCTACACAGTGCCGTAAGCAGCAGGAACGAATGCCAGAGTTTGGTTAGGAAAGACGTTTATTTAGAACCTCCACATGATAGTGAAAACTGGAACTAAAACATTTTGCAGCGCGTGCGCAGCACGTCTGTTATACACGGTATCCCAGGCATCGGGTACATATGTCGGAAATTTGTTTAAAACAGAATGCATCCCCTGGAGGTGGAACTAAATGATTTTTCTGCGCGTTCGCCGGGAATGGCTATTTTTATTGAAACCGCAAAAGAAAGTTACCAATTTGATAATACCGGACAACGAAATTGTTTCCTCATTACTCATCCTCGAGTATTAAGAAAAATATTGGGGGTACTGAATCGAAACTCACAGTCTGTGCGTAGTTTAATTCTTTTGATTGCGAAAAATGCTACCTTATGAATATCCGACGGTAATTTTTTTTTCAAAATACTGACCTGTTTTGAATTACATGATCCAGACATTTGAGAGGGTGGTATTGAATTTACTTCCGCTTCGGGGTCAATCTCTCTATTTAATTTACGAAAGACAAGGGGTTACCAGAGGAACGGTTTTGTGCAGCGATTTTTAAAGTGATTTTGCGTTTCGTATTATTTTTTGACGGACCGGGCGGATCAGCTGGTATTAAGTAAAAATGTACATTATATCTATTCAAATTATTTTTCTTTGCCCCGTTTTTTTGCCAGAAGCGAATGACGTCATCCTCTAATGCATTTAAAATACGATTGCTATTGTTTTTTCTCGCATGTGCCATTTGCTATGTTCGATCAGTTTTTAGCGTAACTTGAAGGAATAAATGAGAATATATTCTGGCTTGACTAATGTGTAATCTTGTTTGCAAATATTTTTAATCCTTAATTTTTCTTTAGAAAGTTAAACATGCATCTAAAAATATTAGATATTGCTAAAAATCATTTGACTGCAGTGCGAAATCCTCACACGGGTTCATTGGTAATGTTTATTGTAATAAAGTCTATATAAAATTAATATTAAAATCATTATCTGGTCCGTTACTTTGACCGGTTCTTAATCTTATGGAGAACACATGGGGGAAAATAGCACGAAATGTGTATGAAAATGGATGTCAATATATTTCAATCAAGGAGTTTTAAACAGCAATCGATTTAGCATGGTATGAACTGACGGAAATTCCAATTAAAGGGTAATCTTCTATTCGGAATCAACTACTCTTCAATCGTCAGATAATAATAAAGTACTTTAAATTTGCAGTAAACAACTTTAATTATCTCGTCGGAAAAACCCATTCATAAACTGTTTTCAACTCAGCTAAGTACATGGAATAAACGCCCACGTGAAAGAATGATTATCACGTGCTATCATGTGCTTTTTCCCAGTGACGTCATCCATGGCTACCAAGAACTGAAAACTCTTTAGACTTTAGTCAGTTGTTGTGTGAATTTCTTTTAAAATGTAGCGTGTGAAAATGTCAGAGCGATGTAAATGCTCTGTTAACTTGTAATCAAGATACCGTTAAATGTTTAAATATAATATAAATATAAAAGTGAAGGGTGCTTAATTTAATTAAAACACATGTTAATAAACATTTTAATTTCAGCAAGAAGTGATCTTATAGATTAATCCGGAATACTCTAACGGATAATATCAGACGTGAGGAAGTTGCAACACGTCACCAATCTATTTATTGGATATACTAAATGCTTTCAACTTATAATCAGGTAAGCGAATGCATGCTTACTTAACTCTATTTATGAAGTATTGGTTTTATACAATTAAAGAAACTATTTTACACATTAAATAAACTGCGCCGCCGATAGATTATGAGTAACTGATAATATGTATTAAATAAAAATTTTAAGCACATTAGCTATATGCTGGAAAAACTCGCTTTATAGAAAATAAAAACGAACGCAAAGAAAAGCGATTCGTATAAAATTAAATCAAATATCTTTAAAAATAATTAAAGATAGAAAATAAAAATGGCTACATTTAAAGAAAGCCAATTCATCGAGAAGCTAAATTCGAGCAATTATTCCAACTGGAAATTTAAGCTCGAAATGCTTCTCATTAAAGAAGACTTATTTGAAGTAATAAGTGATCAACCACCAACTCCTTTAAATGAGGATTGGAACAAAAGAGATAGAAAGGCGAGAGCTTTGATTAATCTAAGCATAGATGACGCACAAATTGTGCATGTAAAAAATTTTACCACAGCCAGGCAAACCTGGGAAGGTCTCAAAAGTACGCACGAAAGAGCAAATCTGAGTAGCAAACTGTATTTATTGAGAAAACTGTACAGTACTAAACTGCCCGAAAACGGAAATATGATTAATCATATAACAAATATTCTACAAATTGTAGATAAATTATCCGCCATAGGCGAGAATATAAATGACTCACACATATCCGCACTATTTCTATGCTCATTACCGCCCAGCTACAACACGCTTATCACAGCATTAGAGGCAAGGCCCGAAGCCGAATTATCCCCAGATTTTATCAGAAGTAAACTCATAGATGAGTATAATCGCACACAAGAAATGTCTGAACAAAACAACAGCTCTGAAAAGGCATTTAAAACACAAAGAAAACACACTTATAACGACTACAAAAGAAATTCAAAATATTGCAGTCACTGTAAGATGACGAATCATAATAATAGCGAGTGCTATCACCTCAAGAGCAGATACACACAGCACAACAAAAACAAACACACATATCAAAATGTGAATAACTTTAATAATAAAAATAAATCTAAACCTTTTTCATCATCACTATGCTATGAAAACACAGAGAATTATAAAGAGAATACTGACTGTCACGATAACGCGAATGATCAGAAAATAAGCTCAAAAACTAATCAATCAGAAGATCGCGTACTAATAACAGAAAAATTAGGAAAACAAAACTGGATACTCGACAGTGGCAGTACCTCACACATTGCAAATGATAAGAGGTTATTTGATAAATTTAACAATTTTGAAAAATCATCAGTCACCATCGCAAACGGCAACAAACTCGAAGCATTTGGTTCAGGCGACGTTTTAATAAAAACGAAATCCCCAAATGGAGAAATAAAACTCACAAGACTACAGGAAGTCCTATACGTCCCAGAACTAGAATCCAATTTAATATCCGTAAGCAAAGCAACTAAAAATGGATGCAAATTAATCTTTGAAAATGACAAGTGCGATTTAACGTTCGACGGTGAAATTTATATAAGAGCGAAGAACAAAAATAATTTATACATAATCGAACAAACAAACCACTCAGAAAATGCAGAAAACTATGCAAACGTCACACTAAGCTGTAATAATAATAAAGAATGTTTAGAAGTATGGCATCGAAGACTAGGACATCGTGATTATGAAGCAATCAAAACAATTGTAAACAAACAGCTAGCTACCGGAATAAAAATTAAAAACTGCAGACACAATAATAAATTATGCGAAACCTGCATCAAATCTAAATTAAACGACGCGCCATATCCAAAATCGGCTACAAATAGAGCAAACAAAGTTCTCGATTTAATACACAGCGACGTCTGTGGACCTATAAGTACACCAACACTAGGAGGAAAACAATACTTTCTCACATTCATCGACGATTACTCGAGATATACAACTATATACTTACTATCTAAGAAAAGCGAAGTAATTGATAAATTAAAAGAATACATTGCAATGGTAAATAATCAATTCGGCAGAAAACCAAAAGAAATAACATCCGATAATGGAGGAGAATATAATAGCAACGAAATAGACAATTATCTAAAGGAAAACGGGATATTACACCAATTCACAATTCCACACAACCCGAGCCAGAACGGCGTGGCAGAAAGGAAGAATAAAAGCCTACTCGATATGACACGTAGCATGCTTTTAGAAGCAAATTTAAATAAACAATTTTGGGGAGAGGCAATACACACAGCGACATATTTACAAAACAGATTACCGACAAGAGCGAACGACAAAACTCCATACGAACTATGGAAAGGTATCAAACCTGATCTCAAACATTTAAGAACCTTTGGATGTAAAGCATTTGTTTATATTAATAAAATACATCGAGGAAAACTAGATAATAGAGCGCAAGAAGGTATTTTTCTAGGTTACGACACACGTTCCAAAGGATATCGCATACACACAAAAGACAAACAAATAATAATTGCCAGGACTGTAAAATTCATAGAACATGAAATAAAACACTCAAACAACATTGAGGAAGATTCAAATCTCGAAGAAATCTCCACTGAAGATAGAAATCAAGAAGAGAAGAATAAAAATTACATTGAAATTGACATTAATGATAATGAAAAACAACCATGCGAGTCCAAACAAACACAAATAGAACCAAGAAGGTCAAATAGATCTAACAGAGGAGTACCACCAGATAGATTTGTCTGTTTAGTTAAAGACACACAATCAAATGAACCAAAGAATTGGAACGATATCATGGAAATGAAAAATCCACACGATAGGGAAAATTGGCTCAAAGCCACCGAAAATGAAATCAAGTGTCTAGCTAAAAATAAAACTTGGACATTAGTCGATCCGCCACCAGGAAAGAAAGTGATAGGTTCAAAATGGACTTTTAAATTAAAACGCGACAACCTAAACAAAGTGCAAACCTATAAAGCACGACTCGTGGCACAGGGATACAGTCAGAAATTCGGAGTAGATTATGACGAGACCTTTGCTCCAGTTGTCTCTCATACCACAATCCGTGCATTTCTCATAGCAGCATTAAATCATAACCTTAAAGTTAATCATATCGACGTGAATACAGCGTTTTTACACGGAAACCTACAAGAAGAGGTATACATGAAACAGCCGGAAGGCTATATAGCTCCAAATCAACAAAACAAAGTATGTAAATTACAAAAAGCAATATACGGGCTCAAACAAGCCGCCAGAGCATGGCACACGAAAATCTCCGAGAGTCTTAAAGCATTAAATTTTGTACAAAGTACATCTGACTCATGTCTTTTTATACGCGAAAATGGTGAAAACTCGACATACATTATAGTATTTGTGGATGATTTGTTAATCGCCGGAAAAAACGAAGATATAATTGAATTAATAAACAATCTCAAAAGGGAATATGAATTGAAAGATTTGGGAGAAGTCAATAACTATCTCGGAATAAATATAAAAAGAGACGATAAAAATTTCTACTTAAACCAAAATTCAAAAATTGAAGAATTGGTAGATAAACTCAATCTTCAAAACGCAAAACCTTACAGCACACCTATGGAAGCAAGTTACAACCGACTCAACGATGATGAAAATCTATTACCTAACAATATTAAATTCAGACAAGCAACGGGAACATTACTCTACATCTCAACATTAACCAGGCCAGATATTTCAGCAGCGGTCAACATACTCAGCCGTAGAAATGAAACCCCTCGAGAAAAAGACTGGAAAGCAGTCAAAAGAATCGTAACATACTTAAACAACACAAAACACCTCAACCTGACGCTAAGTTCGAAAAATAAGCCTATTCTCGAAGTTTACGCAGATGCAGATTGGGGAGGTGATCCAGAAACTATACGATCCACCAGCGGAAATATATTTATGTTAGGAAAATGTCCCATACATTGGACAACGAAAAGACAGACGTGCGTTGCTCTGTCATCAGCAGAAGCTGAATACATTTCTGTAAGTAACGCAGCACAGGAAATACTACGGATAATAAAACTCCTGGAAGATTTAAAATTACCACAACAGAAACCCATAACAATATACGAGGACAATCAGCCATGTATAAAAATGGTTGAAAGTGAAAAACATACTCGGAAAAGTAAACATATAGATATCAGATTCCACGCGATAAGACAACTCAAGGAAGATGGAATAATAGATTTAAAGTATTGTCCCACAGAATTTATGACCGCAGATTCACTCACCAAGCCCAACCCCAAACCTGAATTCATTAAACACCGAAACAATCTGAACTTACTTCCTTATCCTACATAGAAGATTAAGGGGGAGTGACGGAAATTCCAATTAAAGGGTAATCTTCTATTCGGAATCAACTACTCTTCAATCGTCAGATATAATAAAGTACTTTAAATTTGCAGTAAACAACTTTAATTATCTCGTCGGAAAAACCCATTCATAAACTGTTTTCAACTCAGCTAAGTACATGGAATAAACGCCCACGTGAAAGAATGATTATCACGTGCTATCATGTGCTTTTTCCCAGTGACGTCATCCATGGCTACCAAGAACTGAAAACTCTTTAGACTTTAGTCAGTTGTTGTGTGAATTTCTTTTAAAATGTAGCGTGTGAAAATGTCAGAGCGATGTAAATGCTCTGTTAACTTGTAATCAAGATACCGTTAAATGTTTAAATATAATATAAATATAAAAGTGAAGGGTGCTTAATTTAATTAAAACACATGTTAATAAACATTTTAATTTCAGCAAGAAGTGATCTTATAGATTAATCCGGAATACTCTAACGGATAATATCATACGTGAGGAAGTTGCAACACGTCACCAATCTATTTATTGGATATACTAAATGCTTTCAACTTATAATCAGGTAAGCGAATGCATGCTTACTTAACTCTATTTATGAAGTATTGGTTTTATACAATTAAAGAAACTATTTTACACATTAAATAAACTGCGCCGCCGATATGAACTGCCTTAGTAATTTCAAAACTTAGTAATTTCATTGTAAAATTGCGTGTTTACTGTGATAGGATGTATCAGAAACAATATTAAGTACACTGCAAAAAGTAAGTACATGCGTAAGTATACTACCGCGCATGCGCGACAGTGTATTACTGCTTATTTTACTGTTTATTACTGTTAATTTTACGGTATAATAGTGGCAGCTGGGATGCTAGTATTATACTGTAAAATCAAAAAAAAATTTGCATTGTATTAGCATTTGTAAGTATGTTGTTAGACTATAGAATTTATCCATAAAACATTTTAGTGTCTATGATATTTTGTGATTAATTAAAATTAGTAAATTTTTTTTTTTTTAATTTTCCAATAAATTATACCACTAAGATATTTCCTGTAGTGTTTATAATCATGCACATCACACATATTAATTTTATTGTTAGTATGTAATATGAATGGCATTTTATGCTTGTGTGTTTATTTTTCAGACAAAGTGTACCAATGCCGGAATATCTTATATATTCATGAAAAAAATTACAAAAACTCAGAGCTATTCTGTTAACAGAAGAGCTTTAATATTAATGATAAATGATTTTGTCTTTTTAGACTTTTATATTTTAATGTAAATCGAATATCATAAAAGTAAAAGAACTAAATAGAATTTTAAGTTGTTGGGAAATATCTGTTTACAGAGAATTTCCCTTAATAAAGTATTGTTTGATTAAGGGACTGACAAATCGAATAAAGATTGTTTACAAAAGATTCCAATAAAATGGTGCTGAAATTGAATCCATACTTAAGTTTATTTTCTGAATCCATACAAATTATAGCCGAAATACTTTTCAAATTTCTCGTAAACAAGATTTCTATTAAAGACAAATTCTGGTATTTAAAATGACAATTTAATTTATATATTTTTAAACTAATAAAAAAACAAACATACCTAGCATTTAGTGTAATTTCGGTTAACCTATTTTAAAATGTTTTATTTAAGGATTCAACAGTTTCCGCTTACTTAGTACACAAAATTCTATTCAAACGGAAGTAGAAAAATAAAATGTGAAAAACTATCAGTCTTTGTGTATTGTAAAATATAATTTTTTTCTTGATGCCCGTACTTCACCGAGACACGTATTTGGTTGCTATGCATTTGTAAAAGAAATTTATTTTCAGTTTAAAAAACCTGTAGAGTTAAATGAATCGTTTACTTGAAATCAGTTTTAATGCGGGAGCTTTTTATCATTTCTTCAAACGTATGCAGTTAGAAAAAGGAATTGTTTCAAGGTAAATCAAGAGCAATTCGCACGCTGTTAAAAAGGGGATAAATTGATAAAAGTTTTTTGTTCTATTTTGAAGTTTATTTTCTTAATAATATAAATAAAATTACCTCTAAAGATACAGAAGACAAGATTTCCAATATAATTTCTGCCTTTTTACAAACGCATTCCGATGTTCTCGTAAATGATTTTATGAATGTGTCAGAAAGCAGCGAATACAGATTTTATTATATTTTGTGACAGATAAGAGTGTTAAAAGTCTTTTCGCTAAACAAACAAAATCCGTAAAAATATAAGAACTGTATTGACAACGGAATTACCAGAAAAAAATTCTTCATTTCTTAGACAGATTATTATTTGAGAAATTAGTATTTAAATAAAATATTTTTTTTTTATTTCAATAAGCAAAGATAAAATATTTTTATTTTTGCTATTTTTTTTTATCCAATTTTCTGGATTTAGTACAGCAATGAGTACAGATTCTCCCACGTTTGGGTTTTCTCTGACTTTTCCGAGAAACTATACGCTGTAAGACAAGAAAAAACAATCTGAATTTAAAAAAAAGAAAGTACTGACATTAAAACGCAACCAGGGTATCGAACCCGGGCTTCCCGGTTTACAGAACATAGACGAAAAGCATTTTTGCTAATTCTAATAAACTTTTCATATTTTTACATATTTTTAAACTGATGTATTAACAACACCAAAAACGAATTTTTATAAGAAAAATATCAATAATATATTCAAATAAAATTTTGAAATTTAATAAAGCGATACTTTTGCATTAGCCGCATGGCAGGAATTAATGGCCAAAGAAATCTTTCAAGATTACACTATTTACGGCAAGTTTTTTATTCTGAAAATTTCAAATGTTTAAGCGCGTAGTACGTGAACATGTGTGTTAAATTTGCATTTTATTCATATTACTAGCTATTTAACCCGTTCTACGCGCGGGGGTTCATGAAATTAATTCTAAAATGTGAATAAAATAAATTTAACTCCCCTATTAAAGTGTTTAGTTGTTCAATAACTATACGATTTAGAAAAATATTTTTCTACTTCTGTGCATTTTATTTAATGAAACTAAATTTATCATGTTGCTATGGCAGCAGACGACAAGACGACATCTTTGGAATAAGGGAATAAATAGAATAAAAAGTTTTGTTGATGTTTGTGATAAAATGTTTTTCTTTATTTTTTAAAAAAAGTTAATAATTAAGCGCAATTAAATAATCTCTAATTATATGCATGCGAGGTAAAAGAATTATCGTAATACCCGCTACAGTTTCTTAGTATTGCAGCGTGGCAACCGTAGTATGTATATTTCACATTGCAGTAAACATTTAGAACTGGTTAGAACTCGCCCGATTACGGGTTGAACATAAAGAAGGCAAAAGTTCGTTAAAAACATTAAACAAAAAAAAAATCTATTTAAAATATTCAAATTTTTTAGCCCCAATCGTTCATGGGCCCCCAACCAGCAACCGTGTGCCAAATTTCGTAGCCCTGCGCCGTGTGGTTTCCGAATTTTTTAGGTTACACAGATACGCACACGGATTTTAATACGGTAGACTATTCTAGCTGACCCTCCTGCCGTTGCCCGGACCCGTGTAATAAACTTAAATCTAAAAAAACGAAACTCTAGCCCGGGTCTCCGATGGCTTTGGCACCGTATACCCGGCATGCTCGTACGCTCCGGAAAATCTTTTATTTCCACCTTCCACCGCCAGGACAGCACTCTGTTCTAAACAAACCTCTTTCCGAACGAACATCTGACACAGGTCCCCGCTGCCTACGGCACAGTATAGTAGACGTGCTACAAAAGAGAGCTGGTTTGGAGAAGATGGGGACATTATTAGCCGAGTTATTGGAATAAGGCACACTTAGAGAAAATAATCATGAGTGAGGTGCCGGGTTAAGGGGATGTTCAAATGTCTTTCGGAAAATGACTGATTAGGGGGACCACTATGCATCTTTAAAAATTCGTTCGTTTGGTTAAGCTAGGAACTTAATTACAAATTAGGCTTAAACTATTTATCGGAAATAGTGATAACTACTACTCATAAATTTACTTTAATGTTATAGTGAGTGACTGTTAATTATAATATTTGTAATCAGTTGCGTTGAAATCGCAAAGATAGTTGCTGAGTTATGGAAATGGGGCATAGTTAGAGAAAAAAACCTTGAAGGAGGTGGTCGGGGAGGAGGGGATGTTCAAGTGTCCAAAAGAAAATGAGTAATTAAGAGGACCACTATGCATCTTAAAAAAATCGTTCTTGGTTAAGCTAGGAACTTTATTACGCATTTGGCTTAAACTTTTATTCAGAAACAGTGGTAACTGCTACTCATAAATTTACTTTAATGTTATAGAGGGTGACTATTAACTTAATTATAATGTTTGGCATCACTTGCGTTGAAATCGAAATGATAGTTTCTGTGTCATGGAAATGGGGCATAGTTAGAGACAAAAATTTGAAGGAGGTGCCGGGGAGGAGCGGATTTTCAAGTTCACTCCAGTAAATAACTAATTATGAGGACCACTATGCATCCTTAAAAATTCGTTCGTTTGTTTAAGCTAGGAACCTAATTTGAAATTTGGCTTAGACTATTATTCGGAAATACTGGTAACTGTTTTCTAAAAATATACCCTGAAGCTATGAATGCTGATTTTTATGATAATTTAGAAAAATATGAACTGGTTTGGATAAGTTCGGAACATAATTATCTGAGTTCTGGAAGTAAAGCACAGTTAGAGAAAAAACCTTGAGGTGGGGGGGTGGGTCGCGAGGAGGTGCGCGGTCAAGTGCTCAACAACAAATCACTAACTTTGACTGTTGGTATGCATCCACTGAATGCAAGCTCTATATTTTTATTAGGAACATAAATTTAATTTTCTCGAAAACTTATTCTAAAATAGTGGTATTATCTATATAAAACACCGATTAAACGTTACGGGTGCAGCTAAAAATGTTAAATTTGTTAAATGTTAGTCCTGTTGAAATCAGAAGAGTAGATTTGGATTTATTAATAAGGAGGAACAATTAATGAAAAAGCCGCTGCCAGGTGGCGCGCGGTGAAGTAAAATATATGTGATATTTAATAAAAAGATGTTTATTCCAACCCCTACACATCCCCGAAAATTTAACAAATAAGCTGTAAATAAAGTTTTCTGTATTAATAATCTCTATCACACTAATATATGTCATGTAAAAAAAACCCTTAAACCCAGCTTATTATCATTCATTAAGTCGATAAAATCATTTAAAATTAAGATTTTAGCATTTAGCAACCGTTAATAATTAAGTTGATTGTCTACATGTCGTATAATCTCTGATCCATCAATTTTAAATACTCGACTCCCAATTGCAATGATCCGTACCTTGATTTATTTAATGACTTCTGCGGAGATTTTATACAACCAACCAACCGAAGATAGAAAAGCGTATTTTTGATGAGCTCTCTTTGTAGATGGATTTTAATTAATATTTAATCTATCAAAAATCGGGCCATACTTAGATTGTGCTGGGGCTGAAAGAGCCAATTATGTTTGTGATTTCGGTAAATGATTTTTTTATGTAATAAATAAATTCTTTACCATTTTGTATTATTTTATCCTGTTTTAAAACATTTTAAACTATTTTTTGTGACTTTTTTAGAGAGGGCCTTTACACCCATTTTTCTGGTGCCTTTTTAAAACCTTTTTGTAAATCTTCATTTTCGAATTGAAATAGATTGATATTAAATATTATTTTGCTTCCTATCATTTAGTAAACTTGTTAAAGTTGTTAATGAAGGTTAAAAATTTAGAATTTTTCAAAATGAAAGTCACTTTAAGTCAAAAACAAAAAAGGGTGTCCATATTTACACCTTTTCCTCTATCTTATGTAGTATCAAACGCAAGTTTCTACTCAAATAAATTCTGATTTCAACCCTTTTGTTGTTATACATGTGGGAAATTCGCGAAAACAAATAGTTCAACAAATAGTCACAGAGTTATCATTTTTACCCGAATTACCCCCATTGAAAGCAAAACTGCTTAAGTGAAACATTTTCGGATTTTAAACTTTCATTTCCCACTATCTTTAAGAGTAGATCAACAAATATAAGATGTAAAATTTGAAGACTATAAAGAAATTTAGGGTGAAAGAAAAAAAAACTACAATTTTGTCTAGGATTGATATCTTTTTTTAAAGAGAAATGCTAATAATGAACATCCATATTGACGAACTGAAATAAATAAATTTGCAAATAGAATTTCAATTATTACTGTGTGTTACCTCTATATTATCTTGCGTTGTCTCCCTACTTGTCCATAGCATATTTTATATATTTTTAATTATCGTCACTTATAATACTTTCAAGGTTAAAAGGATTATCGGTATCTCATCTCGTCATAAATATGGGAGGGCCTATATTAGAATATATGCATATTGTGTCGTATAAAATACAGTTTTTACAATAAAAACTCACCAACCTTTCCCTGAAAAGTTGCATATTTACGAAGAAAATTGTATATGCAGATAATCATCTACTTTTACGCGTCAGCATTCAAAGAAGTCATGATAACTTAAAACGGAAAGTAATGTTACGCACTTCAACTTAAAATTGCTACCCAAAGGTATGATTTAAAACTAGGCTTACTTTACGAAATTGATCATCACAATGGTTAGAATTTTCTAGCCTGCATAATGACAATAATAAAATTATTTACTTTGGATTTTATGGGATAAATTTTGGAGTACAAAATCTTACTCAACAGTGGGATATATATATATATATTGTTTTTGTTCCTTTTTTTTTTTGCAAACTTAGATTTTTCACCGATTATACTATTATTTAGAAAACATATTTAATAAGCTATTATTTATAATTAAATTTAATAATGATTTATTTTCGGTTCATGAATGGCATCAGGAAACTGATAAAAATGATAATTGTCGTGCCCCTGCGCAATACGTACACCACGATTCAAAGTTATTTAAAATTTTCTGGTTATAAGCAAAAACCGGTTTAAAGTTTAAAAATAGCAACAAAAAATGTATAAGTAAAATCGAAATTATTTTTATTTGATTAATTGTAACTGCAATAAAAATATCATTTAAAAAAGCAAAAAAATTTGTTGTAAAAACTTTTTTATAGTTATAAATATTAATTTAATTTCAAATGCGAATTTATTATATTATCCAACGTGTTTGACACTATTATTTTACAGTAGGAAAAGCTGCATGAATT
Source organism: Maratus michaelseni (assembly GCA_963931845.1). Taxonomy (NCBI): domain Eukaryota; kingdom Metazoa; phylum Arthropoda; class Arachnida; order Araneae; family Salticidae; genus Maratus; species Maratus michaelseni. The sequence continues at coordinate 421,167,668 of OZ007588.1, forward strand.
TATGGTGTGCAGTACCTTTTATTACAATTTTAGACTTACAGTAACTAAACACCATGCATATGAAATAAATATTAGGATTCTAGACACGAACTAAGCTGTGTTCACTATATTCTTCACGTAAAAATTTATATATTTTCAGAGAAACAACGGTATTGGTGCTCATATGATGATTATTTTAAAATTTGCGTTCAACACCCGTCCTAATGTTTATAGAAAACTGCATTTACCACGATTATATAAAATTATGACGGTTAATACCTGAAACATAATTATAGAAGTCCACCTACAGTTGGTAATGAGGTATCTTTGGGTAGCTTTTGAGAATTCGTTTGCAGAGTAGCACATCATTCGCCAGGCTATAAGATATAAACAAATTGCATGTTTGTCACAGAAATACAGAGTTCGGAAACGATGTGTTCTCTTATATTCATAATGATAGCTTAAATAGCGAAACATAGCATTCACATTTACAAAAAATTATCATATTTAAATTGAAGTTTCTTTCCACGCATTTCCTTCTTGAATGTAGTTTATACACAGCTCAAAACAATTAAAGGATATTTGAAGTTTTATATAAAATAAAGATATAAACGAAATTTTTTTTGCCGAAAATAGAAGAAGAGAATCACAAATGCAAATTTTTCTGGTTTTCAAACTGTGGAGTATGCAAATTTTGAGTTCGACGTCAAAAACGTCGCTTCAGCGGCAGCGAATGAAATTTGACTTTCAACTGGATAAAAGAGAATGAAGACAAGGATGATCGGCATTCAGTGATTGCTTTGTTTCGATGAGTACGATGTCTCAGCGAAGTCATTTGACAGATTCAGAAGCTTGGAGAATTGTTGGTAGGTTAGAAGGGGGCCAAACTCAAGCCGAAGTAGCGCAAGCCATTGGAGTGTCACAAAGTGTCATTTCCAGGATCTGGAACCGTTTTTTGGAGAGTGGATGTGCAGGCCGAAGACCAGGGCAAGGTCGTAGACGGGCAACAACGCCCAATGAAGATCGGTATTTAGCGTTAACAGCCCGGAGACACCGAAACATGAACGCTACTCTTCTCCAACAACACATTCGCTAGGCTACAGGCACCACGATTTCAACTCAGACTGTCCGAAACCGGCTCCATGCTGTAGGTCTGTATGCTCGCCGACCGATGGTATGTGTTAGATTAACATCAAGGCATCGTCGCGACCGCAGGGAGTGGGCAACCGAGCATGTCAACTGGAGGAGAAATGAATGGAGCAATATTCTGTTTTCTGACGAGTCCCGTTTTTCTGTGCATCCGGATAATAGGCGTATTTTCATCTGGAGGGACCGTGGCAGTAGGAATACTCCTGCGTTCGTGCACGAAAGTGTCAGATTTGGTGGTGGAGGAGTGTTGGTGTATGGTGGCATCTCCATTGACGGGTGCACTGACCTCTACATCATTCGAGATGGAGCTCTGACTGGTCGCCGATATAGGGATGAGATCCTCAGACCTATTGTAGTCCCTTACGCTGCAGCAATCTGAGATAACTTCATTTTAATGGACGATAACTGCAGGCCACATCGTGCAAGCCTGGAGGAGGATTTCCTTTTCGAGGAAGGAATCGTTCGAATGGAATGGCCAGCGTGTTCTCCAGACATGAATCCAATCGAGCACGTTTGGGACGCTCTAGGAAGACGAGTTTCTGGCCGCCAACAACCCCCACAAACTCTCCAAGAACTGGAAAGAGCTCTTCTGGAAGAGTGGGGCAGAATACCCCAACTCGTCATTAATAGCCTCATTGAGTCCATGCCTCAAAGGTGTTCAACGTTGCTGGCTGCCCGTGGAAACCATACCCCCTACTGAAAATGATTTTCTTTGAAGAAAACACCTTTTCTTATTCTTTTTTTCTCATATGCACAAATTGTGTTTTTTTCCTTTTGTACACAAATGCGCAATAAAATGCATTTTTTTCTGCCAAACATGTGTAATTTATTCTCATATAACCTACTATGTCTGTCGACCATGTATCAATCAGCTAAAAAGTTGCCCAGATACAAAATCCACCTAAAACTGCAATATCCTTTAATTGTTTTGAGCAGTGATACTTATATGCTCTACTTATCTTCGATGTTTCTAATTGAAAATTGCAACGGCAATGCATACAAATGGTCTGATTTTAAAGTTTTGATATTTTCATTTATTTAAAAATATGCGTAAAGAGTATTAAAATAATTGTCACCAGATTCTTCACATTAGTTTCTTGTTAAGTTGAGACACAAATTCCAACGATATTTTAATTCTTCAAAGATGCTCTTGATGTCATTTACTATCAATATGTTCACTGTTGGTAACTCTTGGATCCAAACATAAAAGCAATGCAATTTTTTAAATTGCACTTTTGTTTTAATACATAAATCTTTATTCCACCCCTATGTAATAAAACGAAACATCTTACTGGAAATGTTTTAGTATATCAATGTACAATATACGAACAGACTTTAAAAGAAAACATTTTTGAATTCAGTATTGACATGTATTTAAGGAAAATGTTTTCTCAAAACATATAAATTAATTTTTGTAAAGAAAAGGGATGCAATAAATACATAAATAATAACGAACATTCTCAGCAAGAGCCCTTACGTAAGTTTAAAGTGTGAATTTAAATAGTGAAAAGCAAAGTTTTAAAAATTATTATAACTGCATGGATATTTAAAAATGCTTTAAAAGCCAAAGATTTTATATTTTACATTAACATCTTTAAAAGAATGAGATAGACAATTAAACATTTACACCTCAATATATGTAGCTATTTTAAATAAGTATTAAAAACACATAAAAATTGTTTTCTGACATTGATTTAAACCGTAATTGTAAGTAGGAATATTTGCATTTTATGTATTTCTTATTTTATGTATTTTGTACTTTATGTACATAGTTATCTGTGTATATATTGTTTGTATATTTTTATCAATGTTAAATTTATACTATGCTCTAAGATCCCGTTATCAGGTAAAAAGCAAGTTACCACTAAAAGAGAATTGAATTTGTGCATATTTAAGTATTAGCTTCGAAACGACACTGTAATTTTCCTTTATCCATAAACTCTTATAATTTTGAAACAAACAGCTAACTTTGACTCACTTTTCGCTATAACCATTTTAATAATAATAAATTGTTTGTCTTATTGCTTACTTAATATCAATACAGTTTATTTTCAAAATCTTTTTGCACACTAATGTTAAATCTGATAGTGTTTGAAGCAATATAGAAAAAAAAACATAATCAGGAATTTTCTTAAAGTGTTCTTATATGTTTTCTGGTTACATGGCCCTAATGATGATTTCATGTTTTCCAGCTATGTACAAAGATAAAAAAGACAACTGAAGACTTCACTTAAGAAAAGCATCGTATCATAAAAATCTAAAATGAACCTCATATTTAGCAAGGAATGTCTGGGAACACTTTTTGTTACCTTTTACTTAATGAACATTTGTGAAAAAATGCATTGTTTTCTAAAATATTTGAGATTAAAATGTGTATAAAATCTTCATATATAAATAACTACGTAAATTGTTGAATTTTACGTTGAACTTTAAACTCATATTTTGTGTTTAATATATATTGTGTCGTTAGATACAAATAAAATACGTATTTCCTGTCCAACTTCATTAACTTCAAAATGGCGACAGTTATACGCATAATTGCAGTGTTTAGGTATAGTGAAGTGGCCATAGCCTAAGCGAGAAGAATCCTTACAGCCACTGAGCAGCGAACTGCGGAGTTAGCGTTCTTATCTTCAAAATGGTTTAAGGAACGAAACTAAGTCAATTTTAGAGTTTCCTCGATTTAGAATGGAATCATGCCTTAAATGTAAAATTAACTTTGTTAAAAGTTTTGAAATGTAATTTTTTACATCGAATTACCAGCTTAAATATGAAACCAATTATAAGCAAAAGTTTGGCATGATGATACGCATACGCACATTTAAAAATAAAATACATGTATTCTAGCTGATTGTTTATTTTAATAAGTAAAACAAGTTAATTATGCTTAGTGCGTCCACCATCGGTAAGTATATATGAGAGTGCATGTGCGTTGCTGTCGATTGTGGACACATTGATCAGTTAATTTCATTTTCTTATAAATATAAACTTATAAGTAGATGTGTACTGATGCCTTATAATGCCAAACTCATGCATGCAATTTATTATGTATTTCAGCTGATGACTGGATATATAAATTTACATTTAAGGGCTTCTAATAAACTTATTTTTACATGTAAACGTAAGTTTCATACTAAATCTAAGACGCTCTACAATTTTCTAATTAATTTCGTTCTAGTTTACTTACACCATTTTCTTGGTAGAACCGCTATCTCCACTGTTTGTCGCAAGGTGGCGCTGTAATTGGTCTTATAATGCTGCCCGTAGCCACTTTACTATACCTTCATGATTATAGCTTTCATCTTTCTGAAGTTTTGGATGAGCACAGAACTTTAGTTATTTCTCTGTATTATCTTACAGCACACTTAACCCCTTCGCGACGAGCGTCCTTTACAGAATTTTTAATCTTTCTCACCACCGGTTTTTCAAAACAGAAACTTTCGCCTAATAGAATGGCAGAAATGCTAAGATTTAATTAGGCAAATCTTACAATAAAAAATAACTGGTGGGAAAAATCGAGGATTCTGAGCATCTTATGCGTCATGTATACGTGTCGCTCTTCCCCAAGGGGTTAATCCAGTGTTACATAATTTCAAATATAGGAATATAATTTTATTTACAATTTAGTACTAAAATCAATTCTTTAAACTACATTATGGGGATAAACCGATATTTAGTATGTTACGGTCATCACAAAACTTTCTTCTATATTAATCAAATCGTCTGCAACACAAATTAAATGAGAAGCTATAAGTTTTCCAGATATAGCTATCGCGGAAACCGCAAAAAACAGAGCATAGCAGACACACATGTTGGGCCAGTATACATTCAAACCTAATAAGGATTTATTTTTGTCAAGGTCTAACAGAATATGAAGTTTGATAAAATTCTGTGCATTAGTTCTTGAGATATAGCTATCTTGAAAATTTTGAAAAATGTAACATAGCACAGCCCGTTGTTGGGTGATTTACACCAAAACCTAATCACCAATTACTTATGACAACAGCTAACTGTTTTTGATGTTTGGTGAAATTCCGTGCATTAGTTCTTGTAATAGAGTTATTGCAGAAATCGGAAAAAATGTAGCATAGTTGCGCCACCTGTAAGGCGATTTACACCAAAAACGAATCGGTACCATTTTATTTCAAGGTCTAACTTGATCTGAAGTTTTATAAAATTGCGTGCATTAGTTCTTAAGATAGAGCGCACACAATATTTTTGTCACATAGAGACACACAGAGACAGACAGGCAGACACACATACAGGCATTTTCTAAAAAGAGTCAAATCGTGTTCAGGAACTTCTAAAACGTATAAATTCCTTCGAAAACCAGAAGTCGATTTTTTCATGAAGTCTGTCTTGAGGTCTGTCAAGGTCTAACTTAATCTAAAGTTTTATAAAATTCCGTGCATTACTCCTTGAGATAGAGCGCACACAATCTTTTTGTCACATACAGACACACATAGAGACAGACAGACAGACTCACATACAGACATTTTCTAAAAACAGTCAAATCGTGTTCAGGAACTTCTAAAACGTATAAATTCCGTTGAACACCATAAATAGAAATTTTCTTTCAATACAAAATACGTTCTTCTTGTAAAGATAGAAGAAAATAATAAACATGCGTTTTGAAATGACAAGAATTTAATATACTTTCAAATTCATTTATGGCCATTTTGTGTTTTCATACATCCAATCACGTTCTTTATTTACCCTTTTTTGCTGTCAAATCGCAACTTGTATGCAAAATCAACTTCTAAAGAATACAAAATTATCTGAGGAAAAAATGTTAATTAACGTTACTTTTCATAATGTCTTGGAGAATAAACTCATTAAAGTTCACATTACTTCAAAGAAAGAAAAACCAGTTAATTGCAAGCAGAAAATATTGAAGGTTAATGTTTTCGTAAAGCCCCTTTAGAAGAAATTACTGAATAGTGACAGAATTTTTATTTCCAATGGTAAGTTAGTTTGAATAACAGCATGATTTTATTTAATCAACTAAGATTTAGAGTATAATAATTTTTCTCGGTTCTCAAAATAATCATATATGTAAAAAATTATATAATTAAATAACCAACAATTTTCTCACAATTTAAGTTATGACTGGTGTGTATTAAGACCATATAATTTTTATTCTTTTATCTTTACAAGAAGAAAGTTTTGGATTCATGAAAAATTTTGACGGAATTATACGTTTTAGCAGGTCTTGCGCATGATTTGACTATTTTTAGAAAATGTTTGTCTGTGAGTCTCTCTTTCTCTCTGTGAAAAAAAACAAAGATTTTGTGGGCGCTCTATCACAATAATTAATGCACGAATTTAATAAAACTTTAGATTCAGTTAAACATTGATAGAAATGGATGCTTATTAGTTTTTGGTGTATATCACCCAACACGTGGCGCTGCTATGCGTCAATTTTCACGATTTCCGCGATAGCTCTATCTCAATTACTAATGCACGGAATTTCATCAAAATTGATACTTTGTTAGACATTGACATAAGTACACGCTGATTAGGTTTTCGTGTAAATCTTCCAAATGGTGGCGTTGGTAGGCTTCATTTTTAGCACTTTCCAACCTAGTTGAAAAGTGCTTATGACTTCGGTTTGTCTGGCCGTCTGGCCGTCTGGCCGTCTGGCCGTCTGTCGTGCTCTAACTCCCGTAAATATGCTCGGATTGCTCTGCAATTTTTATATGTTATTGTCGTTATCTATGGCACGTTCCCTATTTCAACTGAAGTGTGTAGCACTTATAGTTTTCTTACAGGGACACTCAAAAGAATTCCGTTACATTGCGGTCTATGGGGAAAAATCATTTCCGGTTTATTTTAAAAATGTTTCACTATTGTAAACGCATTGAAATTTATATAGATCACTAAGATGCATTAGAAGAAGCTTAATATGGAATAGTAGGTGTATAGCACTTAGAGTTACTTTACAGGGACAGTCAAAATAATTCCGTTACATTACCTCTATGGAGAAAAATCGTCTGCGGCTTATTTAAATAATGTTCCACTATTGTAAACGCATTGAAGTTTATATATATTACTAAGGTGCATTACAAGAGGCTTACTACAGAATAGTGTGTGTGTGTGTGTATAGCAGTCATCGTTCATTTACAGGGACACACAAAAGAATTCTCTACTGTCTGTTAACAATAATTCCTGGAAGTGCGTTTTAAGTTACTAAACGCGATTTTAATCTTAACTAGCTTTTTGTCTATTACGTGGTGTGTATAAATTCTGTAGATCCTATACAGGGCAGCACAAAAGTTCGTGAACATATTTCCGTTTATTGACAGAAACTCCAGAAGGAGAATTTAAACGGTGCTACGCGTTTCCTAACTAAACTAAAATTTAGCATCCTATGTATATATACAAATCTATAGATCATATACAGGGCTACATAAAAGTATTCGGATATTTTTCCGAATATTGTATATATTGAAAATTCCTGAAATTACGTTTTTAAATATGTTATGCGTTTTCCAAATTGTTTACTTAGATGTCATCTTTCAGCTTATTAAACAGTAATGATTTGTAAAATTATTTTAGAAGCGTTGGAAAGTGCTACATAATCTATGCTTGACGCATGATTTTTCGTTCTTGTTTACGATATCCGCGATAACTCTATCTCAAAAACTAATGCACGGAATTTCATCAAACTTGATATTACATAAACAGACACTGATTAGGTTTAGTGGCAATTGTCCAACAGGTGGCGCTTCTATGCTGTAATTTTCACGATTATCGCAATGATTAATACACGGAATTTCACAAAACTTATATTTGGTTAGACCTTGGCATAAATAAAAGCTGGTTAGTTTTGTGTTTAAATCGTCCGACGAGTGCAGATTCTATGCTGTGTTTATCCAATTCCCGCGATATCTATATCTTAAGAAAAAATTGATTGTCATTGAATTTCTGTTGCAGACGATTTGATTTATATCGAAGAAAGTTTTGCGGTGGTCACAATACACAAGTTTTAAACATATCAAAGCTGTAAGATTATTAAGCATGAAGAAAATAAATAATACTAAGTAATGTTTACAATATTCGCCAAAAATTAATTTTTATATTTTTATTACGTCTCATTTTGTTACTAAAAATCATGAGTATTAAATTCTTATATTGTCTCAGACATTTATCTGCTCTTCAAAAATTTTCAGAAATTATTTAAAGTTTTAATAAAATTAGTTATCAAAAATAAATTTTATAACGGTTTTTGTCAAAAAATTCAGTTTTGTTTTCATAAAATATGTGAAGTTATTACAAAAATTCATATGGTATTTAAATGTATATACTATGAGTTCGCAATATGTGTATACATATTTCTTTTTAGAAAACATTCAAATTACTGCATTTATTTATGTAAAATGTTGAAAAGAAAAAAAAATCCGCTCAAAATAAAACGCAAAAGATATAAGAAAGTCTGTATTTTAACGTTACAATGTTTAAAAACGTAGTAAAATATATATTAACCATTTTTATATCAAATAAAGAAAAAATGAGGAAATGGAGGGGTGAAAATTTTGTGTTATATGCAAATTTCCATAACAAATATATATTTGTAGGTTACAAAATATAATGACACACAAAGAGTGGTTCATAAAAAAAAATTACTAATATATTAGTCCTTATCCACCATACCGTTCAAGGATACGGGATGTCCATTGGAAAGGCGGATATGGACTCACGATAGAGGTGAAGGCGAACAAACGAACTCTCACACTCATGGTTTCAGTTTATAGTTAAATATGTTGAAAAGTTCAAATGTCAATTTCAACTTATTTTCACCGGAAAACGAAAAACTATATATAAACACTGAAAAACTATAAATGGCATTGGAATGACAACTGTAGTATTCGAAATAGTGATTTAAACAAAAATAACGTAAATGAAAATAAAACATGTGAGTAACTAGGCGACAAAAAACAAATAATTTTCATTTGATTGCGAAATAATTTCTTTTCATGGTAATTTAAAGTACCATCGGTGCATAAAGGGTTAAATAGCAGTGTCGAAATAACCACGTTTACAAGTATTTCACTATGTTGTGCCCACAAATTGCGCCATATTGTACAGACCATATCGCCAGTTCGGCCAGTTCGCCATATTGTACAGGATATCAGATTTCACGATCAAACATAATATTTAATATTGTACACTGAGAAAAATGACACTTTCAAATCTGAGTAAATCGATGTTTTCATTTTGGTATGAAACTTTTTGTTTCAAGTATGACGACACAATGCTTGCAATACTGAAATACCAGAAATACTCAATTTCAAACAAAATTACTTTTTATTCGATCTTTTATAGTAACAGGGACATACTCAAAAATGAGCACATAGAAGTCAGATTATGCTCATTTTTGAAATATGGACATACTCAAATATCCGAACATGAGGTTTTATTCTTGAGTGTGTGTATGTTTACAGAAATGAGTATATATATGTTTCAAACTTGAGTAATTTTGATTCGCAGCCATTTTGACTATGCAACATATTCAAATTTAAGTATTTTTTGGACAGTTTTGAAAATATCGGTTTTAGAGTGTATTCTGTGAAATCTGTCGAGATCCATCCGTTAAATTTGATTTGTATTTTACTGTACACATATGTAGATTATTATTATTTTTTTGTCCTATTTTTTAAAAATGAGTTGTATATCACGAGACCTTTTCTTTTTTATTTATACGCGTACACTGGTTTTTGCTTACTTTTGTTTGCCAATCATACCGGATGCGTGTATTATTGTGTTCTTCATTAATGTAGTAATGAGGTAGATTTGTTTCTATAATGTTAAATTATAGCAACATTATCAAAAAAAAAAAAACTTAGAACTATGATAGAGTATTTTAAACAACAAATATCAATATAAATAGTTCTGATTCGTTATCACAAGAAGCTATTCACCCTCAACATGAAAGACAATAAAGCATCAGACAATAAAGTAGGTTTGACAACTTCATGTGGCTGTGTCTTAATCCCTTTCTGCAAATATGGATTCTAAGATATCTTTATATTTCGCAATATGTCTAGTTTGAAGTTACAAAGAATTGGTTTGAAAATCTAGGAAGACCTAAAATATATTTACTCAAGATTGTAATCATAAGCAAAACGATACGTGCTCTTGGGACATATCTCTCAGCTGAGAGTTTGTTTTTAGCGTTTGAGAATACATTTATTTACAACAAAAATATATTGTCACGTTCCATAGTTTGCCGGAAAAACAACTGTGAAATACGGAGAGACAGGCAGACACAGGAGTGAACTTATAATGGTTCCGTTTTTACATTTTAAGTACGGAACCCTAAAAAACCAGCTTATAAGATACGATAGGACTGGGTTCAGGTAAAATCTGGTTACTGGAAAGTCGCAAGATTCTAATACTTCTACCGTAATGGTCAACCAATCAAATAAGGTTGGGTGAATTTCTGGCAAAATCTGGTCATTCAACCTGACACAGAATCGTCATGAATGACACACTTTTCATAAATTGTTATTACTGTGAGTTCATATAGTAGTCACATTGTGATGTCCTAGAAAAGCTGAACAAGTCTAAAACAATTTACAAAGTTACAAAGAGTAACATCACAATGCTATATCAGTATATGTATCTATAGATAAGTTCCAAATACTTTCTTTACTTATACATATCTATATGTATATATTACTATAAACCTATATACCGGGTGTCCCACAAATGATTGATGGATTTTAAAATTCAATAACTTGCAAACGGGAACAGCTATTTAAAAAATTCTTGCAGGAGAGTTACGTATGATGTCAGGAGTTTTTTTACTGTGATTCTTGATTTTAGTTCGAATTTTAAACAATAGATGGCGCTGACAGTGGTTGGCGCTCATTTGAGGCCGAAACTGACGCCAATCATCATTGACGCGAAGGAAGGAGATTAAGGCTATGGAGTGGGTCTCATTCGCCAGTACAATCTTGCTTTTAGGACCGATTCTGAACTCATTCGATATGATTTCAATGGAATGCGTTATTTCCATGGAAACAACAAACTCTTCGATAGTAGAATACAGCTTTCAGAACTGGGCATGAATTTAACAAGCAGTGTTCGAGTTTGCAGGTAATTTTATGTTTATGAAAGTTTTATTTTTCCGGATTAAATTACTTTTTATTGTCTGATTTAAAGAATATTTTATTCGTCGTATTTTAAAACTACTAGGTGAAATAAAACATTTTCAATAGTGTACACTCTTTTAAAAGTACTCAGTAGCAGATTGCGCAGCAAAATAATGAATGAAGATGGGACGGATTCGATTTCTGTGCAGCTCTCACATAACTGCATTTCCGTCATTTCGTGAAATTTTAACTAAATTTGCAAATTGGTTGGATAAAATTCCCATAAATACTCATAAATGTAAAATCGCCTGCAAACTCGAATACTGCTTGTTAAATTCATGCCCAGTTCTGAAAGATGTATTCTACTATCGAAGAGTTTGTTGTTTCCATGGCAACAACGCTTTCCATTGAAATCATATCGAATGAGTTCATAATCGGGGCCAAAGAGCAAGATTGTACTGGCGAATGATAGCCACTCCATAGCCTTAATCTCCTTCCTTCGCATGAATGCTGAGTGACGTCAGTTTCGGCTTCGACTGAGCGCCAATCGCTGGCAGCACCATCTATTGTTTGAATTTCGAACTAAAATCAAGAATCACAGTAAAAAATCTCCTGACATCATACGTAACCCTCCTGCAAGAATTTTTTTAATATCTGCCCCCATTTGCAAGTTATTGAATTTTAAAATCCATCAGTCATTTTTGGGACACCCGGTATATATATATATATCTGTGTGTGTGTGTGTGTGTGTTATATAAAAGTATATATCTTTAATAAATGTTTCAAATATTTCCATTACAATATGCATGGGGCCCTGATTATTGAAAATTCACCTCTTTGATTTACGCTTGATTGAAAGCGCGAATTAGTGAATTTATTTTACAGAAATTCAATTTTTGTCGTATTTATTTTTTTAAGTGCAGAGAAGAAATGCAAAATCATTATTTAAACTATATATGCAGGATTTGTAAATTATTTTTTCAACTTATAAATATAATTTAATTAATATTGTACTATTACATGATAAAATAGTTTTTAAAAATTAAAAAAAAACTATTACTTTTCATGCATATTTTCTTATCATTAGTGTTTAAATTTTTTCGTTGTTACAGTTTCACATAGTTTCACTTGGCATTTTATTTTTTGTGTTAATAGATTATCGCATCACTCTCTCAATTGTTTTTTACCTCATAAAAGTTGCAGCCATAAATATTATATGGCAGTTTATCTACTGCGGCTGGGTAACGAAAATATGCCTTAAAATTACTTTATCAATTTATAAGTAACTTCTAAAAATATTTAAATATTGTATTGACATCGGAAACACAAGTGTTTATATATATATATATATGTACTAGGGGGCCTACCCCCTGCGAGCTACGCTCTCCAACCCCCGCTCAGACTTCGAGGCCTCTAAAAACATGACAGCGTGCTTTGTTTTAAAAATATTGGTAAATCTGTAATTGGGTTGCCGTGCTTTTAACGTTTTAATGGGGCATTTTTTTACTATCATGGCCTCATACACAGCTGTTGCGACAACTGACGGCTGTTTTTGGGATTGATAAGTAAAATCAATTACAACTTGAAAACCAGCTTGTATAAAAGGGTTAGGTTTAAATTGTGGCTACTTCTCGGACTTTTATAACAACGATCTGTATTCTATTCTTCCTTTGCGTTTAAGGATGAGAAAAATTCCATCTGCTTGTGAATAACATTAAGAACCACGGTATTGAAAAGTACTATGCTATAGACATTCTCAGTAACAGGTTTTAATTTTTCTCTATTTTAGTGCACCATCATGCATATGTTATGTTATTTTAAATATGTAAATTATTTATTGTAATTAATATGTATATACGAATTTTCAATTATTTATCATACAAAATTAATTAAATATTTTGTGCATGCATGCCTGCATTCGGCATCAATTGATGAGATATTTAAACAAATTTGCTATCGCGATAATTTTACACCTTGTTATGTCACTTGAATATTGTCCATAAGAAAATCGGGTACTTTTTCAGTATAGGATCCTTTGCTTTTAGGTTTGGTGTAATTCGAGCTTCAAAAAGGGATAGATTCGTTAATATACATAGATTTGTTGCCAAAAGTTATGAAAACAAACTCAATGAACTTTTGGTGCTTTTCTGTTATCGGGGTCTTGACGCTTTTTTAAAAAGCTTGGCGCAATTAGGACATCAGAAAGTGAGATTTGGTGCCAAATGACATAAACAGCTTGGAAAAAAATTCGACGATTTTTTTGTTTATATGCGTATTTTAATTATACGTATATTATTATTGTTTTTTCTATACAAATTACTTCTGATTTTATATAAAATAGGATAAATGACATTTTACGCTAAACAAATTGTATAAATATTGTAAAAATGCTTCTGTATACAAAATGACAAAGTGAATAGGGACAGAAAGTATGTTGCCAAATTTCCTTTTCCGCCAAGGCTATTTTCTCTGTTTCGTCAAGGCCCCATATACTGGAAAAGCACCGAACTTTTATGCTTGTTTATACATGTTATGTATATATACAATTTATTTATAATTGTCTTTTAATTTACCTCTTTTTGTACATAAAAATAGATAAATAACTTCTTTATATTAAATAAATTGTATAAATATAGAAATAATTGCTCGTGTATATCAAAAAGCAAATTGTTAGAAAACATGTTGCCGAATTTCAATTCATCGCCAAGGTCACTTTCTGTATCTCGCGAAGGCCCCTAAATTGAAAAGTAAGGAAAATCATTTTAATATATAACGTAATTTACACCTTAAGTGTGTTTCGAGTATAGTAATTTAATTATTTGTAGTTTTTTCTTCTCTTTGTTATTTATGTGTAAACATATAAATCATTATTAAAAAAGTAATGCTACTGAAATATTCATTTGTTTTAAACTTTAATAGCATTTCTCTAATATATCGGGAGCATTCCCCCCCCTTTCTTTTGCGTTTACATAAATGACGTCATTTGAACGAATTTATTCAAAATATTTTCAGTTTATAAATTAAATTAAATGCTGATAGACGATTGAATCTAGACGATTGAATCCTGACGATAGAAATGTGATTTTTTTTTTCAAATTTTCCTGAAAAACATAATTTAATCACAATCTTGTCTTCATTATTGATTGGAATAAAAGATAAATGCAATTTCAATTTGAAAATGACGAATAAAAAGAAATCAATAATCACTGTCGGGATCCTTTTCAATTTTTTCCCTTTTTTGTCACAAAAAACTGAGTAATTAGTTGCCATCATTACAGAAGTGTCATTAAAATTAGAAAAAAAATAATGTATCGAAAACTAATTCCAATTTCAAAATTCTTTTACCAGTTTTGACATCCGCGGATTTTTATGGACAATTGGTATTAATTTCACCATCAAGCGTTTAATATTTTATTAAAAATAGCCCTGAAACATAATCAGTCGTTTCATAAAATCGTTTCATAAATTCGTTTCATAAAATCGTTTCACAAATTCGTTTCATTAGGATTTTATAGATATAGGGTAGATATATATATATATATAACTCTACCATATCAGGAAGTAAGTAAAAATCTAATATAAAATTCCATTTTTACAAGCAAAAATCAAGTTAAGTTAAATATAAAGAGAGTGTATAAATTAAATATGTCCTGTATGAAAAAATTTCTGTTCCCGGGTATAAGCAAGGATGTAAGCATTTTTTCTTTATTTTTTGTTAATGTATTCCAAGTTTATATTATTACAAAACTTTTTAATACCCACTTCTAACAATTTTCTGTGCATGGAAATCTCATATGAAGATATTATCGTAAATTTCTATTACATATAATATTTTAAAATACTGAACTATCTATTTCAAGTGCAAAACATTTTTTTTTTCATGCATTTAAAAATAAAATATGCATAAGAGGTTAAATTAGTCCTGTTAGTCTAATTAAGGCTGCAGGAACATCCTTTATTATTAAGAATGTTTACAAGCTAAACTTTCATAACAACCAGTTCCGACAGGTGTCGTACGCCTCTCATTTATGAATATGTCATGTACACAGCTTGAACAGAATATTACAGTAGCTTCAAGAGAACATCCTAATTAGGGTAGTAGATGCACAATGTTTATCCCCGTTTTAAGTAGCAAACTGTGTAACTGCATACTTGCCTATTTTCAAATCAGAGCTGTCAAATAAATTTAATAAATAATATTTTTATCACGAAATAAAATTAATTAATTAGGAAAGTTTTGATGTAAAAACGGTATAAGGCTATAGACAGTATAACATTTTTTGATCTGGTATGAAACTTAATTTTAATGCAATTATTCGTTGTTTATAGAAATATTTTTGTTTAAACTTTTTTTAATGTAATGTGGTTTAACTGGCGTGTTAAATGTAAGGACAATAACAAGTTTAAAAGTTAAATGACAACCCCCCCTTTTATTGTTTTTATAATTACCTTTAAGGTTATTGAAGTATAACGCTAAACATAGAGAAATATGTTTAACAAAGTCGGTAAAACGCTTGGTTATCGAGTAGGAAAAAATTCCTTTGTTACGTTATTTAGTGTTGAGTAATTCTAAACCTGAATATATCACACTGGATAGCATATTATAGCATAAAATACACGAAAATATAGTTTAATTTAACCTATATATTTTGCCAAGTTTAATAAAAAATCACAAAATTTTGATTACGAAATACGTATACTTTTCATGAGCTTTAAATATTAAGGCAATTTGTCGATATTATTTCGTTTTAATCGAGGAGCTTCTCCTAAAATTGTAAAATATTATAAATGTTTCGGAATTTTATTTTTGATGTTTTTTTAAATTAAAATACCTAGTGGACAATATAATGATCAATTAAAGTCCAAATTCTTTTTTAACAAGATTGTTTTATACAATCAATAAAATAAAATTGCTAAAACACTATAAAATTCACATTAAAATTACAATATAAAGACGTTTTTTAACAGAACGTGTTACTTCTTCAGTTCAATCATCTACCGTCGATCGACACAGAAAAATGGCCCTAAACAATTTATCTGTGTTTTTCTGCGTCGATCGATGATAGATGATTGAACTGAAGAGGTAACACGGTGTGTTACGAAACGTCTTTATATTGTAATTTTAACGCGTTTGTTTATAGTGTATTAGGCATTTTATTTTATTGATTGTATAAAAACGTCAGGCTTAAAAAACAATTTGGTCTTTAATTGCATTTACAGATTTACAATGTTTTCAAATTTTAAAGAAATTTAAATTTATCATAAATATTTTCTATAAAGAATAGGACAGATCATCTATATCTTTTTTAGAGGTATAAAAAAATTTCGGCATAGAAATTTTAAACTAAATATTTCATGTTAAATGCACTGCTTATTAGAAAAAATCAATAGTAATAACAATCAAAGTAAACTTTCAGAACAAGAATACATTGGTGCTACATTGTTTTCTATAGTTCAATACATTTATTTCAATTTACATAGTAGAAAAATTGTTTTTTTTAAACTTTTTAAAAATAAATATATTCCAAGCATTTTGTCTCATTATTGTATATTTGTGATGCACACTGACATTAGGGTCACCCGGGGTAATTCCTGGTCAAAAATCATCAACATCCAATTATTATAAAAACTATTAAAGGTATTGTTTTAAATTTTTTGTGGAATAAGCCCCCTCTGGTGGCTATATAAAAAAATGCTTATTTAAATTTAAATGCACTTATAATTGAAATAATTATAATTTTTAAGTGACCAAGAATTACCCCGGAAACGGGGCAATTCTTGGTCACTTCTGGGGTAATTATTGGTCAGCATCATTTTTTATGTAAATAAAGTAGTAAAGTTAATTTCTTTAAGACTGAGTATTAAAATAAATAGAATAAATCTTGTAAAAGATTTATTCATCTCATAATTGTGGAATAATAAAGCATAGACTTTGTTTTGGTTATAAATACAAATTTATTTGATGTGCTAAAGACTCTTGTACATTTTACAAAACATTAATTAGCCAAAGAATTTTTATGCAGTTTTCCAACATTTATAAGCAGTATTTATTACTTATTTATCCACAGTGAATGGATTAATTAATACCTTGCAAATTTATTGGCCCATAAAATGTATAACTGAATGTTTGTCTTTGATTTTATCTCACTTTGGTTTCAGTCTTCTTCTTTTTTTTTTTTTTTTTCAAGAAATTTTACACAAACTTCAATACAGATCTTTATTATAATACACAGCATAACAATTATAGGTTCCTCTATTGCATTATGTATATTTTTATGCACCATTTTGACATTTTGCAATGAGATAATAATATCATAGATACAGTAGTAATCGTTAATATAGTAGAAGAAAATTTTATAATCTTTTTTAAAGATTGTGATATGCCATAGTTGAAATAAAATAAAATAATTAAAACTTTAAAAATTACACAAATCTTTGTAAAATATGTAAAAATCAAGGTTAATGTTGTTTTGCAGAAATTTGAATTACAGTTTAGAATATATTTTTTCAATATTAAATTTCAACCAAATGAATAATTTAGGCATGCATTTCAAAGCAAAGGGTTCAAAGTATCTTTAAGATTTTTTACAGTTTGATAAATTGTTATTTTGATAATGAAAGTGAAAATGATCGAGAGTTACTTCAGAAATTCAGTGACCAGGAATTACCCCTAGTGACTCTACTTTATTAAGAACTACAATTAAATAAAATGTGGTAAACAATGTGGTTACAGTTAACTTTACAGTTAATGCTTAAAGCATTTACCAACAATTAAAATCCCTAAATATGACAATAAAAAGGGATTAAATGATGAGAAAAACATTGAACAGGAATTACCCCAGTGACCAAGACTTACCCCAGTTACATGGGGCAATATTTGGTCACCTTCTGTAAATTATTTAAAATAGTATAAGAAATATAGAAACTATTTTTTAATAGCTAAAGTAGTTGATAATTGAACTAAAAAGAAAGAAAAGAAAAATATTTAAAATTTGAGTTGTGACAAAGATCTTTGTAAAAATGTGCCACTGCTGAGACCAATGTTGTTTTACAGAAACTAAGCAAGCACTTTCAAAACAATTTTTTTTCTCAAGCTAAATAAGTAGTAATTGTACAATTAAATGATAAATTCTAAAGAAGATAGTTTAGAGTATCTCTATGATTTTTTTAATTTTGGTGAGGACTTTTTCAAATAGTGAAAAGTACTGTGACCAAGAATTACCCCTGAAAGTCGTTGACCAGGAATTACCCCGGCTTACCCTATAATATTTCAAATGCTATAGAAATCACTTATGCTGTTTTTGCTTGCCACAATAGTAAAAAAAAATACATAAAATCTTAATTCTTTACAAACACAACATGAAAAATTAGAAATAAAAAAGTAAAACAAATTTTCAAACATTTTATATATGTTTCATTTTGTTTTGTTTTTCCCTCTTAAGTATTGTTTTCTCAGCAAACCTCAGCGTAAAAACGTGTTGTGGAATTCCGATAAATTTTTTTGGTGAATTTCGACAAATTGAAATTACTAAAATTATTGAATTTCACACACAAGATTCATAGTGCATTTCACAATATATTATTTGATTTTTTTGCTATTAAATTTTCGTTATTTTAGATTTATGTGACTCTGTTGCGTTATTCCCCTTTTAAATTCTATGTTTGCAATGTTTAACGAATTAAGGAGTTTATTTAAGTTTATTTATTTAGGCACATACCATTTGCGTAGGACAATGGATTTTCGCTAATCAACCCCCATTATGAAAATAAAGACGTGTACTTCTTTTACTAATAAAAACTGTAAAATATTCTTTCAGAAACAGTGCAATGTAAATATTTCTAACTCTTTTGCAGTTAAAAAGATAATAAAGTAATTAAAATTTTCTATTTAAATATTTTACGAAAATTTCTCTAAAATATGAAAAAATATATCAGTAATTGTGACAAACTCTATTTACATTAAAACAAAGAATAGTACATAAAAGATAATGTTTTAAAGATTTTTTTAATTATCAAAAAGTAAGTTTTTCAATAATTATGGAATGAAGGTATTTTTAAAACAGTGTGTACTTTAGAAAAATAGAGTTATATCTGGTTTCCACATGCGTGTTTTTAATCTTAACTTTATCTCTCCAGAAATATCTAAATATTAATAAATTTTGTTGCTGTTTTTTAATATATTTTATTCAATTTTATTTTTTTATGGGAATGCTACCGAAATATAATATATGCTTCGCACTTTAAATATTTCTGAGTTCTTGTCCTGACGCAAATATAAAAGACAAATAATATACTAGTCCTAGTAAAACAGTATGATCTTTACGTATAACCTGTTTAATATTTATGTTATATATGTAATTATCTTAATATTATTGTTGTTCTTAGATTGAAAAAATAATAACATTAAATTCGGTTTTTGATTTTAGTAATCTGGTAAGTGCAGACTGGAAAAGAAACTGAACACCTCTCACCTCCCTCACTCTCATCTCTACCATAAAAATTCTTATTAAAACATATAACTCTCTAAAAACGACATTTTCAAAAGCGAGCAAAAAATACTCAAATTTGAGTATGTCGCATAGTCAAAATGGCTCCGAATCAAAATTGCTCAAGTTTGAAACATGTATATACTCATTTCTGAAAACATGCACACACTCAAGAATAAAACATTATGTGATCATATTTGAGTATATCCATGTTTCAAAAATGAGTATGAATTGACCTCTATGTGCACAGTTTTGAGTAATGTGCATGTTTCAATATTTTGAGTACTTCTGGTATTTCAGAATTGAAAGCTTTGGTTCGTCATATTTGAAAAAAAAGTTTCCTAACAAAATTAAAACTTTGATTTACTCAGATTTGAAAGTGTCATTTTTCTCAGGGAAAACATCGTAAATTAAACGTTAAAAATTTAAATGAATCTTTTATAGGCCTTTCCATCAGTTTCATTTTCCACAATATAATATATCACTCTCATTTAAAAGCAATATACCTACGAGAGTTCGGGCATAAGTCGTGGCAACTATACATTTTATACACTAAAAATCAATGTTTAAACACACAATATCAAACTGTGGCACAATGAACAGACGAACGTTTCGTGAGTAACTTGGACTCACACCATCAGTGTCAGTAAAAACAAACAACTACATCACCCGAAAGACGTTAAACAAAGGTGAAAACCCAAATGACAGCAAACAACACCCCAAAAGACCATCATGTACGAGCAACCAATAATATTAAGCCGGAAGTGATGCAGTATGACACAGTAAATCATCCCAGAAAGGTAAAATGTAGGGTTCGCTCGAAAAATCGTAACCAGGGAATTACCAAATTTATGAATATAAACTGTTGCAAGGTTTAAATATAAAGTGGTATTGCATTTCTTAATAATAGTGGCCGAATCAAAGTTGAAATTATGTCCCTCACACAAACAATGACAATCAATAGAGGATTTTTGTAATTCCTTTTTCTTACTATAGTTTCTGTGTTCATTAATTCTGCAATGGAATTGTCGTTTAGTCTATCCTATATAGGACAAACCACGTTGACATTGGATAATGTAAATACCCAAAACGTTTTGATGTGGAATTTTATCTTTTAACGGTGAAAAAGTTTTGTTTATTAACTAGCTTAAAAAAAAACTTTAAAATCATAATTACTTAAGATATTAGCTACTTTGGAGATAATATTATTATATAAAAAATACATTTCGACGAAAAGCTGCTCCTCCTTTTGTTATATTGCATTTGTTATTGACAGGTCAGTGCGACCTATGAATCTGGCGACTTTTTCAACAAAACGACAAAATTTATTTCGAAAAATGTTTATATCAATATCTACAACCATTAGAAACCTAATTATCAAAAAATTTATCAGATTACTTGAGATTAAAGCACAATATTCGATCGAGAAAGAGTATAGAAAAATATCACTCGATATATTTAGCGGGGTAGTGATTTTTCCAAATCCATGTGAGCGACAATCAAATCTACAGTGATACCATTTCATCTTTGTAAAGTTACAGTTATTTCTTAAGTGGTGTGTTCAGATTTTAAGATTGAAATTTGATCCTCTACTTTTGATCCTGTATGTTATAATTTATGGTAATTACTATATGTATTCATATAGTATCTACACGCTTTCATATATTTTGAGGCAAGCGTTGTTATGTAGATTGTCTCCATTCTCATGGAGATTGTCTTATATTGTCAGAAATTGAATCGTATTGCGTCGGAGATCATATCGGATTGAGATAGTCATGATAGCTCACGTATGAACAATCCCAGAACTCAAAGTATCGTCATATTTCCAATTTCATAATTTGTTTTATCATAATAAATAAATACATATTAAGTTATTTAGTAAATATATCAAACTACAGAAAAAGAAAATGCATTACAACACCAAGTTCTAAGGATTTTATACAAATAAAAGTGGAATATTATTGAAATGCTTTTCTGAAGCTGTATAAAAAAAGACAGAAACAATTTCTTAGACTAGAATAAACCGTTTTGAAAATAAATAAAGAAAACTGTAATAGTTATATCACAAATCGGAACAAAAATACTTATGTGAAAAAAAAGAACTCGAAATGCTCTTTGGAATATTCTTTTGACAAAGAAACATTTCATCTATTAAAAAAAGCAAATTTCTTTATTCTGTTGAACTGAAAGTCTTATTTAATAAACATGAAAAAATATGTCGCCAGTAATTACTTAAAGTTAGATTTTTTTATACATAGAATTCAGACGTGACCTTACTTAGTTCGAATATTTGAACTTGCACTGAACACATTTATGCATACGTATTAAATACTACTCTCCGAGTTCATTCAAAGAACTAAACTTGCCATTAATTAATATTTCAAATAGTTTTTTAAGAGAATATTACAAAGAGAAATTGATTCCTTTTTTGCACGTTTCATTTATCTGATTTCAGTTATTTTATTTATCAACTATCTATTTTATTTTTACATTTTAACACAACTTTTTGTTGTGTAACAAAATAGAAAGATATTAATAAAAATTTGGTTCGCTTGTGATTGTTTTCCTTAATTTACACAGGAAATATTCATTGTGTGCGTAAGTTGAAATTTCGAAGCAAATTGAAATTAACATAAAACTGACTTTGATTAATCCAAGAGTTACTTCAAAATACAATAGATATTTAAGTAATTTTCAATTAAATAT
This sequence comes from Maratus michaelseni, assembly GCA_963931845.1. Lineage (NCBI taxonomy): Eukaryota > Metazoa > Arthropoda > Arachnida > Araneae > Salticidae > Maratus > Maratus michaelseni. The sequence continues at coordinate 421,190,085 of OZ007588.1, forward strand.
TAAGAAAGTTCATTGTGTACGAAATTTTAAGTTTTGAAGAATTACAGGAGTAATATACAGAATTATGCTGATTTATCCAAAAGTGACTAAAAAACTAAATAATTATTAAACTACTAAAGTCCTTAAAATTTTATTAAACATAAATACAATTTATACTTAATATTATATATATAATTACTAAGAAAATTAAAAGTATTTATATTTAATATATATGTGTATACAATTTATACAATTGTGTTTATATTTAATATATATGCGTATACAATTTATAACGATTTCTAATATCTAAAATTTATTTTATCTGATATTTAAAATGTTTCAAAGTGACGTGAGTTTACGAGATTATAAATCAGTGAATAATTATTTTATCATTTTCAATTTTATAATTTATTGATATTTAGGCCAGATATTAATTTAAAACACTAATGAACGAGCTTCGATAAACGAGCATCAATGAACGAGCCAAACTGCTCGCTGGCTTTGGGAATGCTTTGGTGCATGTTCGGAAATCCATGGATTTTCCAGCAGATGTGTAGTAATCGTTCCGTATTTTGTCCATTTTGAAATCACAATCGTCTGGTCTTCTATGGATTTATGAAAGAAAGAAATAAAATATAAATGGTTTTGCGCTTATACGATTTTCATTAAAATATAAATTCATATAAATTCAAAATTCGGGGCATGAGTAGTATGTGTGGATGTCCGCTGTCGAAGTGCCCCCCCCTCCCCAAACTGTATGTTTGTTTGGATACATTTTCGTTAAAAAATATATCATACACATACGAAGGTGTACGCTGCCAAAGGCATTGAGGCCGCTAATTCTATGTTATTTTGGATAGCTTTTCTTTAAAAAATATAATACAATACAAATTCGAGGACGTATACTGTCGAAGGCAGTGGTGACCTAAAAACTAAATTCTCCCTAGAGAATAATGTCTGACTTAATTTCTGATTTTAGGTATATTTAGGGTTTAATATCTCGGGCCGACTAAGCAAATTAATAATAAAACGAAAATAACACTCTAAGAAATCCCTACATTTATGAAGTTTTAGAGTTCAGTTTTGGAATTTTATAAATTATTGAACAAATTAATATTTTTGACAGATATTATTCATTATTTATTTGTAAAGCAGCTAATTTTTATTTTTTACCTCTTCATAAAATGTGAATAGTTATTGCTAAGTGAGGAAGAAAATAAAACTTCGGAGGTTTTTAACAACATATTTATGCAAAAAAAAAAACATTTTCCCCTGTCAAAGCAACGCCGTGATTGTCTTTGCTTGGAACAAAACGGCTATAACGTCATAGGCACCAAAAATCCATGTCCTTATTTTTTTTTTTAAAACACAGAATTAAATATAACATTAAAAAAACATACTTAAGAAAGTTTCAATTAATTTAAAATAATTAAACTAACTTTAATCGTTTTGTTACAATTAAACAACATTTAATTATTATAGTTATGATTAAATAAGCAGTTAATGTTTTGTTATACTTATGTAAACATTTATAATTTTGTTTTATTAAATAGACGCATTTCATATTATAAAAAATGGTATATTTATATGTTTTACACAAATGTATCGTAAATAAGATTTACAGTTTAAAATTTAGTTATTCTTGAGGTCCGAAAAATTGGCGACTTCTGTACTAGAGTACACATTGGGGGACATTAACCCGTCAGCACACGCGCCCCTTTCCATTACGTTACTACACGCGCGAGACAAATTTTACCCCAATGGGTTTTCTTGTGTCAATTTCCCCCCGGTTTGATTATAAAAAAAATTATATTTTGAAATAAACTGTAAATCAATAAAAACCATAATTGAACTTAAAATAAGAAGATCTTTTATATTTAAAGCAAACAAAAAGATAAAATGTAGCATTAAGATTTTTGTCTGCATATCATTACATACAAAGTTTTTACAATCGCAATTTAGCCATGAAAATACAAAAATATATAACACTGATATATAGAAACTGTATGTGCAAGAGTTGTTAACGTTTAAAAGAAAAATTATATTATTATTTTCATTGCATAAACATTTGCATTAACATTTTCCTATAATTATGGGTTACGTTATTATTTTCATTGCATAAACATTTGCATTAAAATTTTCCTATCATTATGGGTTACGTTATAACACGCGTGGGATTAATTTCCTCCCACGTGACATTTTTTATAACAAAATAATGGAAAATCCACAACCGGAGGTAAATTCTTTTGGGCCACATCTTGATATCTTTCAGCTTGAAAGGTACTATAAAGCTCAGAATGATCACGAACGATTTTCGCACATTTTTAAGAGCCTACACTAGTCACGCGAAGAAATGCTCACGCTAATGTTAAGTCTATGGGAAGGTTATCTCGCGATTTCTCGCTCGCATTTTAATATTTTTAAATGATTTTTTTTTTTGTGTAGGATAGCTGAGGTCGATCTTCAACGTTGTTAGTTTTTATTTTTTTTATTTTGGTTAAACGTTTTTTATAAGCGGACATTTAAAATTTTGGAACCGGTTGGAACCGGTTCTGAAAATGAAAGTACCCTTATATAAAAAAAACTGGAGCCAAAATCAAAAAAGTAAAAACTAACACCGATAGATATCGACGTCAGCTATCCTATGCAAAAAAAAATCATTTAAAAATATTAAAACGCGAGCAAGAAATCGCGGGATAACCTTCCCATAGACTTAACATTAGCTTGAGCGTTTCTTCGCGTGAGTAGTGTAGGCTCTTAAGTAATAGTTGTGAACTAGGGTAGATTTTATCCCAGCGCGTGTGCTGACGGGTTAAAAATACATCTATCACAATGATTTAGCATAACATCTAGTTTATATAATACCGTGACCCTTTTTTATAAAATCGACAATAAGCAGCAATTGGCGGGTGCAAGGAACTATGAAAGCATCAAACATGAATTTGCAATTTTGCGTCACTAGACAAAGAAAAAAATCGAAAACAAATTTGCAGTTTTATAAAATTGTTTACCGTATAATTCTTACATGTATTGTTTAGAATACAGTTCAAGCATATAATGGGAAAAAGGTCCAAATATAGGTAAGCGCATAAAATCGGGAAAGCTGTTAAATACGATACTAGAAAGGCGAGGGCGTAAAACTATCACATTTTGGCAACGGGGAAATTAGCAGGAAATTTGAACAGCCGATTCATCGCTGTTGTTCGCAGTCGTTATTTGTTTTGAAAATCACGTATTTCAAACTCGAATTTTTATCAAGAATGTGAATTTGACTTTTTGGACATTTTAAACGCTAATTATTGCATATTTTATTGTTACCACGCCACTGACCAAGTAATAAGCTGTATTTTGAGATAATTAATCAAAGGATATCTTTAAATGATAATTGCTGCATTTCAGTAAATTTTAAACATGCTGTTCGCCTAAAAATTGGCTACGTGAATCAGTCTGAAAACAGACTAGGATACAGCGGGCTAGACTTAAACCTCCAAAAAATCTAGTGGGTCATCTTGACAACATAGCCCATTTCTGGGATAGCTTTACAATAGAGCCTATTTAATATCTCAACAGTACCATCTGTTTCCCAGAAACGTATCACTCGAAGTAGTGAGTCTTCAAAGGTATGTCTTGTAACAGACTACCCTACCGGCATGAATTTACTGGACACTTGTGCAACTGAGCACTAAATAAATTCAATAAGAAGATTATTCGCTAAGGTCTGTGAGGGATGTAAAAACCTAAAAAACGTTTAAAAAAATTATACCTAAAAATGGGCACACTAAAAGTGGCGCTAAGACTCTTCTTCTTAAGGGGTCTCAGGACTCTTAAAATTGGAAAAAAGAAGAAAAATGACCATTTTAAACATTTAATATCTTTAAATGTATATGATTTAAAAACACAATTTTTATTGGGATGAAAATATATAAGCGTGTTCTTTCATTTCACATATTTAAAAAGTTACAAGATGCAGAATTAATATTTACAGGGGGCTTCAAACTGTCAGACATTTGTCGAACAGAAAATTGACATGACAGCTTACGCGCGCGATTACAAAATAATTTTTGCATCTAGAATATAAATTTTGGAGCCTAATTATACTTCATATTGTAATAATCACACTGAACCTAAATAAATTTGTATTTAAAGCATTTTTATATTTTTAATACAAAGTTGTATTGAGCTAATATAATTTTTTTTAATTTGCAACGTTATAACCACTTAAAAAATATTTTTTTAATAATAGAAATAAAATTTTAGGTTCAATTTATGTAGACCAATATGACACATATTTTTGGAAAATTTCATGAAAAAAATATTGATAAGTTTTTGAGATATCATGCGCGTTATGCCCATAAACATCATTTTGAGAAAAATGATGTTTTGCTTCAGCTTTGAGTATGCTTCAGCTTTGAGTGGGTATAATTCTAAGAGCCATAACGTCTGTTCTAATGGAAATTTCAAGAAAACATTTACACTAATATGTTCAGAAAAAATAGGAGTTTAATATATAAAAAAATTAAAAATTCAAAAATTTTGAAAGTTTAAAAGTCCTGTGACCCCTTAAGACTCTTCCAACTTCGAAGAAAAGGATACTGAAACCGAATTTGATGATAGTGACAACGAGCTACTCGACGAAGAGATTGTTCGTCTGACATCTATGGACCTGCAACTTCTGTGAAGGACTTTTTTTCTACTCACACAAAAGAAGAAACTTGGGGCAATGTTTTCAGTGTAAAATGTGGCCACACGCAGAATGTGCGAGGTCAAAAAAGATGTATATACGTGGGACTACTGAAAATAAAGTTAAAAAGTAGCATTTGTATGATTGTGGATTGTTTTTATCAATTTTTTATGTTGTTACACAAATTTTATGGGTGACCTACATTTAGACAACCATTTCAAAAACTAGCATTTTCACAACTTTTGCAATAAAATTCATTGTGAAATGCAAATAATATTGCACGCATTTTTCAACTTCCTAACTTGATCCTTGCATGTTTTAGGATGTATTAACATATATATTGAAAATAATGAACATATAGCTAGTCTAACCTCAATATAAAACATTTAGCCGACATTTAGACCTTTTCATCTACATGAAACCGTGAATGAAAGAACTGTTTACTGCTCAAAAATTAAACCCTTTAGTCGCATTTACTTCTGTTGCTAGAGTTTATTTCATAGTATTGTGATAAAAATATCATATTAGAATTGTAGATTAAGCTAGATCGTTTTGAATAAAGTTACTTAATTTAAGGTCACACAGATTAACGTCACAAAAAGGGAAACACGACCAAAATCATAAGTCGAAATGTCCAGAAGAAGAAATTTGTCCTGTGCAAATCGAACTAAGATGGAAGTTAAGGAAAGGTTTTGTAAAGTTTGTAAAAGTATACTTTCCCTACATCCGAATGAAAAGAAATATACCTATCGGATAAAAAACCGCATATTCAAAATCTTGAATCGTCTTAAATTAGTCTGACACCAGCGATAGCAATGTTTCATTTATCACAAAATCCTAATCTACATTAGAACATCTGGAATATAAAGATCACGTTCATTTTATTATACTCAATTTCTGTTTAATTTTTTTGAATGAAATAACGTAAGAAAATACAAATGACAAAAGTTAAAAAGTAATTTTGTTAAGATATATAGAAGTTTTTTAAATCTCTTTGAATTAATTAAAATTTGACTCAGTGAATATTCAGATTTGTGTGAATTTATTATCTTCTCGGCATTTTATATGTCGAGCCTTTTAAAATTCAGTTCAATATTTATTTCGATATTTAACTTCTTCTGAACACATTTATGAACTTTTTAGACACTAATTTTTCAGTAATATTCTTCTGCTTAAACACACAAAGCAGAATTTTGATAAACTGTATGGTTAGCTTTTTTGCTATGTCAAAATATTAATGTAATTTGTATATTTCAAAATTGCATTTTTTTATGAAAAATAGTTTTTGAATAAAATATAAATGTTCTCAAATTAATTAAAATTTGAGTGAGTTTACTGCGATTTTTACACGTCTCTTCATCAGCATTTTATGTGTATTTATTATATATTAGCTGAGACGCCCGGCGTTGCCCAGTCCCGTCAAAAAATATTAGAAAATGCTAAATCACTCTAAAATTCGCTTTCTTATGTGCAATTATTATATTTTCAAAAATACAGCATTTTTCATATCTAGACTTTTTAGAATATTCATGATACATAGTTTGATGTTTAAATTTTTTTCTGAAAGAAATTGGTTAGTTTTTTTTATACTTGTTCTTAAGTTATTTTCGTATGCTTCAACACATAAAGCAGTACATTAACTGACAGCAGGAAATTTACCTAATGTATTATGTTTAAGTACTATAGAAATTTGCATATTTCAGAAGTACCCGGAAATGTTCTAACTTGCTATTTCTTACACGTAAAAATGTTCACTTGTATTGCGTTATGTCCTAACTTAACGTGAGCATAAACCACATTACGTTAGTACATTTATAGCTGATAAAACAAGTTAAATTGTTAAACTCATTTTCTATTTAATTGTTGTGAATGAAGTGTCATGAAAGAAACAATTGCGAATGTTTGAAATTAAAAGGTAATTTTATTACGCTGTATAAACCTTATATCATTTTGAATTAATTAAAACCCCATTATCTTGATAGCAAACCTTACACCTTTCATTGTTTTTATATATATATATATTTTTTTAATTATATTTTAGAATAGATTGTATTAATCATACTTTATTTGATATTTAGCTTTTCTTGTGAACGTATTTTAGTGAGCTTTTTAGACTTTTTCTCTTTACCATATTATTCTTATGCTTCAACACAAGAAACGGTATTTTAATTGGCCTAGATGTTATTTAAAAATAGAAATAATATTAGCATACTTTAAAACAGTAGTTGTAATTTTTTAAGAGTAGTTGTCGTCTAAAATTTAAATAACTTCGAATTAATTAAACTTTAATTCAGTTGATAGATTAGTTTAGTCCTTTTTCAGTAACTTTTTATTGTGTTGTCCAGAAAGTTCGTGCCGGTTGTTAAAATCAATTCTTACTGGAAAATTTTATTATTTAATTATTGGACGCTGATTTCAATATATAATGTCTAATAATTAATTGGCAGAATTTTACGATACGAATTGATTTTTCAAACCAGCACGAACTTTTCGGACGACCATATATAATATTTTCTGATAACATGAAATTTATCTATGGAAACTTTTGAAATTATATTTTATACTTGATTTGATATTAAACCCATCAAAGTTGATGGAGCGGAATAGCACCATTTTCGTAAGTATTTTTTTTTTCCCTTGTGAAAACAAATGTTTGAATTAACTAAAATATTTTTTCGGAAAACTTTAACATCTGTTTTAAGTAATAAATTATACTTTTTTACTCTTTGAAGAAACTGCAACGTAATTTGTAACAATTCAAAAATAATTAAATTTTTACTTTCCATAATTTTTTATTCACATTATTAAAATTTCATGTATGTCCCACTTGTGTTTTGTTGTTAAATCAATATACAATTAGATCTTTTGATAATTTATGCTATTGGTTTCTGCACCTTTTTATGAATCTTAAAGTAATACAGCCAAGGTTTTGACTTTTTTGCCAATCAGTATAAAGTGAAATATTTACTAAAACTTTTTGTCACAGGTAATGCGTTAACTTTGTTCACAATAAGTTTAGGGAACTTTTTAGACGCGAAGCTTCTTCTTCAGCATTACTCTTGTGATTTAACTCACAAAACCGTATTTTAATTGGCCATCTGAAAATTAGCTGATTTGTTATGCCCAAATAGTAATGGAATTTGCAAATTTTAGAAGTGTCCGAAAATGTTAGTTTCTAAATGAGAAATTTGTGTTACCAAGCTAACTGAAATATTGATAAGCGCGGAGTTAGATTACATTCATACTAATCAATATCTAATTTTGTCGGGAAATAAAACTAAACAGTACTTTTTTTTTTTTTTTCGTTGAAAGTCAATGGAATTTTTTATGTATCAAATGTATTTTCTTGTGATTTTTTTATATATTACTAAAAAATGCTCACTCAATATAAAGTTTTTGTAAAGAAATACATTGTATTTCTAAAATAACATATGTGTTAGCTTTTATATAATGCATAAATGTTTCTTAATACAATATTTAATAAGTACTATTTTTTTGTATTATACTTATAATTTCGGGGATTAAATTATCCTTATATTTGAGTATCAATACTTATTTAATATATAGCTTGATTTTTCGATACACTATTTAAATTATCGCAGGAATAATAATTAAGAATAATCAAGAGATAATACCCACATGTACAATTCCTGTTAGATTTCATGTTTAAGAATATTCTATGCATATATTAAATAGTCTATTAGTCCATTATTAGTCTGTTACTAAAAACAAATCATACATCATATATTCTAATACGAGCAAATCTTATGTGTGTGTGTGTGGTTATATATGAAAATTTTATCTTAAGAACGGCTCTAACGATTTTGACGAAATTTTGTATAACACCGTTCTGGGACACCAGAAAACCATTGGGCTAGGTCACATCTTTGAGAAAATTAGATTAGTGGATCATTTTGTGTCGTCATGGGCCAGGTTCAAGCTAATTGTATCAAAAAATGGTTCAATCGATTTTGACAAAATTTTGTGTCCTACTATTTTCGGGCACGAGAAAACTGTTGGACTGGATCATATTGTTCGAGAACTTTCGATTAGTGGGTAATTTTTGGATCAACGTGGTTCAAGTTAATCTAAAATAGTTATCATCAGAAAATTATTGGACTGGGTCACATTGTTCGAGAACTTTCGATTAGTGGGTAATTTTTGGGTCAACGCGGTTCAAGTTAATCTAAAAAAGTTATCATCGAAGTTAAATCAAGTTATCTAAAAAACGGCTCTAACGATTTTTATTGCATTTTATATTCTACGAGTTTCGGGCATGAGAAAATGATTAGGCTAGATCACATGTCCCAGTAAATTCGATTACTGGGTCATTTTTGGGTCACTGTGGTACAAGCTAATTTTATCTAAAAAACGGCTTAGACTATTTCAACTAAATTTTGCATCCTATGGTTTTCGGGCACGAGAAGACTGTTGGGCTTGGTCACATATTCGAGAAAATTCGATTAGTGGGTCATTTTGGTCATGGGTCTAGCTATTTTTATCTTAAAAAGCTATTTTTGTTTTAAAAACAGCTCAGGCGATTTTAACTAAATTTTGTATGCTATGGTTTTGGGGTACGAGCAAATCATTGGGCTAGGTCACATGCTCGAGTAAATCCGATTAGGGGGTCATTTTTGGGTCATTGTGGATCAAGCTATTTTTATCTAAAAAAACAAATTTTAATCTAAAATCGTATGGTTTTTGGCACTAAAAAATTTTGGACTAGGTCACATGTTCGAGAAATTTGGATTAGTGGTTTTGGTAATGGGTCATTATGAGTCAAGCTATTTTTATCTTAAAAACTGCTCAGACGATTTGAACTAAATTTTGTATCCTACGGATTTTGGGCCCGAGAAAATCATTGGACTAGGTAACAGGCTAGAGAAATTCCGATTAGTGGGTCACTGTGGGTCAAGCTAATTTTATCTAAAAACAGCTTGGACTATTTTGACTAAATTTTATATCCTACGTGTTTCGGGCACGAGAAGAAAATTTGGCTTGGTCACATGTTCGAGAAAATTTGTTTAGTGGGTCATTTTGTTATGGGTCATGATATTTGAACTCAAAGCTAATTTTGACCGAGCATAGCCCAGTCTTCCCTGCTCGTGTTTTATTTTGTGTTAAACTTATTGTATCCAAACACATTTTATAGTATATAATTTGCTAACAAATGCAGCAGAGTATATTGATTTTTTAAAAGTTTTATTACATGTGTAATTTAATATATTTAAGATATAAATTGTATTATTTTAGATAACAAATAAATGTAGCTTTTCAAATGTACTGTATGATTCATTGAATTAGTAATTATTTTTATAATGCATCATTTCAATTTGAAACTAAAAATATGAATAGGATTAGAAAGATGGGTCAGAAACAAAAATACATCAATACACTAACCCGACATTTTGTAGCTTATAATTTATTTGAAGTGATTAATTTGTTTCATATTTTACGAGCCAAATGCAAAGTTTTAGCATAAAGAAAAAGGAACCTTTTATAACTTTTATCGATACTTAGTTTATTTGTAGAACATAATCCCCTACATTCAGATTTTAAGTGAACAAAACTGCTATAATATTAAGAGGAGGATAAAACTGATTGACACTTCTTACAAGGTAATATACTCAACTGATAATTCTGGATTTTGTCAAGAGTGGTATCACTGGAGAACTACTGAATAGGCGGATCATGGAAAATATACGAACTAGCTGCCGGAATCCAACATTTCACAACATAGGTGGCAATTTCCTCCATGACGTAAGACATAGTAAAGGCACACAAAAGTGCGAAGAACACTCTATTTACATTTATAAGTGTCAATAAACTATCTATAGTGTAAAAAATTCTGTTAATAAAAAATGTGTAGTAATAAATGCTATGTTTCATAAAAGATTATGTACATGAATAAACAAATTTTTCTCCATAGTTCCCTAGCAGGAATTTATTCTATGATGTCATATATAAAGAAGCGAAATAGTGAGAATAATACTTAATACTCCATTTATCTATATATCTAGATCTATAGTGTTATAACAAATCCTGTCAGTAATAAAAGTGAAAGCAGAAACGCCATGCTTCATAAATGTTAATGCACATTCATGGACAGAATTTTCATTTTGTTGCCGATACGTCAGACGGGATTAACTGTAGATACCCGAACATTTTTTTGTGTCTATCTGTCTGTTTGTATGTCTCGCAATAACTGTCACAAAAGGCATCCAATTAGCTTGATACCCCATAAATTCGTTGGGGTGTTAACCAGATTTTGTTGTATAGTAATTTAATTAGGTTCATTCGTTCGAAAAATATAGAACATTTCCTTACCTGTCATAATGCTTTTCTATGGAAAACTCAGACGATTTTAAATTATTATCAATCAGCTAATAAGAAAATTGCACATTTTAATAATTTATTTAAACGTTAAATTATCAATGGCAAATGTCCGAAATGGGGATCTTATATTAATCCGATAGCTTTGAAAATTTGCCAATACCTGTATTAGAATATACAAAATTAATACAAATTACTAGGAAATTTTGTGCATCAATTCGAGAAATTCAATTTCACATTTTTTACAAAATTTCCAATGGATTTCTGTATTTTTCTCTTTCATTAAATTCTTGCCTAGTAACTTTATTTCAAAGCATGTAAAACAAAGAAAATTTAAGTAAATCCAATTTTTGAAGTAATATTTTATTAACAAAATAGCTGATTTTCGGCTGATTTTAATTTTTTCTATTGATAAAGGGTAGATTGCGGGATGATGTCGTCGTTTTTTATTATTTTTTTTTTATAAAATCACCTGTTATTTTTATTTGTTATTCATTCATTTCTTGTTAAAGTTGACACATTTATGTATGATTTAAAAATGTATTTCATTTTACAAATGTCATAAAAAGCATTAAAAAATTGTCTTTTGTAAATGCTTGCATTTCGGCATCTTACCTCAATCTTGGGGTAAGATGGCCAGCTACATAGGGGTAAGATGTCTTCTGGAGTTTCAATGTAAACAACAATTTTTGTGAAGCAGTACAAAACGTAAAAGAACCAGAAAAAGTAACTTTAATATTTTAGACATATTAAAGTTGTTACTTACTCACTATTCGACAATGACAAAAATATGAATGTAACAGACATTGGTAATTTAATAGAAAACAAACTAATATTTGGAAAAAAGAGTATGTTCTGCTTAACATTTAAAAGTATTATGGCCCAGTATGCTAATTTTTAGCATAAAGTATTATGGAATGCGAAGTAATATGCTAATTTTTAAAACTTCAGAACAAGCTGAAATATGACAAAGCCACTGAGGTAAAGTGCTTTAGAATCCAGCCTTTTTCCTAATGTTTTGCATACGTTAATTTTTTCTTTTCAGCCGTATCTCAGCTCTGCCGCAAACTGCACATTTGTCTAGAAACTTTGAGAAACTTTCATGTAACGAACAGTTATACTGAATGCACTTGATCCAATCACATTTTTCCGAGATTTTATTATACTCTTCTAGGCACTCTGAACACTCATTCACTTAAAAAAATCCTCATTTTCTGAATCATGGTGGGGAATTTCATCATCATCCATATCATCATATGTTGCAGAAACTCGCTTTCTAACTTTTGTCTTATTCTTAAACATTTCTTTTTTTAGAAAGGCTTGATACATCTGGCAATTCGCAGCTGTTATTTTCTCTCTGCTTCGGTTTCGCTTTTATAGGTCTAGTTTTGGCACCTTAGTGAATACCCAAAAGTAATTTAAAACAATGAAAATCAACCAGGTAATGGAAAAAAAACGACATCTTCCCCTTGAAGATTTTCATTGACTCGCCCCAAAGTATTGAACAAGACGCTGGTCTGTCTAGTAAAGTGAAGAAGCGTTAACCGGCCGCCATTTACGTTTGGCAGACACCAATACTCTCTAACAACATCAGATTTATTTTTGTGATGTTGAAACTATGACTTATATAGGTAAATTAAGAAAGAGCGTAAAAGGGTTTTTAAACTTACCAAAGATGTTAAGACGAAATCGAAATCGAAAAGAACTATTTAAAACTAAAATAAGACAACGCAAACTGGCATTAAAGTATCAGTAGGGAAGCCCCTTCCACATGACTGAGTAGCGTTTCCCTACAGCGCATGCGAATAGGAAAACTATGTGACACTTCATCTTGTCCAATACGTCATCAAACCCCACGTTACCCTATATACTTATAATAAAAAGTTAAATAGCAACTTTGTATAATGAAATTATCACAAAACAGTAAAATTTTATGATATCTTCAATTAAATGATTCAAAACCATTATTCGATGAAAATTTTATTTTCAGTTTCAGATTATCTAAAATAAGTTAAGGGAATATTCTGAACACTAACACTACTATATAAAAAGCTTTTATATCACGTTAAAAATTTAAATAATTTCAGTCTATCTTAAATGTATCAAATCTTTCACTTGCTATATTATTTTATTTGACAGAAACACACAACTTCGGAGTAGCGAAACAATTAACGTTCAATTTTGATTACTTCATGACTGAGCATTTAACATAATTCAGCTAATAAAATTTTCTTTTTGAATGAAGAAAATTTAGTTCCTGTTTTAAAGTGATTGAAAAAAACGAACAAAAAGGAAAACGTTTACGAAATACAAATATTCAAACCAATCGTTTTTTTTTAACTTTTTTCTTAAAATATGTAATTCAAAAATGTTCAATAAAATTCAAAATTTTATTTTTTTTAATTATGTTTTAATGCATTTGTAATATTTATTTGGATGATAGAGTTAAAGAGTTGCATTGTTTCAGCATTTTAATTCAATTTACATGAACCTTCTGAGATACATAAGCTAAATATAGTAATAAAAAAATATATTTATTTTTATAAATCAAACATTAATTTATATTTGCTCAATCTGTTTCATTAGCACCTTACTAAGTTTTACTACACAATATTTTCTCGAACAATTAAAATGTAACTGTCAGAAGTTCCATCAGACAGTTTAATCAAGTTTTTTGACATTTTAAGTCATATTCAGTTAGTGAAGAATGCAAAAAAAAATTCAAATGAAACCTTAAATCATAACGGAAATTGTTGTACTAAATATTTTAAGAAATGTTTGATTGAAATAAAAATATTTGTACTTTAGCACTATCATTTCAAGTTTAAAAAAGACTTTGTCCAATGCGCTATCGTGAAAAAATATAATATTGTTATATAAATGTAAGAGGGCTTGGTATATTTATATATATATATATATATATATATATATTATATATGTGTGTGTGTGTGCGTTTACCGATTGACATCCAAAGAAAAAAAATACGCGAGTTCATATTTACTTTAGACGAAATGAAAATTGTTTGATTGACTACACAGTAAAACAAGTAATATGTATTTTTTTTAAAAGTCAATTCCTCCTTTTTAATCATAAGTATATAAAATAAACCCATACAGCATTAATGTCCCACGTTATCTTTTTTGAACAATATTTTATAATCATTGTTGCGGTATTTTATTTTTTGTTGGCATCACTAATTTTAGATAATTCTTTCATTTCATTTATGAAAATAATGGGAGAATTTTTTTTCTCCCATATAGAAATTAAAATTAATTAATTAATTTTAATTAATGAATTAATATTTAAAAAAACTGTATTAACACCAATTGTCATCCAGTACAAGTTTAAAAAAATTTATTTGAACATGAATGGATGAATAGAAAATATTTCACTAACAATTGAAAATTCCAACAAGATATATATAGAGAGAGAGTGCGAGCTAATAGTAGGAATTTAATAATACAATTAGCAACTTAATGTTTGAATTTGCATTGATATTTTGGAAAACATTTGGAGACTTAATATAAATGCTGGACATTTACACCATGAAACAGTAAAGACATGAGAATAAAATATCACAAATTTACTAAATGGTGTAGACAAATGTCAAATTCAAAACTTATACATACATTAAAATCAAATTAAAAACATCAACGTTTCGACCACCTTCTATGGTCATCCTCCGGAAATAGTTGTCAACAATAATATTGTCAACTATTTTCTGAGGATGACCATAGAAGTTGGTCGAAATGTTGATGTTTTTAATTTGATTTTAATGTATGTATAAGTTTTGAATTTGATATTTGTCAGCACCATTTAGTAAATTTGTGATATTTTATACTCACGTCTTTATTGAAGATTTTGAGACTTCTTTAATGTGTAGAATCTAAATAAAAGGCACCTTCTAAATTCTTCATTTGCATATTGTGAATAAAATATTTAAAAACATTTATTGCATTTGAAATACTAATAAGTAAATATAGTTATTTGTTTAATAAGATATTACGAATTATTTTTCCATTTTTTTATGTTGTGCATTATGCACTGTTAAAAATTTGCAGCAAACTGTCCAGTCATTTGACCGTTTTTCTAGAAAATCGTTACATAACCGTAATTTAACTATATTCTGACCATAAAATGAGCAATAATACGGTCAGAATATAGTTAAATTACGGTTATATAACCGTTTTCTACAAAAACGGTCAAATGACTGGACAGTTTGCTGCAAATTTTTAACAGTGTGGAAGTTTCGTAGAGTTTTATCAGAAAATTTAAAAAAATACTTGATAATATAAATGTATAAATTTCATCTGAGTTAAGCGAGCGATAGCTTTATTTGTCCATGCATGTGGTTCCTTTGTGAATATCCGTCCTAAGCTGTTCGGCATATGACCATGTAATTGAGCACAGTGAAAAATGTCATTGCCGTAATAGTTCGTGTAAAAAATAAGTAAATAAATAAATAAATAAATAATCTGACGAACAGTCATGTTTTTGAAATATATTTAGGGAACATAGGTAGATTTAACTTTAAAAGTCACAAGGTGGTCACTGACTTTCGCAGGTTATATGAGGATGTTAGAATGACAGTGGAGTAAGTCAAAAATTTTGAAAATCAGGATAATCATATTTTCACTGAACGTATATTAATTTCTGTTCAATATGCCAGTCAAATAAGCCATAGTTCACATAAGGACTCGCTACAGGGCTAAACAAGTTGGACCACTGCATTCAGTGGTGAGCGGCAATACGACAAGTTTCACAAAACCCTTCATTTCTCGAATCACTAAATTTTGACTTACTCCATTGTAATTCTAACCCCTTCATATGTAATCTATCAATATTATAAAGCAAAATTTTGTTTGTGAGTAGCGTTAACGTAATAATGACGGTAGAAATGACCTAAACAATAAATGTCGCCGTTATTGTATTTTTTTTAAACATCGAAAATTTAAAATTTTTACACCGTCAAATTGAAAAAAGTACGTTAAAATGCTATTTGTCTGAAAACGGTATCACAATTTTTTTTTTCAGGGTTTTTTTTTTTTTTTTTTTTTAAATTCAAACATTTATATTTCAAAATCTGCGTGCAACGTTTTCACTTAAAACAATGTAAATTATTTTTCGTATATAAATTTTTTACATTTGAGTATAGGTGAATTGATGAAGTACCTTCATTTATATATTTTTGCAATTAAAACATGTACTATAATACAGATATTTTAATTTTAAAAAATAGTAAATCAGGGGACAAAATACAAAATAATCTCCTAAGTATGATGTCACTTTTTATGAAACAATTTCAGTGTGACATTAAACTGGCTCAGAAAAACACGGTCGCTATATTTTATTTCCTATTTCGTTTGAATGTTATAGAAATCTTTGAGCAATACCTTGTGCTTAAATGTTTGAAAACTTTGGATGCAGTGGTAAGATTTTCTGCAATTTTTATTATATAGGAAATATATGCATAGTTATATTATAGCATTAATTATATTATATGCACAGCAACCTTTTTATTATTATTATTTAATTTTTTTTTGT
Source organism: Maratus michaelseni (assembly GCA_963931845.1). Classification (NCBI taxonomy): domain Eukaryota; kingdom Metazoa; phylum Arthropoda; class Arachnida; order Araneae; family Salticidae; genus Maratus; species Maratus michaelseni. The sequence continues at coordinate 421,206,622 of OZ007588.1, forward strand.
GTCACTGCTGACAGCATCTAGAAAATTGTGTCATTTTTATGTAATCATTGAAGATTTAATTTTTATGAAAGAAATTTAAGTCTCCGTTTAAAAATGATGTTTCATCATCAGTCGAGGCGATAAAGAATATGCAATATTTTCAAGTTATACGGAGTAGAATTTCACTAAATGCTACCCCATTTTGTTGAATTTTTAGGGGGTTTCCACAAACTTAAAAAAAATCGAAAATAAAGGCTCTTTATTTTCTCGACTATTTGTTTTTCAAGTCATTCAGTATTTTAATTGATTACCTTAATGATAAACAAATTCAACATAAATCATATGTGAACTATTTTCTCTTGAAATATATCTTAGAGCGCTTTATTTTAGATAATTACATATTCTTATTTTTTTACAAAATAGTATTCATTTCCTAATTTTTAATCTCGTTTTTAATGCGAGTTTACGGTTTTAGAGTTTAATATACTGCATGACATTATGTCTATAAAATAATATGAACATAATATTACAGTCTTATGGCAACCATTTATTATTTATGAAATCATATGATTATTAAAATAAAGATTAGAGTAATCTTTGTGTACTTTGAATTAAAAAAAATAATAATTATACGTAAATGAGAGATTATTTATAACATATGACGTTTTTATGAACAAAAATACATGATATAAAACATATTTGTAGTGGACATTATCAAGTTTCTATTTATGTAGCGGAGTTTTGATAGCTTACATATTGAATTTTCGGAACATTTTATAAAATTTGATAGTAATAGGTTGTATTTAAAAATAGGAAATTTGCAAGAATATGATGAAAACGGGCGCTGAAAATATGGAATGTATTTAAAAAAACATGCACTAACATATATGTGACACTATAGGAAATTCTAAATAACTATGGTATGAAAGCTCTCACCTTTAGGAAGCGTTGAAAGCAAACAAATCAGTAGTAGCAAGCTTCTTTCTCCATATTCACCCATAGCTTCATATATCTTATTGCAACTACATTGCAAGCTCATTGCAACTACAGCACCATTTTAACTTATCTACTTTTTAGAAATGCAGTCTACATCTAAAGCTTAAAGTTTCACTACTTGTGTACGTTTATACTCTTTATAAAATTAGTCCACAATGCTAGTTACTACCATTGCAATATATGAAAAAAATTGCTACTCGACAATCTATGTGTTTCGTGCAAGTTGGCAGTATGTATCAAATCATTGGCTGGTGCATTCGTGATGCTACTATATAGACAAAGACCTCTAATTCGTAAATGCTAACTTTTTGTGATCATTGTTTGTATTTTTCTGTGGAAATTGTAAGTATTCAGTTGAACTTTTTCATAGATATATGCAAATGTTTCAAAAAATCATTCTCTTGTATCAATTTAGATAGTTTTTGTTTCTATGATAGTTACCAGATGCTTAAAGTAAAAATTAAGAACTATCATGGTAAATACAATATTATTTTTATTACCTCTTAAAATCAGTTCTAATAAAACATTGTTTGTACATTAAAAGTTTTCGTACTAAGAATGTCTATGATTCAAAGAATAATATCTACAATTCCGTACTACCTTCGAATCATATCATAACGTGTTTGACTGAAATTAAATTCTAAAATTCAATTGTTCAATATTAATTAACATTTCTCTAGAAATGTATATCTCTCTGAAAGATAAGCTATATATCATTCTAGTTTTAAATATGCATTTTCTATCACAGAGCACCTTTCTTGGTTTATATAGGAAGACTCATCTTGTATTTTATAGCAGTTTTGAATTTTGGAAGCCATTTTAACAGAATTTTCGCTCAAAAAAGACGCGTTTAAAAATCTTTATTTTAAAATCAATCTGTGGCAAAATTCAATCAACAATATACTTTTTACAGAGCCCTGTGCAAGAATGGCTAAAGCGATTCACATAACTGGTGCAAGTAAGTAATCATTTACTTTAAAGCATTAAAAAGTATATATAGAGCCCTGTAAACAAATGGCTAAATGATTTACAAACTGGTGCAACTAATTATTAAATTTAAAGCATTAAGAAATATATGTCGAATTTCTAAAATTGCCTAAATATGCAGAAAACTACACAAAAAGCATAAAACAATTCTACTAAATATTTTTGCTTAAGCACATTTTTTAAGGAAAAGCAAAAAACCTAGCTTTAAATATGCTTTCTTTTCACGCCTACAGACACACAGCTAGGAGTTTAGGAACATCAAAACGTTACTGAAGCAAACGAAAAAATATTACAGCAAATATTTGGCAACACGAAAGGGTAACTATTGACAACTATGTAAACGAGATGCAACAGGGTTCAGCTGCGCGGTGAAGAAGAAAAGTAGGAGTTAAGTTTTCCGCTCTGTGAGACCGCCGAATGCTGGCGCATCTCTGCTGCCGCCGTTACTCGGAGGCTTCCCGTCTTCCCTCCATCAGATAGCGCGCGCACGCGCCCTTACTGGTTTTTCGGTTCACAATTCCAGGTGCGTAAATACGACGAATTCTCGACAGGTCTACAGTAACACATGCTTGGTCGATATGTGCATTTGTTTATAGAATTTATATAGAAAATTTAGAAAATACCATTTTGGAGTAACAACTCGTCTTTTTTTATAATTAATGCGCTAAACTGGATAATTCGCAACAAAGTATAGTTATAAAAAAATTGCTATATTAATTAATGCTCGGTCGGTGTATGCATTTGTTTTTATGATTTCAATCGGAAATTATAAAATAAACTTAAAGTGAAATTTCTCTTCTGTGTCGATAATTCATGAATAAATTGTATTTTAAGAATTGATAACTATTTATATTAACTAATTATTATTTATTTAAAAAAATTATTTACAGTAACACACGATTAGACTCTATATAAGTTTGTTTTTAGACTCAAACTTGAAACTTTAAAAATAACCATTTGGCATAGTTTCTGTTTTGATAATTGATACATAAATTGGATGGTTTCCCGTCTAGCCCTTATCTGAAAGCGCACGCACGCGCCCTTATTGGTTTTTTTGTTCACTATTTCAGGTGCGTAAATATGACGAATTCTCGACAGGTCTACAGTAACACATGATTGGTCAATATGTGCATTTGTTTATATAATTTATATAGAAAATAACATTTTGGAGTAACAACTCGTCTTTTTTTGATAATTAATGCGTAAACTGGATAATTAGTAACAAAGTATAGTTATAAAAAACAAGTGGAAATTGTACATCAAACGTGACAAACGAGGTGCGTTCGTACTATAGCTAGTTATAGTTATAAAAAAATTGCTATAGTAATTTATGCTCGGTCGGTGTATGCATTTCTTTTTATAATTTTAATCAGAAATTATAAAATGAACTTACAGTGAAATTTCTCTTCTGTGACGATAATTCATGAATAAATTGTATTTTAAGAATTGTTAACTATTTATATTAACTATTTATATTAACTAATTATTATTTATTTAAAAATATATTTATAGTAACACATGATTAGGCTATATATAAGTTTGTTTTTAAACTCAAACTTTAACCTTTAAAAATAACCATTTTGCATAGTTTCTGTTTTGATAATTGATACATAAATTGGATGCTTTCCAGTCTTGCCCTTATATGAAAGCGCACGCGCGCGCCCTTACTGGTTTTTCAGTTCTCTATTCCAGGTGCGTAAATATGCCGAATTCTCGACAGGTCTACAGTAACACATGCTTGGTCGATATGTGCATTTGTTTATAGAATTTATATAGAAAAAAACATTTTGGAGTAACATCTCGTCTTTTTCGATAATTAATGCGTATAAACTGCATAATTAGTAACAAAGTATAGTTATAAAAACAAGTTAGAAATTGTACGTCAAACATGACAAACGAAGTGCGTTCGTAATATAGCTAGTTATATAAATATTCAGATCTTGATGATTTTTAATTCTGTGAAATTAATTATATCGTTTGCAGATTAATTTCTGTAATAAAATAAGTATCTCGGTCGCTCGACGATTAAACCTCGGAAGCTCCGAACAAGGAAAAGCCGATTTAAAAAAAAATTCAAATTTCCTAATAAATATTTTTATTAATATCTTCTAAATTTTGATTCGATTTTCATAAAATTTGAAATGACTCGACAAAATTCTGCAAAGATAATATATCTTAAATTTCAAACCACTTGGTTGGGTAGTTTTGAACTGTTATATGCGGACAGACGGATGGAGCAGACGACGACTATAAGTGCTACGTATTTATATAATTACGAACGGTCGGTCGGTGTATAAATTTGATTTTATGTATTCAATCGGAAATTATAAAATAAACTTAGAGTGAAATTTATTTTCTGTGTCGATAATTCATGAATAAATTGGATTTTAATAATTATTTACAAAATGTATTTAAAAATTATATTTACAGTAACACATGATTAGACTTTATATAAGTTTGTTTTTAAAATCAAAATTTAAACTTTAAAAATAACCATTTGGCATAGTTTCTGTTTTGATAATTGATACACAAATTCAATGGTTTCCCGTCTTGCGCTTATCTGAAAGCGCTTAGTGATTTTTAGTACGCAATTGTAGGTTAATAAAACGACAAATTCCTGACTTGTGTACAGTAACACATGCTTGATCTATATGTGCATTTGTTTTACAATTTATATAGAAATTAGAATATTGAAGTACTTACTTGTTTCTTACATGCGATTTTCAAATATTTTTTTTAATGCAGATTTTACTGAATAATAGAAATATTGTTTAAATAATACGTATAACCTCCAATAATTTCACAAGGATGATTTTTTTTTAAATTAAACTACATCAATTTGAAATCGTAAAAAAAGTTGTACTTTGGAGTAAAAAATAAATAAATTATTTAAGAGTTATAACATTATATACTCTAACATTAAACAAACGATCATTTAATAAATTAATCTTTTTATATTCAATAATTGTATACAATTAAATAAAGTTGCTATTTACATAAACTGTCTTTACCTTTTTTCCTGAGTGTTAAACAAAAAGTTTATAGTTAAAATAAAATTTTAAAAAGAATAAAAAATAATCACCTAAAAACTTGAAATATAATAAACTTTAAAATATCTCCTTGATGAGAAAACAAATTAAATTTATTTTAGTTTAATTTTAATAGAGATGATACTTTAAATTCTAAATATGTAATGAACAAAATCAAAATTTCGAAAGATTTCCTTTGCTTATTATTTATACTTTCTTCTATCTCTAATATAATCTATTTTCTTTCGACGCATTTACAAGTCTCAAGGGTCAGATATCCCGAAAAATACGTTCTTACCAAATGTCTGTCTGTCCGTGTTATGTACGTATGGTGTGTTCTCTTTGTATCATCGAAAAGTGTCCAAAATTATACATAGAATTGAACCAAACTTCATATACGTGTTTTTGACTATGGCCGCAGGTCCCAGGTGAAATTGAGGAAATTCCACCGGAAAAGGGTGTTGCGATACAAAGTTTTGTGCCATTTTTGCTTTGTTCTATCTATAATAGAAGAAAGTATTGTAATCGAACATTTTTTCGACTTCCGGTTTTCGACGGATTTAAAAGTTTTAGAAGTCAGAGATTCCGAAAAACATATTTTTACAAAATGTCTGTCTGTCCGACCGGGCGTTTATCCGTCTTTCCGTTTGTCTGTCCGCATTGTATCATCGAAAAGTGTATGAAGTTATGCTTCAAATTGAACATTTTTTTTCTATTTTTCTGGCTATGGCCAGCAGGTCCCACTTGAATTTGGGGATATTCCGACAAAAGGGGCGCTGTGATCGCGATTTTTTTATCCATTTTCACTATTGCACCATCGAAAAGTGTATGCAGTTATGCAGACAATTGGACCAACTTTTTTGTATATGTTTTAGACTATAGCCTGCAGGTCCCAGTTGAGTTTGAGGATATTTCGACGAAAGGGGACACTGTGATCGCGATTTTTGTTCCATTTTCACTATTGTATCATCGAAAAGTGTATGAAGTTATGCAGATAATTGAACCAAATGTTTTTATACGCTTTTGACTATAGCCTGCAAGTCCCAGATGAATTTGGGGATATTGGGAACTTTTAAGTCGTTTAGTCGAACGTTTTAAGTCATTTCACGATATCTCAGCAGAAGTTTTAGGTAGGAGCATGAAATGGAGGAAAACAAGTCTACTAAAAAATGGTTAAGCACGTATTTCAGCGATTATAGAAATTCACCCTTTAAGGGGTTTAAATGGGGGTGTCGAGCGTTTTAGGTATCTCAGCAGCAATCTTCGATAGGAGCATAAAATTTGGGATAACAAATGTACTAAAAACTGGAGAAACACGTATTTCATCGATTTTAGAAATTCACCCTTAAGGGGGTTAAATGAGGGGATCGAACATTTTAGGTCATTTCGCCATATTTAAGCAACAGTTTTATGTAGGAGCGCGAAATTCAAGAAAACAAATCTACTAAAAAAATGGTTTAATACATATTTCAGCAATTTTAGAAATCCATCACCCACTAAGGGATATAAAAAGGGGGGGGGCGAATGTTTTTGGTCATTTCACGATATCTCAGCAGCAGTTTTAGGTAGGACCATGAAATGCAGGACAACAAATCTACTAAAAAATGGTTAAACACGTATTTCATCGATTTTAGAAATTCACCCTTAAGGGTGTTAAATGGGAGGAATCGAACGTTTTAGGTCAATACGCCATATCTCAGCAGAAGACTTAGGTAGGAGCATGAAATTTAGCACAGCAATTCCACTAAAGAAATATTTAAACACGTATTTGAGCAATTTTAGATATTCACTTACTAAGGGGGGTTCGAACCTTTTAGGTCATTTCGCCATATATCAGTATCAGTTTCAGGTAGAAGCATAAAATTTAGCATAACAAATCTACTAAAAAATTAGATTCCCATATGTTTCAGCTTTTTTAGAAATTCACCCACTAAGGGGGTTAAATGGGGGTTCTAAATATTTAGGTCATCAATTGAGCTTTTAAAAAAACTATTGTTACATTTATTCTTATTATTATAATATTTCTCACTTTATCTAATTTACTATAGCAGTATTACATTTTAATATATATATATATATATATATATATATATATATATATATATAACTAGTTGATCTTTCCGGCGTCGCCCAGTCCTGTCAATAGTACAAAACGCGAAAACACTCTAAAAATCTCTGCACGAACCTTTCTTCTAGTACCCCTTTCGTCTGTCGGACAGTAAATAGAGAGACGAACCTTGAAATACAAAAGTAAATTCAATACGACACCATTAAATGTCTGGGCCATTTGATTCATGTCGGGTCAGTTTTGGGCAAAAATTAAGAAAAGTTACCGTCCGATTTTCATAAAGTTTGCATTTTAGGAATCAGAAAAATGGACTACGTATATATACTGTGAGTTTCGAATCGATACGTCAAAAAAATAACGAAGCAGGCTAAAGTTTGGTTTAGCAGGTTTGATTTTCTAAACAAATCACTTGTTGCCATCGGCAAAAGAGAAATAACCAATTTTCCGTCGCCACGTACCTTAGCGGCTTATATATATAGATTTCTCAAATTATCTAATTTATTATAACAGTACTACATTGTTTTATGTGATTTTTTTTCAGTATTAAAAAATAAAGAGTTATGAAGCGTAAATTTTGTTTAAATTATTGATTTCTTTTATCAGAGTTGTCATTTTATATTTTCAACTAAAACATGTATGTAATTCATTCCATAATTCAGTTTTTATATATGTACAATGAATTACTTAATAATAATTACTGTGCTTAAATAAAAACATATGAATTAGTTCCGTGCAATGACAAAATCTTTGAAATACCAAGAAAAAACCAATTAATTAATTTAGAGATTCGTATGAGGAGATTTAGACTTTAGTAAAAGTTTGATGGATGTTTCGCAGATTTATGAAATCCAAACAGATGTTATCTCCCTATTTTTAAACAAAAAATTTCTTAGCTGAAAACTTTAAAATTGTAATTGTTAATTCTTAGCTTTTAAATAATATTTTATCCTTCTAAACATTTTCTGAATTAGACAAAGATTAATTTTAGCAAAGTATTTTTAAAAAAGAATATTCAAAACGAATTGAATTTCTTTTAAAAATGTTTAATGTTGTTGAATAGATTTTCTAGTTTAAAGTCCCCAGATTATCATGTCTGTAATAACGGAAGCTTTCTAACCAAACTTTTCAAAATTTTGTTTCAAATTCTTCTATTAAACTTCTAAATGCTTTTGCATTGATCTTATAATGAAGAATAAGGAAATCAACATTATTTTTCCTATTTTATATAAATATGGTAATGTTATTTAATGAAATATCGCGGCACTATATATAAATGAGCACTTGCATTACAATTATAATCTTCAATATCTAAAAGACACTTTGGAATGACTGATTAATAAATGCACAGACAAAACTATCTACTTATAATAAAATCCGAAAGCAAGAAAGTGTCTGTAACCATTCCGGACGGGACCACTCTGGTCTGCAAATCCACCGTAGTTAAACGCCATGTTAGGCTTAATGAAAAACCTCTGCTAACATATTACAGCACAGCTAAATTATAATATCTTCTACTTGAAATCATGTCTGTTCAGCATATTTTTCCTATAAAACATGTATATTATATACAATTATAATGTTTTAAAATCTTAATTAAAAATCCAGATTAAACATCTGAGTCCCAGATATAAACAAACGGACACTGTTGCGAACAATACTGTTTTGACACCATCTACCGGCTTTAAAATGTACTTTTCTTCAATACAAGCCGTTCAGAAAGAAAATCTTCATGCTGTTTGTATAAATTCATATGAAAATGGAATGCAGATCAACAATCCGTCGTTTTTGACTGCGGTTATATACTAGTTGTAGCTAGAAAATATTCTAAGGTATACATGCACAACACATAATAGGGACCCTCGAAGAAGGGATTTTTCGTCCTAAGGTGGTTAAAGGAGTTGTCGAAATTTCCTCGGGTCATTTCGCCATATCTGACAGCGGTTTTATGTAGGAATGTTATATGCAGCATAACAAATGTACTAAAGGTACTTCTCCGTTATCCCGTCTACCACTTTTCAGTAAAACAAGTTTGAAATTGTACGACAAACGTGACAAATGAGGTGCGTTCGTACTATAACTAGTTTCAGTTAAATGAATTATATCGTCTGTTATTATGATATGTTTAATTTCCGTAATAAAATAAATACATTTTAACTTTACAACAACCTATCATGTGATATCATTGAATTAATTACGTATGATAGGATTTAATAGAATGATGCATCTCGGTCACTTGACGATTAATCCTCGGAAGCTGCTATAACAAAGAAGTACCAATTTTTAAAAATTTCAAATTACTTAATAAATGTTTTTATTAATATCTTTTAAGTTTTGATTTGATTTTCATAAAATTTGAAGTGACTCGACAAAATTCTGCAAAGATTATATATATTAACTTTCAAATCATTTGGTTGGCTAGTTTTTGCGCTGTTATATGCGGACAGACGGACATACAGACAGACGGACGGACCAAACGACAACTATAGGTGCTACGTATTTATATGATTACGACCGCACCTAAAAACCTATCGCCAAATCTATACGATTCAACGACAAAAATGCGTGGCCGCCGTGATTTCATATGCACTTAAAGTCAGATGATTGAACTAAGCATAAACCGACATGGTGAAAAATGTCCAAGCCGGGAGTCGAACCCTGACCCTTGGAATAACGCTGCAATGCTGTAGCATTGATCTACGAGGACGATACAGAGCTTGGTATTTCTCATTTATATATGTCGGTAAGACTTTAACATTTTTCATTATGTCAGTTTAGGCTTAGTTTAGCAAGATATAAATTCACATTTTTATTATTCATTGATTTCGGGCGAATTCCACGGCTGATATTAATTGAAATATTAATTAAAATTACTTATTTTTGTCTTAAAAATATTGTGTATCTGAATAGTATGTTAAAACATACTAACTATAAATGATTCGAGTCCAACAGATTCATGTATACGTGCTCTGTTTCGAAAATCTCCTATTATGATAACTCATAGCTTCCTATATGTTTTCTGTTACAGTTGTTGAAATTGATTATGCAAATTAAAAATAAGAATATTTTTATTTATTTTGTATTGCAAAATTGATCTTTTAACAAAATTTTTTAAACAAATGCAAATTGGGTTATTAACTCTTGTCTAACCTTGTAAATCTGTGAAACCATTTTTTTCTAGAAACAGTTTCATACTATACTTAAAGTGAAAGATAAATTCATAATAGTTTAAAAGATTGATTATCATAAATTTTCATTAAAAAATTAAAATAGTTAAATTCGAATAAAAAATATCTTGGCTATAATAGTTTAAAAGATAAATTCAGGTAAGAAAGAAAAATAAAAACAACAAAATCGAAATCTATTATGCAATACATTTCTAAACATAAAACTCCGATTGCCCCTAAACAATAAAGCATTGAACTTTCTTTATTAAATATCAAGATGCATCTGCACTAAAATGCGAAACATCTGCTTCATAATAAAACAAAAGGTAGAACTAATGAGAGTTGCATAAAAAAGCGGAAACATAAAGAAAAGAAATATCTTTGTTTTTGTTTATAAAAGTGGGAAAATACATAGTTGAATAAAAGCTGGGATATTTTTTTGCTAGAAAGATGTTCATGCACGATTAAATTTAAAGTTTTAAACTATATTAACATCTTAATAAGATTCAAAAATTACATATTTTTCTGAATTTAATATATATATATATATATATATATATATATATATATATATATATATATATGTTTAAAATGCATTTCAGACAACTTTTTTATGTTTAATCTGACATTTAAGAAACGTTTGTTTACAAAAACTTTTCATTTTTTCTGAGTGTTTTATTTTTTTATATGTCTTTTATAATAAATTTTACTGTTTTCACAATTTTGAAGTCTGAACGATTATTCATTTTTCATCTGACATTTAAGAAACGTTTGTTTACAAAAACTTTTCATTTTTTCTGAGTGTTTTATTTTTTTATATGTCTTTTATAATAAATTTTACTGTTTTCACAATTTTGAAGTCTGAACGATTATTCATTTTTCATTATTGAAAACTACACTTGAAACAGCTAGTATAGGAAAAAATTTTCCTACAAAACTTTTATTAATAATCAGTTCATTAACATGAGCTTTAACTATTCAAATTGGATTTTGGCTGATTTCGGGTCTTTACGATGACACACACACGTATATATATATATATATATATATATATATATATATATATATATATATATATATATATATATATATATATATATATATATATATATATATATACCTGTGTGTGTGACTAATATTTACTGAAAGGCTTTATTAAAACTAGTTTTAACTATTCATATAAATTTTTGGCTGATTTCGGGTTATTGTGGTAACACCCACGTACCACGTACCCACACACACGAACTTCTCTGTCTCTCTCTCTCTCTCTCTCTATATATATATATATATATATATATATATATATATATATATATTTGTTATATACAAATTTTACTTCGCGATATTTCTTTAAATTATTCTAAATTTCGACATTATTCATTATTTCCCTATTTCTTAATAATATCTATTCCTATTTAATTTCATTTTAAATTCAAAAGCGTAAATTAATAATTATGTTATTCAAAATCTTAATCTAAAACTTTAAGTCAATTCATAAACTTTTAACAACTATTCAATTTATAATATTCTGAGAGAAGCTTGTTTTTCATTTCGAATGTTTTTAAAAACAATTTTGTTATTTTTATTCCACGAATCTCTTTTTCGGGCGATTAGACTGTTCACATCAAAAAGCCTCCGCTGCATTGTCAAGGATTATTTCCCTTTAAACCACTCACTCTCGCGTTCATTAGATTAGCCACTCAACTCTCCATTCTTTCACCGGTTGGTTCGTGTCCGTATTACGTCGATATATGTAGTTATACGCGCATCTAACAAAAAGCGAAGGCAGGACTTCGGAACTCAGAATTTTGTTTAGTTATCAAATGGTTATCTGGTGTTTTATAATTGACGCCCATGATTGATCGACTATTCAATATTGGGCGCGTGAGGAAGACGCAAGAATATTTATATGGCTTAAACTTTTGAATCGGTTTTGAATCTTTTAAATTTGGCACTGATGATGGAGCTTTAGGGTCTCCGAAACAGCTTTTTGCCATTTTATATATTTTTTGTGCTATTTTAGGTTGATCATTTATTTTTAATACAACGGCACAAAGTTAAATCCACCTATTTAAAACTAACACCATTCACATGGCGTCGCACTGAAATTCCAAGATAGCTTGGTGAACTAAGGGGATAGATTGTTTCAAAGTTTTAGTTCGAAAATTGCTATTGCCGTCATACATTAAGTTATATTAAGAGAAAGTCGAGAGTTCTAAATTACATAGAAAAACATGGCATATCTCACATTGTCAATTATCTTGCAATACTTTAGGTGGAATTAAAAGTTATTTATAACGATAGTTACTTAATTCACTAAAAAGTTCCAAATTTTATGCTGAGTTGTGACAGAATAGTTCACATTGTTATTTATCTCACAGAAACATGATAGGTAGTCCGACCAGTAAGTTAAGAGCCCCCAGTGAATGAACAACTGGTATATATTTTAATAGAATAAGGTTTGAAAAACTCCCCACTAGATGGTGTTATAACATTGCCTCAATTCTACTCAGCAGGAAGCTATCTCATTCCTGATTGTTTACTGAAGTCACATGACTTTAATTTCAGAACATGTTGAATTTTTCATGTCTGAGCAACACATGGTTTCCGAGCTGAAATAATAAGGTAAGTGCTATTTCATTTCGTAAGTTTGATAAAGAATTAAGTGTTTTTATTTGCATTATGCACTAATTTAATTGAACATAGATTAAATATACATATTATAGCTATATTACTAATTGTTTTAACCATTGTAAAATACGTAGAATTTGAGAATAAGGGGTGTTTAATATAGGTAAATGTTAAAACTCCAATAAATGAACACTTGTTCATGAACTGGCATTTGTCTGGGTTGCAGATAATCAAAGAAAAGTATTTATTTCCTTATTGTTTTATTCATTATATATGCAATAACTTTTTCACTGAATGAACAGAAAACAATCTCCAACGAATGACTGAACACAAGTGTTCATTCCCTGGAAGGAGTACATTAGGCTATTTTTCCTAGGGAATTTTTATTTAATTTGTTTCCATTTTTCAAATTTAATCGAACATTTTAAATAGTTTTTGTCAAAAAAATTGTATATCATTAATTCATTCTATAAAATGTAGTTTAAAGGTCATTTGAACATAAGTTTTATATTTATATATCCATTCGAAGTTACGTTTTCGTGCAGATTGTAACATACCATGTGAAAACTTTTTGTATTATTAACTGAACTGTATTTTTTATTATATAACATTGCAAATGTTTATTTTTACATTTTTAAAAGCCTGAAGTAGGGCTTAAATATATTACAGAGGTTTGTGTATTTTCAATAAGCATTTAAAAATTTATGAGAACTCGAAACATCGTCTTTTTTTACTGGAGGTGGAAATATTTCAAAAGGTATAAGATGTCTTGTGATTTTTCGACAATGATAACAAATAAAGGTACTTCTCTACTATCCCGTCGACCACTTTTCATAACAAAAAACTATCGCCAAACTGTGAGATTAAACGCCAAAATTGCAGTCCCATTTACTTGATGTCTGAAGCATTATACGTGTTTGTTATGTCATCAAGTGGTTTTTAATTCGACACTTGCGTGTATTTTTCATTATGTTTTACTGATTTATTAGTCATTTCATTAATTAAAATAACAATTGTGTCCTTAAATTCTTATATTTTATTTATTTATTTATTTTGATATTCCAATGGCAACGTTCTACCGTTTATTTGACGTTACAGTTTGGCGATAGTTTTTTGTTATGAAAAGTGGTCGACGGGATAATAGAGAAGTACCCAAATAAAAAGTTAGATAAAAATCAAAGCAAAAGAACATATACATGCACATTTTTAAATGTAAAAATTATTATGTGCTTTAAATCTTATTTTTTCATTGTTTTTAGATGACTGATAAAAATATTCTTACTAATGACGAAAAATAATCCTAAAAAAAAAAAAAATATGGAAGGTTCAAGTATTCCACAGAGGACCTTGAAAGTACTTTACAATCTGTGAGGTCAGGCCAGCTCAATTTAACAAGGAATCTAATATGCAACTAATGTGCTTCAAACCTGTAATGTAGGTATTTTCCGTTCACTCAAAGCTTCATGGAAAGCAGTCAGACATTGGAAGCAGAAAAACGGGAATTTAAAGATATTAATTAAGATTAATTTCACACCCATTTTTAAAGAAGCTTTTGATAAGTCGCTTGACACCATCAAAATTAAAAATGATTTGGAGAAATGTGGTATTTTCCTATTTAATGTTGAAAATATTGATTTTAGCAAATGGCGTGCAAAACAGACACAAAGAGCGAATTTGCAGCAAAACTCATGAAAATACAAATTATTCAGAGAAAAAATGCTGAGTTATTTCTCCAAATGTCTGAACTTCCCACTGATATGTTAAAGTCTTTTACTGAATCCTTAAATTATGAGTTAAACTTGGTGAACCTCCAAGAACCTGTATTTGTTTCAATATGGAAAAATATAAATCAAATGTTGAAGGATGCCAGACTACACAAAATCACCCCATTGAAGTCAAAGTAATTTCAATGAACTCTGATTATGAAGAAGGAATCTTAAATATTGGTTTTGACATAAGTAAAAATAATTAAATTGAGCTATTTACAAATGAAGCTGGCAGTTTTGTTGAAAGTCCTCAATTTCAGAAAGATTTGGATCAAACTGAAATACATTTACACCTACCTCCAATATACGGTTATAATACCCCTGCCTCTAAGCCTGGTTCACTTTACCCTTTGACATTAGGCACTCCTAACTGTACTGCAATGAAAGCGGAGAGGTAAAGTACAGCACCAGAGAATATTTGGAAAGATCATCTCCATTGGACTTAAATAAAACAAAACGATGAAAATCACACTAGTACAAAAAAGAAAAAGTTCCCTTTCGCTGTATCTTCAGAAAAGTGGCAAAACTTTGTTGAGGCTGAACGAGCCGAAAAACAATTTCAGATAAGATAATAAAAACAGAAAATAAGACGAAAGAGCATTTAAGAAAGAAAAGAAGGTTGAAGAACTGAAGTGGGAAAAAATAATGTAAACGGATAAAAAAAATGAAAATTGACGATTTTTCAAGGTAATTATCATGATGGGTTAAAAAAACCTTAATTCAGTAAAAAAGTTCTATAATTTATTTGTACAAGTTGTAAAATAAATAACATAGTACAAAACTTAAGTGTTTATAAATTACTGCCTGTTCATTCACTGGAAAATTTTGCGTTCATTCACTGGTAAGAACTGTTCATTTACTTGGTTTTTGTATAGCTTTTTAATAAAACACACCTAACATCCCAAACAAATGAAATATAAACTTACTTTTATTATTTTTAATCATTTGTATACCAATACATGTACTTTCAATGACATACACCAAAAGGTGCTGTTTATTAAAATATTATCAATTACTGTTAACAAAATATGCTTAGGTGTTCACTTACTGATCGGACTACCCTATATCATATTCTTCAGCAATCCGAAATTCTACTAATCTTCTAATTGGTCTGCAACTACCACGTTTTGACAAATAAGTAGTTTTGTTCCAAAAATATTAATACACTCTTATGTTCTGTTGTAAATTTGCTCTTTTTAGAACATAACTTGTAAAAAACCCTTTCTATTGTTTTGATTGGCGAGATTAGGCGTCGCCTATAATAATTATTGTAACCCTTTATTTTGCTGTTTTTCAGTTTTAATTCTGATTGAGATGTGATGTAACTAGAACCGAGTTCTCGGCGGTATATCCGAGTTTCTGAACCAGGCTTTTGCTTGGTTATAATAAATAATTTGTTGGTTTTATCTATCTGAACTTTTTATTTGATGTGTAAATTAACGAGAAAATTTCTTAGTATGATTAAGATCCTGATTCAAAGAACAAACAATTAATTTCGTTTTGCATTATCTTCATTTCTGGCGTCCCGTGACCTGATGTCTGCACTGGATTTATGATTTTGTTCTTGATAAATGGTTCTCTGAAGACTTGAGGTAAGCTCAGTCTAATTTATATTTTTGTTGAACTGTAAAATAAAATTGATATGTCTACTATAGATACTTTAAAAAAGAAGCGTTCTGGTTTACGAACGCAAACAACAAAGCTGTGTTCTAAAATATGTACAATTCTTGACTCTATATCATTAGAAAACAAGTTTGATATGTTAAATATCTGTAAAGATCAGTTAAATGAAAAATACGAAACTTTAAAAAAATTAAATTCTGACATACAAGACGAAATCGCCGATGCAGATTTCGAAAAAGAAATCGAAAGCTCAGAAAGCTATAGTGAAAAAATTATCGAAACGCGTTACAAAATAACGAAATTTTTAAATGAACGCAACTCCCAAATCCAAAATAATGCTTTTCAAAATTTTATGAAAAATGATTCCGTTTCTCAAAACGGAAATATAGAGAAATCTATGAACTTGCCGAAGCTAACAATAAACAAATTTTATGGTGATAGCAGTTCTTGGCTCGAATTTTGGGGGCAATTTTCTAATGCTATTGAGAAGAATTCTAATTTAACCCCAATTGATAAATTCGTATATTTAAAATCCCTGCTTGGAGGCAGTGCCTATAATGCTGTTGCAGGTTTTTCACTTTCCGAGGAAAATTTCAAAGCTGCTGTTGATTTGTTAAAAGATCGCTATGGTCGCAGCGACCTAGTTATCAATGCTCATATGAGTAAATTGTTAAGTTTAAAATAGGTAAAGAATGCTTCGAATGTTAAAGAATTACGAGAATTGTATGATAAATGCGATATACAAATAAGAAATTTAAATTCTCTTGGTGTTACGTCCGGAAGTTATGGTCATCTTCTCTGCCCGATTTTAATGAAATTAATACCTTCTGAAATAGCGCTAGATTTTAATCGTAAAAGAGCCAATACTGATAAAATGGAGATCGAAGAGCTTCTTTCCTTCATTAAAAACGAAGTGCAATCTCGAGAAGCTAAGATGACACTGCAGAACTTTGAAAATAGTTTTAGTGCTAAAAATACAAAGTATAATAATAATTATAAACAGTTGAATAATTATAAACGCGACATTCTTTCAGCTCTGCATTGGCTACAAATGTAAAAAATGTTTGTATATTTTGTGAAAATGAGCACGACTCTAAATCATGTAAAGATTGTTCTATTCATCAAAAACGTGATAAATTGTGCAGTCATGGTCGTTGCTTTCTTTGTTTTCGAAAATTTCACGTGTCGGCCAAGTGTAAATTTAATTCTGAACACTGTAAATATTGTAATAGCAATTTTCACCATTTTTCGGTTTGTTTAAATAGGAATTCTAATCAAACCGTCCTGAAAGAAATCAAATCAGCAGACTCTGTAATCACTTCAATTTCTCATTGTAAAGCCAACTCAAATGAAAATTCCTTTAAAGAGGTTATTTTACAAACAGCTTGCGTAAAAGTGGAATCTGGAATAAATTCTGAATTTTCCTTATGTTTATATGATTTAGGTAGTCAAAAATCTTTTGTGACCCAGGAATTAGTTTCAAAATTAAATCCACGAATTATTCGTAGAGAAAAACTTCAGATTTTCTCCTTTGCAGCTACTAACCCGAAAATAAAAACTTATGACGTCGTGCAATTAAAATTATCTCATGTTGAAAACAAATCGCGTTTCATTTTTATCGAAGCTTTAGTGACTGACGTAATATCTAACGCAACAATTCATCCCCCACTTCTATACAAACAGATAACAGACAAATTGGCGCCTTACCAGTTGCCGAATTTTGCCGCGCCATGCGATTCTCAAATAAATATATTAATTGGAGCGGATTATTTTTATCAAATCTATCACGAGGGAAAAAGTGCAAAAAATAACTAAATCTCTATTTTTATGTGAAAGTTTATTTGGACATTCATTATGTGGGTTCTATGAGGATGAAAAAAAGAATTTGAAATACGCATCTGTTTTAAATCTGTCCGTTGTAAATCTAGAGAGAGAGGATTTGAAATTTTTATGGAAAATTGAATCTTTGGGTATTACGCAATCAAATGAAAATATTTCAGATATGGATAAGGAAATTGTGAATAAATTTGAGAATAATTTAAAATATGTAAATAACAGGTACGAAACGGGTTTATTGTGGAAGGATGAGAAAACTAGAGTAGATAATAATTTTATAATAGCAAGGAATCGTTTTAACGAATTAAATCGTAAACTCGAAAAGGATAAAGACTTATGTAAAAAATATAAGGCTATTGTATTGGAACAAAAAACTACCGGAATTGTAGAAGACTGCCCTGATAGAATAATTGAGAATGGGTATTTTATGCCTCATAGACCAGTTTTAAAAGACGATAAATTAACTACCAAAGTGAGGATGGTTTTCGATGCTTCTTCTAAAGAAAAGCATTTAAATTATTTAAATGACTGTTTATACCCAGGTCCTAATCTTAATCTTAACATACTTGATGTTATAATGAATTTTAGAAAATATAATATTGCATTTTGCGCTGACTTAGAAAAAGCCTTTTTGCAAATTGGGATATGAGAAGAGGATCGGGATTATTTAAAATTTTTGTCGTTTGGTGACGAAAATGATAACTTAACTTTTTTGAGATTTACTCGAGCAGCTTTTGGGGTAACTTGCAGTCCCTTTATTTTGGCTGCAACGATTAGATATCATATTAGGAAATATATTGATCATCCTGAAGTCGTTAAGATCTTGAATTCATCTTTGTACGTAGATGATTTAATAACGGGGTCAAAATCTGATGAAGACGCTTTTTATCTATCATCAACCGCTTCAGATATTTTTAGGGAAGCTGGTATGAATTTGCGAAAATTCAATACTAATTCTGATTAACTTAGAAAAGTATGGGAGGAAAATAAATTATGTGACTCAGAAGAAAATTCGAATAATTCTTTGAAGATTTTGGGATTATTATGGGATACCAATTGGGATATTTTACGTTTTGATGTTCAATCCTTTCCTGATGAATGTAAATTTAATCCAACGAAACGTGTTGTTCTTAAACCATCTTAAAAATATTTGATCCGATTGGATTCATCGCACCATTTGCTATTCGTATGAAAAGTTTGCTACAGGAAACATGGAAAAGAGGATTGGAAGGGGATGAAAAATTCCCTGATGATTTAAAATTTGAATGGGAAAAATGGTGTTCAGAAATCGAACATTTAGATAAATTTGAGGTTCCCCGCAAATATTTTCCACAGGGCTTAGAATTTTCAGACCCAATTGAAATTCATATTTTTTTCCGATGCCAGTTCTAAGGATTATGAGGCTGTTGCTTATTTTCGATATATCACAAGTAATAATGAAATTATGACCAGTCTTATTTGGGCAAAATCTAGAGTTTCACCGATTAAGTGTTTGACAATCCCTCGTCTTGAATTAATGGGGGCTTTAATAGCTGCTAGAATGTCTAAATATTTAAAAAATGTATTTAATTTTCAAAATTTGGAAATGCATATCTGGTCAGATTCCACTATTACGTTATACTGGATAAAAGGATCAGCCAATAATTGGAAGCCCTTTGTGGCTAACAGGGTTGTAGAAATACAGTCTTTGACTGATCCGAAATTGTGGAAATATATCCCGGGTAAGGACAACCCGAGTGATCTTCTTACTAGAGGCGAGAATTTACATAACATCACTAAAAATAAATTATGGTACTATGGTCCAGAATGGTTATCATTACCAAAGGACAGTTGGCCAAAACCTGAAAAGGTACCATTTAACGTAAACATATTAAATCAAAGCACTTTGAATGAAGGAAAATCATCGAAGTTGAGTTCTGACCAAATATCTTGTACAGTAGGTGTTGTACCTCCAGAATCATTGTTAAAATTAGAAAATTTTAGTAATATTTCAAAAATACTTAACATCACAGCATGGATTTTAAGATTTTTAAATAATATTAACAAAAGTAAAATTAAAATTTCAGGTGAGCTGATAGCTCCAGAAATTGAAAAGGCAGAAATTTATTGGATAAAACAAACTTAGTTATCTGTATTTAATCGCGAAATTGACTTTTTGAAAAGGGGAAAGCCCATCGATAAAGATTCAGCATTGTATAATCTGAATCCAAAATTAGACGAGAATGATTTACTGATTGTATCGGGCAGATTACAATTTTCAGAATTTTCTCAAAGGGAAAAACATCCTTTTATACTTCCAAATGGCAGTACTTTCACAAAATTGTTGATTCAGAATGCCCATGAAAAGGTTTTCCATTATGGAATCACAACAACATTAGCTCATTTACGAGAAAAATATTTTATAATCAGAGCACGAAAATTGATAATATCCGTACTGAAAAAATGTCTCATTTGTACAAAATTTAAAGCTTCTCCTGGAAAGCAGGAAATTGCACCTTTACCAAAGGATCGTATAATAGATTCCCCCCCCCCTTCCAGACCTGTGCTGTGGATTTTGCAGGTCCTATTTATGTTAAAGCAAAAACTGGCCAAGAAAAAGCTTACATCGTTCTTTTCACGTGCGCAGTCACTAGAGCAGTACATCTCGAATTATGTACGATTTATCTACTGAAACCTTCCTTTTAGCATTTAAACGCTTTATAGCTCGAAGAGGAATATGAAAAACTATGTATAGTGACAATGCGAAAACTTTTATCTAAACAGATAATTTACTTAGAGAAGTTTGGAGCCGAATATCAAAAGCTGAAGTTTTACGATATTTTAATAAAAATAAGATCGTTTGGAAATTTATTGTGCCAAGTGCCAGTTGGTGGGGGGGATTTTGGGAACGAATGGTTGGTTCGGTAAAAACTCCGTTGAAGAAAGTTCTCGGTAGATCTTGTCTCTCATTTGAAGAAATTCAAACACTTTGACCGAAATTGAGGCTGTGATTAATGGTCGCCCATTAATGTATGTCTATGAAGAAAACAGTGAACCGCTTCCACTTACACCTTCTCATTTTTTGATCGGCAAGCGAATAAATTCTCTACCAGATCTTCATTGTGTTTCAGAAACTAAATCGAATAAAATAACACTGACTAAAATTTTGAGATATCGAGATCAAGTTTTAAACCATTTTTGGAAACGTTGGAGGCAGGAATATTTACTAGAACTTCGTTCTGCTAATTTTACAGTTCCGGTCAAAACCCCAACTGAATTCGAAGGTGGAGATGTTGTGTTAATTAATGAGGATAAAACTCTAAAGCACATGTGGAAATGTGGACGAATTACAGAACTGTTTTTAGGAAGAGATTCGAAAATTAGATCTTGTGCCATTCAGACTGTTTCCGGTGTGATAAGAAGACCAGTGCAATTGATTTACAAACTGGAACTAGACATTATGGACTAATAAGACTTTAATGAATATTATAATGAACATTTTATTTTCCTTTTCTTACTATTAACGTTTTCTAATCCTATTATTTTGTATATTTTAGTTTCAGTATTTACTCATTTGAAAACCGTGATTTTAAGTGTAATCTCCTTATTGTAAATATGTTCTATTCTTATCTTATCAATGTAGTTTAAAATTTTTTAGAAATTTAATTTGAATTAGGAACAATAGTAATTGTTCATCCGGGGGCAGTGTGTAAAAACCCCCTTTCTGTTGTTTTGATTGGCGAGATTAGGCGTCGCCTATAATAATTATTGTAACCCTTTATTTTGCTGTTTTTCAGTTTTAATTCTGATTGAGATGTGATGTAACTAGAACCGAGTTCTCGGCGGTATATCCGAGTTTCTGAACCAGGCTTTTGCTTGGTTATAATAAATAATTTGTTGGTTTTATCTATCTGAACTTTTTATTTGATGTGTAAATTAACGAGAAAATTTCTTAGTATATGATTAAGATCCTGAATCGAAGAACAAACAATTAATTTCGTTTTGCATTATCTTCATAGCTAAACAAATTGGACGGAGGCATGGATGCAGGTTTCATTATATGGTATGTTGGTGTGAGAGTGCACTCTAATATATAGTGAAGAGATGTGCCCCTGAGTCCACATACATTAAAGGCGATTTTCTAAACCTATCATAGTAGGATGTAAAAGGACCGTGATTTGTTGCGAATATATATAAATTTCTGTGTTGCAGAATTATGTTTTTTGTTATTTTTGGAAATAGTTGATATGTATACCGACCAGTCTCTGCATTATCCCACTCACTTTGCCATTTTGTGAGGATTTCTTGTTTCATTAATCTCTTTAAGTGAGAATTAGGAAATGGATGGAATTTTATGTCGCTTAAACGCTTATGACGCTTCTTTCGCTAAACTATCGGCTAATTCGTTGCCTCTTATTTCTCTACTAGCAAGCTACGCCCACTACGCTGGTCAATTTCTGTTAACGCACCTTTAATCAAACGAAGTATTGACCTTGAATTTGACCTATTAAATAAAAACCATGCACGCGTGACATCATAATTCACTTTTATATTTTAACAGAATAATAAGGCTACTATAATTTGTGAGTCGTGATATAGTCAGTATACATACGTCAGGATACATTGCCGTTATCATATCTTTTTACGCGTGTAGGTTTTGTGAAATTTAGGTAATTTTTGAAATTCAATATTTGAAAAACTGCATAATCATTAGATTTGAAATTTATATCAAGAAAAATACAATTTTTTACCTCTCTAATGCAGTTTTTATAACAATTTTCGGACAAATACTTTTCGAGCTATTAATTGTTTCAGTAACTTCAAATGTTTCATTTTCTGAGATTAATCTGTGGCAACGATTAGCGAAAAACCCAGTCGTCAGCAACGCATAACTTTTTATTAAAGAGGATGACTTTTCGCCCATTAGAAGTTTTGTAGATGAAACACCTCAACATTCGTTGAAAGCGAATATATGAACAATATATAGACTATTTATAGAATATTTAAATAATGTTTATTTAATAATTGTATTTTTGATATTTTAAGTAATTATTGTCACAGTGTCACGAACCAAACACTCACATTTCACAAATTTCCTGTATATGCATATTTTAGCACTCATTATTTATTAAATACAAGTGTTAGTGAAGTTAGACAATTAACGAAATAAATGAAAGGAAAGAAATTAAATAGGATCACCATAGCAGAAAGGCAATTGGGACAAACAGCTACGTAATAAGGCAATAAAGTCATAAATTCAAAACAAAGAAAAGCTAGTGACATTTCCATAACATCTGGTTACAAAGCAAAAAGTAGGGGACAAGACTGTGATGCTTTTAAGACCAAACTCCTGCCAAAAAGGTTAGATGTGACCCTGGAGACAAAACAAATTTGAATATTGTCACACAGGTAGAGCGCATCCATGGGAAACGAATAAAGAAGCAGTAAAAGAGGGATTGTAAAAGCCGCAATGACCGCCCTCACAGCTTATCCCATGCTATTGAATGGGACCAATTGAGAACCTAGACACGCCTCGAATCGGAAATAAGAGTAAGAAATGAAATGATACTAAGAGAAGAAGTTTGGAAATTATTCATTTGTTTTTTTCAATGAGTTCTTAGAGTCAATTTCTTGAGATCAGTCAATTGAGACACTTCTGGAAGAGTTAGATGGAATTAGTTTAAATGGAATTTTGCAATTAGTTAGTTTTTTTTTCTATGCACTCTTCAGTTGATAAGAAGAAATCTTGTACTTGATCTGACTCCACTATGAAGCAGTCTTAGAAGATAAAATTCAAACTTATCCAGAAAATTGCCTCAGACGAACAAAAAATGCGATTCTTGACAATGAGAATAAAAGAAGATGCTAGAAAGCTCGGGTGTTACACCGTTATTAGAAATTAATAAAAAGGTGATAAGAAGACTAGAAAGTAACCATAATTGCTGTTTTCTGAAGAGAATTATGAAAGAAGCAGAAACGAGGACGACGTAGGCAGAATACCTGTATAAGACGGAAATATGATGAGAGAAGATTAGTTAACCCTGGAATGACTTCACCGGAAACTGTTGAAAAGAGTAGATCCAGCCAGTCCCTAAAATTGTCCAACGTCCCCGAATTTATTAGACTATTAGTGATAATCTTATAATAAAAAAAAACATTAATATGAACTATTCAACAAAAAATAGACTCTTGATAAGAAAGTACTCTGAGAGTGGATACCGCCTAACGTCTTTTTTGCGAATTGTGAGTAGTGTTTTCATGGTTTCCTGTAACTCTTATTTCTTTCTCATAATTACATATTTTATTGTAAATTTGTGCGTGTATCATCCATATCTCTAACAATATCCATAAAATGCTTTATGTAAAACTTAGCATCAAAGAATTAATTAAATTCATAATTATAATTAAGTATGGTAATTGTATAAATGAAAGTAAAATTAATGCATAGTTAGGTCTGTGTATGACCTGTTTAATTATCATTATAATCATTGTCCAAATTTATTGTAAATAAATTTCCTCTTTTTTTTCCTCTATTATTATTATCATAATAAAAAAAAATTCGGTGATTACACAAATTTTTAATATATCTTACAGATTTCAGGAAAACGCTTTGAAATAGGGAAGTTACATTAATTCAAAATTTGAGGTATAAAATATTAAAGTAAGCCTTTAGATAATTTAATTTAATTTTTCATATTACAAATTTGAAAAATATCAAAGTTTAATAAATTACGTGAAGCAGTAGCAAAGCTTTCAAACTTAAAGTTTAATGATACCAAAATCAATTAATAAAAATTTTATGATTACCGAATCTGCAGATGAAAACTGGGTTACAGATTTTAATGCATCGGTGACATGTTTTAGTGAAACACAGAAAACTTTTTAAGAAAAAAATATCTTTGATATTTTACAGGTGTTATTCTGATGATACTGTAACTTTTAAACTTTTTATTGATGACTACATGTTCGCGGAAACTTTCATTTTACTTACCCATCATACGTAGTATAGGGTAAGTCTTGTAATCGTTTTGAAAATCAAAAATTTTTTTTGACAGATTTACACGTTTCAGACACTGGAAATTCCTAAAAACATATTTTTAGGGGAAAAAATGCCGTCCGTCTGTCTGTGTGTGTGTCTGTAAACAATCTATCTCCCAAACAAATTGAGATAGAGACTTGAAATTTTGTATGTGCTTAGTATGTAATAATGGGAAGAAGCTTATTGAATGTCAGTAACCTCGATTATCCGGAACTATTTTTTTTAGGACTCTCGAAATATTCGTTCTGATAAAAGGTACATACAAATTTTCAAAGTTGTTTATTTTAACGAGTAAATATAAAAGACAATAAAAAAAACAAATTTTGCATACAGAATGAAGTCCATCGGATTATTAGTTGCCGAGATATTTGTAATCATATTTACCACACTCTTCGATTTTTCATGACCCTGTATTTCATTCGAATTTCAATTCAAAGATATATTTTAATTGGAAATGAGACGCCTAATCCGACGCAGTAAACCGTTAGATATGATTATAAAATTGGGCGTTATAAGGATGATTCTTTTACGAAATTCAGTAATAGAGCATTTAAAGTTTATGACGTCAACAAGCCACGATTTTATTCGAATTGCAATGCCTTTTATAAATAGTTTACACATGTTTTATTTCCATATTTTATTGTATGCATAGTCATGATGGGTAAGTATTACGGTGGCCCCCAACTACTGGTTTCTGATTTGAAATAATTAGAATAAAAGCTAGCCTTTTACAGTGAATTCTCAAGCATCTGGAAATGTGAGTTTTAAATGGAATCACATTTACTATTCAAGTTGCCAAAATGCGCTCCTTCTTTGTCCGTGATACGTTCTAATTTTGTTAAAAACTTTTTTATCGCATTTATGATTATGTAATTATCATTTGAAAAAAAAATTATATTTTTGTTAACGAGTAAATATGTAAAACTAAAGCGATTGAAATAAGAAAATTGTGCATTCTAAAAGAATACATTTTCTATCATAAAAAATTAAACTAAAATTTGTAAACCAATTTTTAATTAAATTAAATTATAATAAAATACCGCATTAATTCAGCTAAGAGGTTGAAAAATATTCGGAATCATCTTTTTAAAATCTTTTGATTTCGGGCAAGAATGGCGACTATTTTTATATTCAGTCATACCATAATTTACAGAAAATTTCTTTGTGGTAGACCTCTCTTGAAAATAACCTAATATAAACGTATGACACGTATTATTATTCAGACAAGTGGTACTAATAGAATGCAAAAATAGTCGCTAGTCTGTATGGTTTCCCAACGCTGTAGTCCAAAGGTTAATAATTAATATACTAGACCAATGTGGTATGTGGACGACTAGTTGTCCTTGAGACATAATCTTGTGGTTCTTTTATATTTTAAAATATAACAACAGAAAAAAAAATCGTGTCGTATATCATAGCTAAATTATCCGTGTAAAAAAAAATAAGACAAAAGTAGAAGACATTTGTCCCCATAATACTCCGAATATAAATTAGTTCCCCACTTGATAAGAGTTTGAGAAACACTGATCTAGACATTGCATCCAAAGTAAATAATTTACAATATATATATATATATATATATATATATATATATATATATATATAATAAAGCAACAGGATATAAAAGTCATACGTCAAGTAAATATTATAAAACTAGTTCAAACATACGAAAAATTTCGTAATTTCAGATTTAATAAGGCGAAAGATATTCTATAAGTACGAACGAAACACATAACATTATATCACACACGTGATATTATATAGAAAGATATTTGAAAACAAATAACACATTTCAAAACACAATTTTAGCAATTACTGTCCATAGTCTGAAAGGTAATTGAATTATATTCCGCAGCACTGTATGCCATACGTAGATTTGTATGGCAATTACATTTTATATGTAATTAGAATAGAATTAGAATTGCCGTCTATCTTTGATAAACGTCAACAACTATATACTATATACAATATGCTAAATTTTAACTAAGTTAGAAAATGCATAGCAAACATGAAAATTCACATTCGGCAATTTTCGCGAACAGAGGGAATTGTATTCGAATTATTTTGTACAGCCCTTTATATTATGTAAAGAATTTTATAAGCATTACATATTAAGCAAAAATTTAATTCAAGTACAAAAACACTGAACATTACTAAAAACGCACCTCTGGAAGTTACCATCCATTAATTATAGACGGCAATTTATTATTTTCTTTGTGTAGTCCTGAATATGAGTTTTTTTATAATCAAGTACAAATACCTCTTAGTTTACTAAATATAGCCCAACTGGAAAATAAATAACACAATTAAAAACCAACTTTAAGCAATTCATGCCCATAGATAGTATTTCTTATTAATCAGTTTGTTTAGCTCTTTGTATGATTTATAGAGTTCATTTACACTCTATAATATAGAAAAAATTTAATTAACTGCAATTGAATACACGCTTCCAGCATTTATCGGAAATATTTGTGTGTCCCTATAAATCAATGATAATTGTCATGCACACCACATGCTACAATAATTCTTGTTGTGCACCTCTGTAATATATATCAATTTACTTATGTTTTGAAATAGTGTATCATCATTAAAATACACTTCAAACGATCTTTCTTGTAGGCAATTATATAACCAAATTTGTTTGAGTGATTCTGTAGATTAATTATAAATTCTTTGCACTCCTTGTTTTACAAAAATCACGTTTATTGAAACTCAGAGTAATGCAAATCAATTTTGTTATGTCTGAATTAACGAATTATGTTGAAATATCCTTAAAACATTATAAAATGGATTTTTCGCAACGAATCGTAATGTAGTATAATATTTCTAATAATGTCATTACTTAATTTATAAATATTTCTAATTAAAAAATACGGGTGTTTGTAATCATTCCTCAGTAGTATAAGCAAAATATTGTGACATCTGGCATATTCGATCTCGCTCGGATTGCTCAGCTTTGCACTTGACAGACAGACGTACGTACATACATAGATACATACGTTTCACAACTTTTAATAGTATACATGTATGTATGTTAAATCTTCAATTTTCGAAATGTATATAAATCTCAATAGATTTGGAAACTACTTTGTAAATTAACTTAATTGGTACGATTATAATATAAAATAACTTTACAATTTTAATTAATTATAATTTCACATTTTTTTAAGTGCTACAAAATATAAATGTGCAAATATACTTTAACTCTATCACTATGTCCTGGATTCCACGCGGACCCCAAGCACTTTCAAAAAGTTGTCAAAAAATCTATCACTCACTGAGTAGTTTCAGCCGGTGACGTCTCATATCATAACGTTTGTAACGCACGGTAAAAATTAAACTGTACCAATATAAGTGGTACTTGATTTTGTTTTTTTTGAAAAATAGATGGCATATTTGTCTTGGGCAACAACAGGACATGATTTGATAGGACATAGTGATAAGGTTAAGTAGCAAGTCAGAAATTGTGACAAAGAATAACACTGGACGACTATGGTTTTGTCCCTGAACTGAAATTAGTTGATTATTGTCAGATAGAATTGCCTTTTTTTAGATTATGATTACTGTACCATTTGCTTCAGATAAATGCCACAGTCTGCGTATTCTAACCTGTCAGTTAGTAAGCCTAATTTGCGTATTTTTCAAAAGAGTAATTTTTATATTACATTCAACTTTAAAGTAGTTACCACAGGATTGACGTAATATTTATCTAGACTATATTTTTATGTTGATCTCGAATCCGCAATGCGTTTCCATATATCACGTCTAGATTTTGAGTAAAATGAACTTATACTTTTGTATTGCATTTGCACACGATTTATATAAAATGTTTTTTAGGGGTATGTACCTCATTGTCAAAAGGGTGAATAGTGTCAGATTTCTACCAGGGACATAGTCACCAATGAGTATAATCGAAAAACAATTGAAAAAAAAAATAGTAGAACCTATCCTAATTAGCTGAAGTGCATCCCAAAATAGCATAAAAAGCATTTTTGGATTTTTTGACCAACAAATAAAATTTCACTTTATATTTTAAAACTGCACATGATAGAAGAAAATGGACACCAGGTTTGAAATAAGCGTAAAAAAAACTGGTTTTAAAACATATTAACGTACTCATGTGGCAGACATATTTGAACGCCCAGAAACGTTTAGAAAAAATGAACAAAATGTAAATTAGACACAATATTTCACGGTCACATGTCAGTGTAATCTCGGACACAACATTTTTGTAAAGTAAACTGACCAGTGATCATAACATAAACATTCAGTCTGATAATACTTTAAGCCTTAAATTTGCAATCTTTTTGGTACCAAATTTCCAAAAATTGCATAAATCAAAATATACAAATATCTGAAAAACTGGACGTGCTGCAGAAAATTTAAAATTAGATTCGGAATAAGAAACAACTAATTTTGATTTCTGGATAGAGAAAAAGTTTAAATTTGATGATTAGAAGATGATTTAAAACAGTTTTTTTAAATTGAAAGTAAAAATAGTTCGTTAAAAACAGGTTACATTATGAAACAAACTGATTTCTAACAATGTAAAGATGTTCGGCCGCGCTTTACTCAATAAGCGTGATGTACAGATAACAACTCAGATCGCACAATACACGAAAAAAGTATGCTAAGATAAACATAAATCTAAGAGCCACTTGCTCAGCTTCGAAATACACTGGCTAACAACATAAATATATTGGCGTCCCTCACATCATGAAAATATGAAAAGACAAATTGTCCAGCAATCCTATTTTATCTTTTTCTTATATCAACATCACAATCTTGAATATTTTCTATAATTCAACATCAAAGGGTTCCGTGTTGCCAATTCAGCCTGAAAGGAACTATATGTAGCTCTTTCTTAGAATTATTTCAGCATAACATTTTTTTTTTGTCCTGACGTGTTTTGCGTCTCTTTAAAATCCCTATTTTAAGTCCTTTATAAGTGTCAAATCGGATTGTTTTGTTTATTATAGTTTTTCAGACACAAAGTGTGGTAAAATTTTCATCGAGCATTTTTGACTTAATTTGCTTAAATCTTTGTTTTTAGCACGATATCAGAAACACTATTAAAGCAGTTTAGGCATGTTTCATTCATACTAATGACATGTCTTTGCAATGTTTCTTCCATTATTAAGGATAATTATTGATACTATCAAATCCGTTTCTGCAAATCTTTTTCATTTTTTCTATTTTTCTAATGAAAAAACAATATACAGGATGTTCCAAATTTCGACAGACAAATTAAGATGGGTGATAGAAGGCATCAAGAGGATGAAAACTTACCATTGAACATGGGGCCGCAAATAGTTTTAATGCGTCCGGCAATCATTCGTCTGTCGGTGTCGGCTGTGCAATGTAATGACCTTCGTGGCTGCAATTTCGAAAAATTTCTATAAAAATGTGTTGTCTCCAATATAACGTTGAGCTGTAATGCATTGTAATCATAATTGACGTCATATAAATGTTTTTTATGCTTATTATTGGTATTATCCTTTTGCTACTAATCTTTTTGTCTCACTCGACGTCACACCCTTCATAAATATTTTTTGCGAATTTCTTACGAACAGCTTTTATTGCAGTGGGAGCAATTTTTTACCTACAAATCTGTTTCATCCGAAGTGTGTGATCCCAAACTTACGCTATTTTTTTTACACATATGTGTCTTTACAATATATTTAAATATTTATTTACAAATTGCACTATGCCGAAATTAATTCACAATAATATAATAAAAGTTGCTGCTGTAAAAAAAGAATGCTGAAATTATTTTTGTTCGTTACAAGCGTTACTCCCAGAACTGAAAGCTGGATAGCACATTTCTCTGACATTTTGACATTTAATGGCGCTAAAGCTTTCATACTTCTTCATAGATTTTAGGCTTATGGGAGCAAGTAAAATAAATCCCATCTAATCAGATTGCTTTGTGTCTGAGGTACTGTTCTTAAACATTGCAATATTAATGAAGTTTGACGTTGCTGCTAATTATTTGGTACATATAAACTTGCATTCCTGCAACTCCACAAATAATCGCTCATCTTTGATAATTATTTATTTTCAAAAATTTAAATGTGTTAAATTAACTTACCAGAACCATTAAAAAAAATAATTTTCTTCTGGAAATTACAGAGATTTTCTAATTTTAGAGGGAAATTTTAATAACTGTAATCAATGAGAACATTTTAAAGATATTTTTAATTTAAATATAAACTATAGAAATCGCTCCAGCTTTCGAATGCTAAAACCTTGTGATGTTTACATTCAACAAATGTTGAGCGCCATTTGCGACGTATCCGACAAGGCCGTCACGTTGAAATGCAGACATTGTAAGCATTAAAAAGTGAGAGCACAAAGTCACTTTGGAAAATTAAACAAAAATAAACAGTGTTTCCAGATTGGAGATTTTGCCCCCATTTTGGGGGATTTTGAGGCTCTGGGGGAATATTTTGGAGGCAAGTTATTAGTGGGGAAGTGTTTGGAGAATATCAACATTTTTGGGGGAAGAACTTGGGAATTTTATTCATTATTTCATGTTTTGGGGTTTCCTGACAACATTGGATCTGGATTCGTTTATTACACTTATTTTAAGATCTAATATATTATGCATTTAATATCTATTTGTCGTTTCTTATATTATTTTCTTCAAAGAAGTAATTTATCACAATAAAAATGTCGATTCGCAAGTTCGTTTTTTATTTTTGTAAATGGAGAATTTCTTTTTAAAAAGGCTCGATTTGTGGGGGGGGGGGGGGAATTAAGCTTAAACTGGTTAAATAGATTTATAGCGGTAAATTTAAAATTTAAAATTTACTTTTTTGACTAAAAGGTGCTTTGGGGACTTTTTCGGAAAAAAACACTGATTTGGGGAAAATTTTAGAACTTTTGGGGAAATTGACTGTCGACTATCTGGCAACACTGAAAATAAAATACAGATGTCGCTCTCCTGCACACAGGTTAATATCGACAGAATGTTCACATTAAAAAATCTGGACTCCCTTTATATGACAGTTGTTATTCCACTATAATCTTGTACAGGACATGGTATCAATCAACCTATATTCAATCCCGTTAAGAAAGTAGTATGATCTTGCTTAATCTTTATTACTTCAAAAGCAAGTTTTAAAAATCAATTTCTTCGTTGGTGTTTATAGTTACTGTACCATTTATCTGTGTTTAATTATTCTTTAACGATAATTTTAACAATAGTGGCACATATAGTAACAAATATATTAGATATCTCAAAACATATTCAACATTTAACTGCATATTTTGTATCAGGAATTTAAAAGCAGATATAGAAAATGTGTAATTTATATGTACAGTCCAAGGGAAAATAAACAAATAGTATATCTATTAAAATATCTAAAATTTCAATTATCATTTACATTTTTAATTCATTAGTAAATGTTATACATAAAAGCAATTTCCTAAGAAATCATGGAACCACATGTTATCGGTTTAGTAAAATATAATAGACAACAAAATACAAGTGAGCCTTTTTTCGTTATTGGTACAATACATTTAAAAGAAGTACTTTTAATTATACCATTTACTTGTATATGATAAAATAATTAACGACGATGAAAATGTAGGACTTTTCCGTAGGGGTAATAATGACCATTCAATTGTTTGAGCAACAGTTATAGTTATGGACATATTTAAATAGGTATGTTTTATTTGATTTTAATTATTTATTTAAATTCGATGTAATTAAATCAACATTTTTCATTTGTAAAATAAAATATTTCCCCTAAAGTAGCAGAAAGGATTAAAAAAAATATTTATAATTTAAAAAAAAATATATTCATATATTAAATAGATATTTGATCAATTTACTTATAATTTTGATTATTATGTTTACGAATACCGTTTTAAACTTAAATATAATATTAAGTTATAATTTCGTTTTTCTTGTTGATATTACTTTATTTTAATATATGTAGAAGCGTTGGAATGCACAGTAAATGAAATGTAAGGAAAGATTCTAGCAGAACTTAAATTTACATTTTCGAATCTTCGTAAAGGAAAAATTCAGTTTACGGTAATATTAACGAACCGCTTACGCGGAAACACAGATAAAACTAAAGAGTCATCGAGAGAAAGCCAACTCTTAAAGTTTTCCCTCTTAAGCACGTTTTGGAAAATTCTTTATTTATGAAAATAATAATTAAAAAAAAAACAGAATGAAAACAGTTTTATTTTCGAAAGACTTTAATTGACACAATGTGACAACGAAAGTTTCAAATTCCTTTTAATGACTTAGAAATATTCTACATAATGCAAAAACTCACTCATATTACATAATTAAGTGGTTTTCCATGAAATAGCATATATGCAACAGTGATATTCTTTATTTAATGGTGATAATTAAATCTCTCCGAATGTTTATCTATTTACACTGTAATATTTTTATTTTTTGTTTATCTTTAAAATCAAAAATACTCGAGGCGCTCTTTATATCACTAGAATAGGTAGATAAAACACACTTTTGTTAACAATTGTACATTTAATACCGTAATATGATCTTTTAGTTCCATGTAATGAAAACATTAAATATATAAGTATTGTGCAACAAAAAGCGAGGAATTATTTGACCATTTATAAGTTCAACTCCTTTATGAAGCAAGTTTCAAAAGCACAATTACTTATTGAAATTAGATAAGCAAAAGCGCCCAAATAACAAAAATTACTAAGTAAAATTAAATGCAATGATGTAGCACAGAACTTTCTCAGAGCATTTTTAAAAACTTGGTGTTGTGTTCGAATATATTAGAAAAATAGTTAAATCTCAACTAGTAGGCATTTTTCTCTTAAAATACACTTCGAGCATTTCTTAACGATGTAAATTCATTATAATCGAAAAATTTCATGTAAACTTTATAAAATTTTAATGATTATGATGCTTTACAGCAGAAATTGTTACTGATTTCCTATTATATATATGTATCATATGATGTTGTAGAAATATCAATGTAGACATACGCACATTATACGTGCTGAACGTCTTAACATACTGTCTATTTAAAAAAATAATAATAATTAATAAATAGTTTTCTTTCTACACACATGTAAAATTTTCTGAAAATGACATAAGAGAAACTTTAAAAAACAAATTTAATATTTGTGTTACATATTTGTGTTAAAAATCGATTTTATATATTTTATATATAATGTACCGCTGTAATTTCTGCATCGTATGTGTTTCAATTATTTTTGCTACGAGCAGGGAAGACCGACCTATGCTCTGTCAAAATTAGCTTTGAGTAATCAAAATTAGCTTTGAAATATAGTCTTGATTGTAATTTAAAATATGTATTTCCTTTTAAATATTTCGATTTTCAAAAAGAAAAAATAACACTACACTAAAATATCAAATCGATAATAATAGAAGCAATGTATACATTTAATGTCTTTTTTTACCAAATGAAACCTTATAAAAATGAAATAAAATTATACAGGATATATTTTGTTTAATCACTGACTGATATTCAATAAATGGATTCGTTTTCATTTTGTATTCAGACTGTATCTTTTCCTTTTGATTTATGCTTCAAAAGTTTTAAGAAAAAAGAAATGTTTTTATTTACAACTGTATGTTGAGTAATGTGAAAACAAAATAGCTTTACAATGACAAATATATACGTCTCTATAAAACTGTCCCTTAAAGAAAAAATATTATTTATGGGTAATAAAAATATACGTGTTTGATATTTGCAATAGTATAAGCCTAAGTCAGAGAAAAACATTATTTTATATTTAAAGCGTAGAAACCCCATGGTAAATCTAAACATCATTTCTGATTTTATTGTATATTATAAAAATAATATTCATTTTTGCATGACGCATGACATTTAGAGTCATATGTATACAGTATAGAAAATAGCATCGGAAATAATAAGATAATAATCATACCATATCTCAGTACATAATGTACTTTCACATCATATTTTTTCTACTGATAGATGTTTAAAAAAATAAAGAATGAGAAGGATAGTAAACAAACTCTTTATATACTTTAAAAAGTGCCATTCCACAAACAAAAGCATCATATAATTGTGAGCTATTAAATAAAAACTAATTACAAGTATTACATATTTTTTAATATTTATCATTAAAATTAACCATGTCCATCAAAATATATCTGAACGAAACCTAAATAAATATAGGCTAGCATTTTTATAGTTTAATATATTTTCTCCTTTACATGTAATAAATTTAACAGAAAAAAACTTGTATCATTTCTAACAGTAAAAAGAGACTAAACATGCTGTTTATCAATAAATCTATAAATCTAGTTTTTTTTTTTTTTTTTTTTTTTTTTTTTTTTTTTTTAATAATTCTGTAAACATTTTCCGATTATATATGCGTAATAAAGCATTAAAACTGTCAATTAATTTTGCTAATAATTTTTTAATAAATTTAAATGTTTTCAAACTGTATTTGATATTTTAAAAATTTGTTATTAAAACATAAAATAAGTCTATAAAACAGTTTGATAGCCAAGTTGATGATAAAGTCATAGTCATTTATAAATGTGAAGGTATTCAGAATTTTAGGTCTTAAATAACACAAATAACTTAATGGCATCGTTTCTAATGATAGAGATGGCGTATTAAGATAATTTCAACGCGAGAAAACAACTTTTAAAAATGAAAATATGCTTTGGTCAAACTACATAGGTGTATTCAATGGTTGGAGTATCACAGTTGAGATTTTCTCCAACAGAGTGAAAATATGCCGGGACCAGGACTCGAACCTGGGTACTTTGGTTTGCCGTACCAACGCTCTCCCTAATGAGCTATCCCGACGATATCCTGGTATGGCATATCTCACTCTTATTTGTTGGACAAAGCTGCAAACTGCAGCGGTAATTTCATTCATCCGAGCTATAACTATAGCATTTACATGATGAATCTTGAAACAGCACGGAAACTCCTGTATACCATGCAATTAGGTCATAATGAACAGAGGAAAGTATATTCAACTGGGTAAATTATATTCAATGGTTGGAGTATCACAGTTGAGATTTTTTCCAACAGAGTGAAAATATGCCGGGACCAGGACTCGAACCTGGGTACTTTAGTTTGCCGTACCAACGCTCTCCCTACTGAGCTATCCCGACGATATCCTGATATGGCCTGGTATTTTCACTCTGTTGGAAAAAATCTCAACTGTGTACTCCAACCATTGAATATAATTTACCCAGTTGAATATACTTTACTCTGTTCATTATACATAGGTGTAATACTGCTAATATTACTCAGACTATGCGCAATTTGAATTATGTTAAATATGATAATGTAAACTAAATTTAAATGTTATTTGTTGATTTGATTTGTAAAATTTTTTATTAAATATTATATTATTAATAAAAAGTTATATTTCTAGCTATTTAGCAAATTATTTTAGTAGTTTTTGGTCAAATTCCATCAGCAATACACATCGTAATATTTTAATATCCCTATTATTATTATAAAAGAATACATAGGAACATTATAATCGTTCATATTATGTTTAACTGGATTTTTGTTTACATTATATTTTAAATATCGGGTATGTTTTTATTTACCCTTGCGCTGAAAGCTATATTTTACATATTTACGTTTTCGCAGTCAAGGACGTTCTTTGAAAGGTCAATTAAGTTGGCATAATTTTGTAGATATAGTAAATTTTTATATGCTTTCTAAATTCTTTTAAAAATTTTCAGGAAACAAAACAGCGATTCATATGTCTCTTTCTGATGTTTAGCTATTTAACTCCGGTAGTTGGTGTTTAGTACTTTAAACGCTTAAAATGAGTAGAGTTATTTTTTTTTTAAATTCTCTAATGACGCATATTTTATAAAACATATACAAAATCAAATGCAGAATAATTTTCTTAATAAAACTCCTTATTTTACCACATAAAGCTTACGACTAAACTTTCGGTAGCCTATAATTAACAGTTAATATAACATTGATGTAAATTGATGTAATGCTAAAGAAATTCCTTCTCAAAAAGCAGCTTTTTGTCTGGTATTACTTTTTGAAGTGTATTTTATCTGTAAGGTATGTGAACCTAATGTGGCCATAGTTAAGCTTTCAGGGTTTTTTTATAATTTTGCGGTTGTGTGTGTGTGGCTGAATTTTTGTTAGTAAAAGTTTACACTTATCTGTAACGCATATCAAGTATACTTTTCTTTGTACAATAAAATTTAATTACTTTTATAATACAATTTCAAAATTGTAGTTTCCGGACCACCTTTGGCTCATAGTGTTCCAAAGGTGGCCCATGTATTGAAATCACTTTTAAAATGTGAAACAATACTTGGCAAACTATTTTGCTTATTATTATGCTCCGATGATCCTTTCTTTATATATATATATATATATCTTTCGACTTTTCCTTCTTAATCTTCTTATTTTATGACACGAAAAGACCTTGAAGCACTTTTTGTGCACGGTAATTCAGGGATTTTTTTCGGGAGTTACTGACTTATTTTGAATGATCTCTGATGTTAACAATAAATGGTAATAGGTTTTTTTAGATATTTCTGTAAAAAGTTTGAAAATCCTACTTACTACACTGATTTCCACATTTGTTTTTTAAGGTGGCCACCTCGGGAACATGCGTATGGTCGTCATTTGCACGACGTAAAAGTATTAATATGATATATTGCTTAGATTTGAAGTAAGTGTGGTTAAAAAGAAAGCAATAAGCTTTCAGAAAACGTATAATAACTCAAAGTTCTAATAATTTAAACACGTGTAAATGAAAATATCTTCTTATCTGGAAATTAGAATGACTAGTACTCCTCAAAAGTGAAATCACAGCATAAAATGTCAGATGGTCAAGGGGATCTCCTTAAATTCAGCCACGTGTACTGCAGATAGAGGATTGACAATGCAGTAGCATTTTGGATTAAAAATTAAATTAATTTTACTTTTGAGGGGTGGTCTACCTTAGGAACACTTATTATATTATACAAAACAGTATCTCCACACCATTATCTATCTACACCATTATGTATCCATTATCAAAATTCAAACTAAAAATTTGGAATTCAAGCACAGGAAATTAATATACCTACCATAAAGAACGTATGTAAAGTATGTACCATATGCTCCCATTTTAATACCTAATAAATTAATTTATTTTCAGTGCTTATTTTTTTGGCGTAGAAGAAAATTTAACCCATAAGGGAGAACCCATAAGACAGAAACTTCTATCGATTTTTTATATTTCCAACAATTTTTAACTGTGAAAAACAAAAAAACAAACAAAAAATAAACAAAAAATAAACAAAAAATAAACAAAAAATAAACTGAAAGAAAAATATTTATTTTATGAATTTCATGTACTGGGTGGACATAAAATAACGTAACATTTTCTGTGCCCTCTAGTGGGTAATCAATTACGCGAAATATAACATCATTTGGTATACTACAAACAGAGTGAAGTAAGAGATTAATATAATTAATGAATAATTATTAAAATTCTAACTATTAACTGCTATTTCAGATACAATACACTATCTTTTATTTTCAACAAACTTCTTTTAAATAATAAATGCTGACACTTCAAAACCTGCCTTCATCGAGACTTCACTGCTTTCGCTCTCCTTTCAAAAGGTGCACTTATAATGCCTTAACATTCGCGTCATTTATCACTCCTGAAAAATTTTCTTCAGAGATAAGACACGTTATGTTTAAACTGCTCGAATTATTCTCTCACCGTACATTAAGTTATTTATGGTCTACCACACTATTATGATATTCTAAAGGACAATATATATATTCATAAAGCTAAACGAACAAAGCTGTAGTGTTTATCAGCTTAAATACACAGAATATTTTTAATTAGAACCATATTAGGTTTCTTTGGTTATGATTTTGAAGTCGTGTCTTGTGATGTTTGTCATATTAATTTATAACATTTGTTTAAATTAAAATACTGCAGGTTCAATAAATGGCATTTAAAAATACTATATTAAAATCGTCCGAAAAAATATATATAACCATTATATGGTATTTAAAAAAATGTACCAGTCTAGAAAAATATTTTTTTTTAATCTGAAAAACTTCAGTCTGTGTTATAAAGACAAACAACTATTCACATATACGTTAACTGTTTTTAAATTACAAAAATTTAAAAACTCAAAAACTTCACCTTTTCGAAATAAATACGCAAATTAAAACTTCTTTTACTTAAGTAAGGTGTCATACATATAAAAACACAAATATCAAAACTTGACATGTTTCGGTTTACATTATAAAACCATACTCATAAGTAGATACCTCGTCTTCAAAAAATCAAACCCGAATGACACTGGACACCATCATATATACAAGATACAGTATAACAAAACAACGCCATCTATAAAACAAAACACAAATTAAAAAACACATAAATTTATTTACGAAGGGGTTTAGTCTGTAATGATACTTTCTCTTTTATTATTCCACCTTTGTGGTTAGAGCTTTTGAGTAAATATTGTGGGGCGAATTTGAATAGAGGGAAACAATTATGTATACAAGCTTGATTTGAGGGTTAATGTTTTTATGGGTTTTTTAATTTGTGTTTTGTTTTATAGATGGCGTTGTTTTGTTATACTGTATCTTGTATATATGATGGTGTCCAGTGTCATTCGGGTTTGATTTTTTGAAGACGAGGTATCTACTTATGAGTATGGTTTTATAATGTAAACCGAAACATGTCAAGTTTTGATAT
The DNA here is from genome assembly GCA_963931845.1 of Maratus michaelseni. Taxonomy (NCBI): domain Eukaryota; kingdom Metazoa; phylum Arthropoda; class Arachnida; order Araneae; family Salticidae; genus Maratus; species Maratus michaelseni. The sequence goes on from OZ007588.1 coordinate 421,246,431, forward strand.
TTGTGTTTTTATATGTATGACACCTTACTTAAGTAAAAGAAGTTTTAATTTGTGTATTTATTCACATATAAGATATTTTTTAATAATACCACACACATTACAAAATCAATCAAATCGTATCAAAATAACACTTAAACTGGTCCTTCTACAGCTAAATAAAGATCCATGTGCGGTGATAAAATGAAACAGGGCATGGAAGGTGAACTGAGAAAAAAGTCTTTTGAATCCAAAATGCAGATTATCTAAGTACTATATTATGTGTCCGAAACCGTACTGACGAACTAACTAAATGAGTATTGCGAACTTGTTCGAGCAATCAGGACCGGTTTGAAAATAATCGAAACTTAGATAATTCATTCGAACTAGTTTCTCCATATATGTAGAGACGTTTTATTTGAACTAGCCTATCCCATGTGTCCGTTTCAATGCGAAGGAATTAACGAAATACCTCATGTGAAATATTCTGCACAACGAATACCGGAATAACTGACACCGAACATTACATAGTTCCTTCGAACTTTTTCTTGTTCATTTGTACTAGTATATCCCATATGTCCTATTCGATGCGATTGAAATAAATTAAAGTATATACACTGCGCAATCAGCATCAATTGACGTGTAAGAGGCAGGGACACAGACGAGCAAATTGCTTATTTTATGAGTTCGATTCGATCCGGTAACGTTTGAGGAATACTTTATTTGAACAAAAATAGTTTGTTGACGTACATCACATCTTTAACATTTAAATGTACCGCTATATTTCCAATTATACTGTTTAACATTTCCCAATATAGTGGAAATGTGTTTATGAATTTGGTTTGTCTGTCTGTCTGTCCGTGCGTCTGACTGTCTTTGCTCTAACTTCCGTAAATTTAGTTGGATTGCCATGTAATTGATACAAAGTATTTCGTAACATTATTGTCTATAGAGAAAAATCATTTGCTGTGTATTTTAATGCTGTTACATTATTTCAAACAAAATGGAATTTATATACATTATGAAGGTGCTCTACCAGATAGTTGTTACAGAATATGTTATGTGTAGCACAGTTCATTTCCAGTCCTACAGTTCATGTCCAGGGGCACTCAAAAGAATACCGTTATATAGTGGTCTATGAGAAAAATCGTTCGTGGTGTATTTTAATGATATTACACTGTTACAAACATAATGAAATTGAAATGAGTTTCTGAGGCGCATTAAGTTTTTATCATTCGTTTACAGGGTCACACAAAAGAATTCAGTTATAAAATGTCTACAGAGAAAAACCGTTTGTAGCGCATTTTAATTATGTTGAACTATTTTAAACACGGTGAAATGGATATACATTACGGAGAGGTTTACTTTAAGATGCTATCTGATGTGTATAGTAATGTGATGTGCAAGGCATTTATGATTCATTTACAGGGACACAAAAAGTACTTACACAAATGCAGTACTTTATCCGATGTATTGACTATTAAGAACAATGATTTCTGGAAGTGCGTTTTATGTTATATGTGTTTTTAAACATAACTAAAGTTTTGAATACTATGTGGTGTGTAAACATTCTATATATCATATACAGGGATACACAAAAGAATTCGTAAGCATTATTATGGATGAGCGGATGTTGTTTAAAGTTTTTTTTTAAATTTGAGTTATGTATTTATTTTTTAATATCTGTAGAATGTAAATAAAACCATATACAGAGCTAAGCAGAGAAATGGATTTTATACATGCCTGCGATTAGTAATTGCTGGATGTGGTTTTTCTGTAGTTTTAAGCATGTTTTTTTTTTTCTAAAATATTTTTAACAATATGCGGCGTTTATAAAAATCTGTAGACAATATACAGAGCTATTAGGGTGGAACTTATTTTTTAAGTTAAAAAATATAATTTACTCCTCTTCTAAATTTGCTTCTTTTATGAAAAAAAAAAATCAGGCAAAATATTAGTACATATGAACAATATTTAGAGGTAGGTCGATGATGGAAATGTTTTTAATGTATAGACAATGATAAATATACACGTGCCCGTATGCTATGTCACAGAAATATAAATAAATTATTTTAAAATGTACGAGAACCCCAGAAGCCAAGGGTATAAGTGATAAAATTGAAAAAACTGAGCTAAGTGCACATGCGATCTGGAAATAAGGCTATTTGTTTGTATAAAAAAAATATATATATATATATAAGTATTTTTTTAATTATGTGCTGCGTTTTGGAGTTCAACTACTTAAGCATTCGAAACTTGTACCCCTTGTTATCAATATTGATCAACTATAAATTAAAAATAATGTACTCCACCTTCTTTACACAGTTACTGAAATAACAGTTCAAAAACCACTATAAAATAAGCAAAAGTTTTATAATTATTTCAGTAAATTATTATTGACTCAAAACTTTGAACTCAATTTACTCCAAATCGAAATTTTGTCACTTGTATTCCTAGGTTTCCAGGGTCTTCATATATAAATTCATTTAACTTATATGTTGACTCATAGATGGCAGCACCATGCACCATACTGTTTAAAACTATAAATTGCACCTAGCAAATGACAAAAATATGATCAGCCATTTTGTAGTGAATGAATTTTGAACTTGTGATCTATTTTTATTTATAAATATTTCAAAAGCATTGTTTTTTAATTAGTTTAGAATTAAGAATTCACTGACATTCACGCACAGGATTGGAAATAATCTTGGATTTAATTCTTTAGGTAAAAATATTATATTTTCAAAAATAAAAATTAATACATTATAGTAATATTAGCTACTGAATTGTTCTGAAAATATGACGACAGATGAATAGTAAATAAACAAACATTTGAAATTGCATTAAAATTGATAATTTTAATACTGGTATTTTTCTTTTAGATTTATTACTGACTAAAAATGGCTGAAGCAACAAGATGTAAAACTCAATTCTACCTTCTTGGTGATTCTATTTCTGAATTCAATAGCAACAAGTTGCCATCTTTACAAATGGCTCTTATATTTTTCTTTCATTACCATTTTGAAATGAAGGAGACTAAGACAAGCATCACATATTCTTATTAAGGAAATGGCGAAATTTTGGAATAGAGCTCGAATTTCCATGAGAGAACAACAGCATTGCCAAAGCAAGCTTGAAAAGCTATTTGAAGAGTGGCGACGTCTCAAAAAATACAAAGCACGAGTTTCTCCCACTCTGCAAGCTAAGGAGTAAGCTTTTGTTTCCAAGCTTGAAAATCTTTTTGATATAGCACATGCTAATGTACTAACAATGACATCGGTATTACAAGACGATAATGGGAGATACGGATCAATGGTTGGAATAGATAAAACACTCTCCCTTAAAGAAAAAATAAAGTGTGAAAGATACAAAATATTTCTTGTCAGACAACAGCGAATGAAAAACTTAAGACTATTAAATGATTCTGTTGAAGTAATGTCATCTATTGATGATGAGTTGGAACACAATTCAGAAGAAAGATATTTTGAAAAGTTGGAAAATACTTGAAAACAATGCAGCTCATGTTGAACAATTACGGGAAAAAATGAGGTCGTAACACTATAGTTACTCTAGGTCTTGCAGAAGCATTAGATCGTACTAAGATGTCAGACCGAAAGGCTGTTTTTGTATTATAAGAAACTGCTAAAAGGTTAGGACTAAGCATTAATGAACATGCAATAAATAAAAACTCAATTCATCGACAAAGAATGTTTCAGAGATCTAAGAAATATGAAAAAATAAAAAGCAAATTGCAAAGTAACACTACTTTTGTAATTCATTGGGATGGAAAATTAATGTATGATTTACTGGAAAAATAGGTTGATCGATTGCCAGTATTAGTTTCTGGGAAACGAGTTTCTCAACTACTGACTGCTGCCAAGATTTCATCTGCAACAGCAGAAAGTCAGGCAGCAGCTGTCTTTAAAACCATTCAAGACTGGGAAATAACAGATAATAATCGTGCAATATGCTTTGACACTACCAGCTCAAACACTGGTTATAATTCTAGTGCATGTGTTCTTATAGAGCAAAAGTTAAAAAAAGAGCTCTTATTACTTGCTTGCAGGCATTACATTATGGAACTGATAATTAGTACTTTGTTTGAAATATGCATTAGAATCGAATCTTTATCTGAAGTTGCACTATTTAAACGATTTCAAGAATATTGGAGCTTCATTGATAAAGACAAGTACAAACCAGGTAATTCATGTGATGATGTCGTAAACCTAGTAGGAGATATAAAGCAAGAGACAAACAATTATGCAAAGAAGTACCTAAAAGAACAAAGATAAACAAAACTTAGAGTTGATTATAAAGAATTTTTAGAACTTTTAATTATTTTTCTTGGTGCTGCCCAGAAAAGGGAGTCAGATTTATGTCACCAGGTGCAGTGGACCATGCCCGCTGGATGTCCATATTGTCTCAAGATCTGGATGTTCAAGGCTCAATTTAAATTGACTTCAAAAGAGGAAGGTGTACGTGATGTGTATGTTTTCACAGTCCGTGTATACTTGAAAGCTTGGATCTCTGCACCCCAAGGTTCATGTGTCCATTATAATGACCTATTGTTGGTCAAATCACGACTTGAATACTTATAAATACAGTTAGCTATTTTCAAGTCATCATCTCGTAAATTTGCTAATCACTTGTGGTATTTGTCAGAGGGACATGTTTGTTTTGTTTTATTTGATAGCCATGTGAGTTTATTAACCAAAATACGCATGGTTATTGCTTTACAGAATGAAGCTAATTCTGAAAAACAAGCTCATAATTACTCCAAGCTAGTCAGTGTTGCTTTTCATTCATTCAAAAATAAAAAATTGGAAGATTGTGTCACAGCCAAGTCAATGATATTCTTTCAAATGATGAAACTTCCAATAGGAGATCTTGCAGTTGATCCTGATTTGTGGGAGTCAAGAGAGGATTATAAACATGCTAAAGATATAATAAAAACCCTACAAGTAGTAAATGACCATGCCGAACGTGAAGTTGCACTTATTCAGGGGTACAGTGGATTGATAACTCATTATTAAATTCCACGACAATTTCTACTGCAAGTTGTTCAAGATCATCAAAAAATATACCCAGATAGCAAGAAACACACTATGTCTCAACCTACACAAAGGCAATAAAATTGTAATGTAAAATAGAAAGCTAATAATCTGTAAAGTAAATTAAATAAACTATTACAATTAAAACATTAAAAACTTTGTAAATGCATATTTGTAATTTTTATAGCTAATATTCTTAATTTTTTCTAATTGTATAAATTTTTAGTCAATTGTGCTACTTTTAAATATTAAACTTTATTGTTCAAACTTTTTATATAGTGTTTTTGTATCAAAAGGAACAAAGTAAAAGTGTGAGACGTTTAAAAATAATAATATAAAAAAAATCATGGCTTTTAAGCTCCACCTTAAGAGTTGTATTACGTTTCCGTCTTTACGCAGAAATTGCTGAAAGCGAACTTTCAACTGTGTAATGTGTCTTCTTACTAAACCAAATTTTAGCATACTATGTAGACTATATACAAATCTAAGCATCCTATACAGGGCTTCACAAAAGAATTGGAGTAGTTATCCAGCTATGGATGGTTAATGCTGAAATCTGGTTTTCAACTGTGTTATGCGTTTTCTAAAATGTATACTTAGGTATCTTCTTTATCACATTAAACGGCAAAATTTTGTTAATCTTTACACGGGGGCTCGGACAGCATCTGTCCACGTTTGCATGTATTCTTGGACAGATGCTGTCCGAGCCCCCGTGTAAAAGTTAAAATATTCTAGAAATGTTGGAAAATGTTTCATAAACTATGCTTCATGCACGATATTTAGTTCTTGTTACTTTTATTTTAAATTCATTAGTTATTTTTTTAAATTTTTTTTAAAAAAATTTCTAAAGCTAATACATTATTCTTATTTATTAAAAAAAAACTTTAATCAACACACTTTCTCGCAACTGATTACTTACATGATTTCAGTTATCCGTCAGAGCCTTACTTTCATATCTACTGGATTAATAGAACTATATATAGAGTATTATACTGGGCAAGATCAGCTGACCTCACTCAGAGCAAAACTTTGACGTCACTCATGGCAAAAGATGATTTACTTGGTATACGAACAAGAGGATGACCGCCCCGGGAACCCAGCTTTCGCTTTAGAGTATATGTGCAATCGCAGGTGTACGAACAGGAGCAAGATTGTCTGATTGGTTTGTTGATTGATTTTATGACGACCGATTATCTACACGAGGGATGTAGGTCCTAGGGCGGAGTGCCCTCCGTGGTGGGTCTTTCTAAGGGATCCTAACACGTATTTCCGGCAAGGTTCGAAGAAAAACCACGGAAAACTCCGAACGGTTAGATCGACGAGCGCGACAGGGGTTTGAACCCAGAACCTCCCGGCTACCAGCTTTGAGAGCAGAACCTCTCAGCCACTAGGGGGCTCTAATTGGTTGGAATAAGGGGAGACTGTTTGACGGAAGTGCTCGTTTGTACACATGCCATTTCCTTATAGTAATTTTAATAACTGTATGAAATACCAAGTTAATTGTTTTTCTTCTTAGACAAAGCCTCCGTCCAACACAGACGTCAGACAATATTCCGCAGTCATAAAGTGATGCAATTTCCACTACTGAGCTCCATAATAGAATAAGGCACTAACGCCCTATGCTACTACATTGAATCCAGCGGTCCACACTTGAATAGAAAATGTCACACAACTAGTAAAAAAGGGTGATAAAACATTGATTTCCTTCCATAGGGTAGTATCATCAAATACGATGATAAAATATGACGGTAATGATATATTTTCACTGAATTACATATATATATATATATATATATATATATATATATATTTATGTATAGTAAATTCAAGTTTGAATTCGGTGTGAATGGCAGTCGGAAGATCGTTGATAAACATGTTTAACTCTGTGCAAGGTTTCCCTTCTCGTTTGCATCAGGATGCCGTGTGGTGTCACCAACAACAAATAACTTCAGTCCGTTTTCAGTAGAAGAAAAAAATTTATTGACATTTTGAAATGTCATGTCAGGAGGAATGCTCGGTAGGCCGTAGTTAAATCTATGCAGCAGTACGATCCATTGCGACAGTCAATAATTGTCCCAAATTTAAAGACATTGTTTAGGTGAATGGATTGAATCCACTGGGCACGAAACCCTTCTAAAACTTTATCAAAACTCTCTACATTATTAACTAAAAAGACGATGTTGCGATGAAGTCAGTTAAATTTTTTCTCTGCTCGTTAGCCAACGCTAAACGTCAAAAATTCCCACTGTCCAACTTCTCTCCGAATCAGGTTGTGTGAGAGTTTTTAAACTTACTTGCGAAAGACCCCAATATACGTCACGTGACCGACTTTCATCAAATCACAAGGTTTTTTAAAGAACTCTATTAGCATTTCCGGTGGAATTATTTTGTCGAAAAACGGTTTCCTTAGCGCGAAAAATGTTCTACGCTTTTCTAGAATATTCGATAATCTCGTACCAGACGCCTGCCATATCAACAAACCATTTTATCTGCTTTGAGGCTGTGGTTAAACTTTGAATTTAATACGTAATAAAAAAAATAAAAAATAATAAAAGAAAATGAATCTTTGAAAAAAAAGAATTAAAGTTTTTCGGAAATATTTTAATAGACATTTAATATTTAATAATAGAATAACTTTACGGGAATAGGATTTTCTGAGCGGAATAATTTAAGAGACGAGATATTTTAGCATTTAAATAAGGAAGTTATAGCAATTTGACTACACGGGAATAATAATAATGAATTTTAATAATGGATTAAAATAAAGATGTTCTATTTAAAGAATAAATTAAAAAAGTTATCGCCATTTTTAGATCTAACTACTTTCGAATAAATATTATTGCGTGGATTAGGATAAACTGGCTTTACATATGGATAGTAAAAGATTATTTTAAGAATAAGAATTATTTTAATAAGCTGGGGTTATATGGAACATTATTAAATGGAAAAATTTTATAGAATAATTTAGCAGATTGCGGAAAAAAATAAATTTTGTAATATATATATATATATATATATATATGTGTGTGTGTGTGTGTGTGTGTGTGTGTGTGTGTGTGTGTGCTTAATCAAAATATTCTTTTAATTATCATTCTAAAAAATCTTAATCTGTTAAAAGCTACACGTATTTGTAAAAACCTTATTCTATTAAATGAAACACTGCTTCTAAAAAGAACCTGCTTAATTTCTTCTTATTTTGAGACATTGAATTATTATTTTTTTGGAACATTTTGTAATACCATTTTTTATTTCTATTTAATTTTATCATTCGACATCCCATAATCCCTCGCGTCTTCCCGCTCAAGGCTTTTTACCTTTTTAATATACCGCGTCTAAAGAAAGAGTTTTGATAATACGTCAGGTACACACCCTCTTGACCTCATTTTTTCAACCATTAGCGGGCAAGCCCCGCCTTTTCTACCCCCTTGTTTCCCACCGTACATTGCTGTCGTTGGGCTAGCAATACGCGCTTCTGTAACTTTGAGCAAAATCTTGTAATATTTATACGGTTGCACTGGCTTTGGAGAGAGACTTTTACACGAATTATTATTGTCAATTAGATGCTGTAACTGGGATTATCCAAATTGGTCGTCGGTAGTTGTTCTTCAATAGATCTAAATGTGTTTCAAGTTTTAATGAAGTGAAATTACGTGGAGTTGATCTTAATCTATATTGTCGAATAAAACTACTACTCATCAATCATGTCTTCCTCAATGCTTTTGGATAAACTCTTCTGGAAATCATTGCCTCTACTCAGCTCGATTACGATTGCACCTACACTGCATTTTTCAAATGTGGCTTGTACTCAGACACTTGTCTTCACCATTTAAGTAAATCTAAGTAATACCGTCTACAAATGTCATGAAATGGTTTTCGTTGACTTCGACTGTGCCAACATCTGTCTTCTCATCCGGTAAATTTCATGGGGTTCGGGGGCTGAGATGTCGTCCTGAGTGACTGATAGAACGAACGTTTCATATATATTAAATAGCTACAGCTTTTATTGAATTCTTCAGAAAGAAATACTACTTACTTTAGAAAATAAAGAAATGTAAACGTAACACCTCGATAAGCTTTATGATTATGGGAAAATTATTGATAATTATTGATCATTAAATAATGAAAAAAATTAAATATAACAAAAAGTGGGCCAAAGAATGTAATATACGTAGAGCAAATAACGTTAATATACACTAAAAACACCAGCGTTTAACCCATAATATCATGGTACAATGGACAGACGTACGTTTCGTGAGTAACTTGGACTCACATCCTCAGTGTCAATAAAATAAAATTAAACATTATTGTAATCCTCCCAAAGACATGAAATTGAATCGAGAAACCCAAATGAAAACAACAACACACCGAGAAACTCATCACGCATGAGCCACCAATCAGATTAAGCGGAAGTGATTCACTATGACACAGTAACTCAACCCAGAAAGGTGAGACGTAAGGTCCGCTTGAAAAATCATTGACCAGGGAGTTACCAAATTTATGAATATAAACTGCCTCAAAGAAGTCTAAATCTAATGGAGTGTTACATTTCTTAATAATAGTGACTGAATGAAAGTTAAAATTATGTCCTTCACTCCAACAGTGACAAGCAATAGAGGATTTTTGTAATTCTTTTTTCTTAATATAATTTCTGTGTTCATTGAGTCTGAAACGGAGTTGTCGTTTAGTCTGTCCTATATAGGACAAACCACATTGACATTGGATATTGTAAATGCCCCAAAAGTTTTCATGTGAAATTTTATCCTTTAACTGTGAAAAATTTAGTTTATTAACTTAGAATTTTAGTTTAAAACAACGTTAAAATCATACTGTCTTAAAATATTAGCTATTTTGTTGCTAATGCTATTGTAAAATGGCAAAATAAGGAGGTTGGAAAAAGATACTGGAACAACAGAAGAATCAGGATTACTAATACCTTTATTTAGACAACGAAAAATTAAACGGTTGATACACTATATTTCCAATGATGACTGGTCACTTACGATTTTAGACGTTTTGTTAAATATCTGAAAAGCTACATGAGGAATTATCCTGAAACTTCAGAAATGTAAACAACATGATAGACGTCATATATTTCCATGAAGATTTTTTCCGAAACCCCATAAGGGGCCGTCAGCAAATTGAAGAAAAACGAATATATTTTGGATAACCCTGTAAAAACTAATATTGCAAAAGCATTCAAACTGCAGATTATGATTAAGTAGATTAGTGTAATAATTTGGGTTCATTTTTATGAAGATAGCATGTATACTCGAAGAGAAATTCAGGTTTTTATAAAAACAGTCCCAAATTTTATCAATTTTTTTGCTTATAATTTGCAGAGTTTTTAATATAAAAACAAGTTATTTTCAGAAAGTATGACAAACAAAATTGTACACAATACCCTGCAATAAAAATTAAAAAATAATAATAATTGTATGAAAAATGAGCAGGTTTACTAAATATTGTTTCACTGCGCATGAGCGAATTCAATCAAATATACTGTGCATAATATATTAGATAAATCTATAATCCAACTTTTATGAAAGTATTAAAAACATAGCTTGAAAATTCTGATAGTAATCGTTGATAGAATAAGCTCGAAATTCGCTGTTCCAAAAAGGAAGCAAAAAGATGAGGGGTTGTATCAAATATAGAATGAGAGACACTTCATTCTTATTATGTCAACTTTCATAAGCTAGTATATTTGGATACAACCCCTCATCTATTTGCTTCCTTTTGGGAACAGCGAAATTCGAGTTTATTCTATCGACGATTATTATCAGAATTTTCAAGCTATGTTTTTGAGACTTTCATAAAAGTTGGTCTATACATTTAGCTAATATATTATGCACAGTATATTTTGATTGAATTCACGCATGCGCAGTGAAACGATATTTAGTAAACCTGCTCATTTTTCATACAATTTTTATTATTTTATAATTCTGATTGCAGGGTATTGTGTACAATTTTGTTTGTCATATTTTCTGAAAATAACTTGTTTTTATATTAAAAACTCTGCAAATTATAAGGAAAATACTTGGTAAAATTTGGGACTGTTTTTATAAAAACCTGAATTTGTCTTCGAGTATACATGCTATCTTCATAAAAATGAACCCAAATTATTACAATAAGCCACTTAATCATAATCTACAGTTTGAATGCTTTTGCAATATTAGTTTCTACAGGGTTATCTAAAAGTTATTCGTTTTTCTTCAATTTGTTCAAGGCCCCTTATGGGGTTTTGGGAAAAAATCTTCGCGGAAATATATGACGTTTATCATGTTGTTTACACTCCTGAAGTTTCAGGATAATTCCTAATGTATCTTTCCAGATATTTAACAAAACGTCTAAAATCGCAAGTGACCGATCATCATTGGAAATATAGTGTATAAGACAAACTAAAACCACGATTAATAGCAACTGATCTAAAATAATTCAATTCTGTAACAAGGTAATCATTATCAGAACAAATGGAAATTGCTCTATTAATAAAGAAATGAAAAGCCGAGGCTTTCTGAGAAGGGGGGTGACACGAATTAAAATGAGGGGGGGATTGTTTTCATTTGGGTTTCTCGATTCAATTTCATGTCTTTGGAGGGATACAATAATGTTTAATTTTATTTTACTGACACTGAGGATGTGAGTCCAAGTTACTCACGAAACATACGTCTGTCCATTGTACTATGATATTGTGTGTTAAACGTTGGTGTTTATAGTGTATATTTATCCACACAAGATTTTATTCATAAATAACGTTAATGTTAAAAAAAGTGCAGACTTTATAATTTTTGTGGATTAAATTTGTTCTACGGTAGCTTTAGAAGTTACCGCTCAGATTTTATAGAGCTGTAGTTTCCAGAATTTCGAAGTATATGGTGAGCGGAAGATACAGATTCCACAGAGATGTTATCGTTATGAAAATAGGATCTCCTGCTTGGGATTTCTCTTTCAGCTTCTAACTTCCCAGTAGCATGTACTAATTTCTTAATAAATTTTAAGTCGCAAAATGCTTGTAATAATCACAATACACTAAATGCAGTTAATGAACTAATCGAGAGTTCTGAAATTTCATGCCAAGCTACATAATTTTAGAAAATGACAACCCGTAGATTTGTATAATTTCTATTGCAGTTCTTAAATTCAAATTATCATTAACTTTATTATATTGAATTGATAATAAGACGTTGTTATTTCTTAATCTGTTTCGCATTTAAACTATCCTCTTATAAGAAATATTTTTGTTAATTGACAATGGGACTATTAATTTAACTCTAATCCTGATGCTGCAAATATCTGAAAATACCTTTAAGTTTAATTACTTTATAATTCATTAGAAATGAAAGGTTAATATAATGGCTTCTAGAAATGTACTTTAGAAGTCGCTAAGAAAAACATTTCAAAAAATATAAATAAAATAAAAAATTATGTTAACTAAAATGTTTAAATAAATGAGAAGTTAAGGAAGAAAGATTAAAAAAAAAATTAAAGCCCGATACATTTCTAAACTTAAATCTCCGATTAACTGCATAATAAATAATGCACTGGACTTTCTTTATTAAATATCAAGATGCATCTGCACAAATGCGAAACATCTGCTGCACAATAAACACAAAAGGTAGAACTAATGAGAGTTCCATAAAAAAGCAGATAAGATAAACAAAAGAAATATCTTTATTTTCATATCGAATAACAGGTTCTGCAGTTGCATAAAAGCGAATATATTTATTTCTAGATATTTATGTTCGATTAAAGTTGAAATTTTCTATATAAGTATCTTAATAAGTTTAAAAATTTTTGTATTTCGCAATATTGAAAAAACATATGTTCTGGTATTAGTACAGAAATTTTTTTATTTAATCTGATAATTAAAAACGTTTGCTTTTGATAAAGTTTTGCTATTTTTTCTTAGTTTATTATTTTTTGTATATACCGTTTATATAAAAAGTTTTCATAGTTGACCCTTAGTATATTTAAACAATTATTATTTTTTGCCTATAAAAATTATTTTTTAAAACATCCAATATCGAAATATACTTTACAAAAATCAAATATTTTTAAGAATTAGACAATTTTCTCAGTGCATTCTTTAAACGCCGTTATATTTACATTTTGTTTTATCACAACTTTAATAAGTTTAAAATCTGATAATATTAATTTTTTTTTTTTTAAATAGATATTTTTTAACTGCATGATGATGAAAGGCAATTAAATCTTACATAAGTGACTCATATATATTTTTTCGATTTGCATTATTGAAATTTTTTATAATTGTGAATATTAATTACCACCATAAGTTTCAATATTTTCTTAGTTTTAGTTTTACGGGCAAAGTCGAATTAAACTTTTTAATCGATTCACACTTTAAAAGAAAAAAAAAATCATTTTTTTTTAGAATGCGAAAAGAAAAACTGCAAAAATTCCGACATTGTATTACTGCTATGTTAAGTTTGAAATTTAATATGCTTACTAAAACTTATAAAATTTAATTTAAACCATTTGTATTATTAGGGCATACATGCGCTGATTTCCAGAATATCATTTTTATTCAGACATCCCAAATACATATCGGAAATTTCGAAAGAAGAATTTTAACTTTATGTAATCACGATACATCTGTCATTATATAAACAAGAATTACTATTTAGAATTTCTGGTATTAATTCGGAATTTATGAATGAAATAGAAATTCCTTCAAAGCACGCCAATGATGTAAATGATTTAATTATAGGTGCTCTTTTGATTTCAGTCGAACATTCAACCGTTTACTGCGGTTTAAAGTCTATACTAATATACATGGGCCGTACATTTTCCAGAATGCGAGACTTGTTGCACATTTGTAGCAAGAAACATGTGTACTTTGCAAATGAAACATATGTACATTATATCTGCCACGCTAAACTCCATTATTAAAATATAAGGATGCAAGTTTTTTTCATTTATTTTGTATTTCATTTTATGGACTGCATGCACTTTAAAATCCTTGATTAGTTGTTTAATTTAAGGCGTAATTTTCGAAGGTAGAACCGTAAGAAACTTTTATTGTGATGTATATTTTGTTTTGAAAAGAGTCAATGGAATATGAAAACTATTAAAGTGACTCAAATATCTGCGCCGTTCATGTTGGTTGTTGACACTAAGACATTACCTACGCCTAAAGGGTAAATTAACTGTGATTTTGGAAACCACTTTCCGAATTCACACCTGAAATTTCGAAAGTTATTTTTTGCTTTATTTAATGACAGACATTCTGTGACAATAATAAAACGAAAATTACTATTCAGAATTTCTGGTATGAATTCGAAATTTCGGATTTTTTAGTGTATATTATACCAGGGGCATTAGAGGGTTAAGAAATACTTTCAAAAATGAAGGTTATTCCACCACGTTATGAAAATCTAAATTGCCGTTTTAACCTTTTACCTAAATTGTTTATTGACCTAACTTTAATCCGGCAGGCTCCTACGGATTCTTCCGACACGGCCCCTTAAGTGGGGAATGACCGGAAGCCCGGCAATGCGAGATATTCTTCGATACGACGGGAGCAGGTAAGCATATGATTCGGTACCTCAAACGCGGTGCGCCAGTCGTAGAGGGGCGTCTGATGCTGCGTCTGGTGCCGCGAAGATTCGTTGTTGTGTGCCACCGAATCTGGGCTTCCCGCCCACTTAAGCACAGGTTTTCTGTGGCGAGGGGATTCACCCAAAAGACTCCACATAGGCTAATCCCCGGTACCCGGCTCAAACCCTCGCCCGAGTCGTGATGGTGACACTGGGAAACAGACTAGCGAACGGCGATAGGACCGCTTGCCAAATTTATCCGGGGAGATGACGGATACGAGATCTGGTTCCGAAGAGCAAGATGCGTAGTTACTCTGTCATGGCGTCTAGTTAATGCGTGAGACGGCGTGCAGCAGCCCTTGGTACTAGCAACCGGCAGAGTGCAGATACCCCTGAGTGCAGGTCGCAGGATCCGCATCCACCACGTCTCCCTCGGCAGCTGGAGTAGCTGTGTGTCGACCTCAATGGTCGGGCGGAAAGGGGATTGCCTCGTTTGTACCAAGTGTGGTACGTGTTCGCAGGTAACTACTCAGGTCACCTGCGCCTCGTGTCACGTCCTTATATAAATCAATATTTGAACGGAGAGTGATTTGGGGTTCTGGGGGTCATAATCGGTGAAAATATACCAAAATTTTTGGAATTGCTTTCCCCTGAACGGTTGCAATGAGTAGCTTTTAGTAATGAAAGCTACCTAAAACAATGAATTAGGATTCCAAAAATATTAAACAAATAAAAATTGTATTCATATCCTAGATAACATGTTGAAATAAGCATCCAACATTCGAATCATGAAACATTCAAGATGCTGTGACAGGTCAAAGGTTAGGGATTAAAGGCATAGCGTGGAGCATTTAAAATGAACCGCTCCAAGTAATTAATCGAAATGAATTTTATTAAATTTAGCACTTAAATAAATAAAAATTGCAGGTTCTTGATTAACTGGATCAAACATTAAAAAAAAATTGAGGGTTTTTTCAGCTTACGATTCATCTGCCGTCAAATAAGTGTCCAGCACTAACAATGATTTATATTTTAAATGCATGAATAGATTCAGCATTTCCTCTCCAAGCGTAGAAGCGGAAAAGACGGGCAGCTTGTCTAACCCTTCACGAAATGTAACGGAATAAAAAATCGGTCAATCACCTTCGAAATACGGGAAGGGATTCAAAGTTGTCGTTGTTCAAGCAAAATTAAATAATGTCCTCGCTCGCTTTACAAATTCGTCATGCAACAACTTCACAGTTATAGTAGAGGAAGGGTTTCTCTTTACGGTGATTCAACAATCACCTGAATGCAAATTTTTTCCCAGAGTGAAGATTCCGTGTTTTAAGGTCGAGAGGAAACTGCGACCTCTACCGAGTACTACCTACTCGTAACTTCTCTCAGCTAAAAGTAACTGTTTTTTTCTTTTCTATCCTCAAATTATATCTCGAACAATATTATTCTCTCCAGCCACTAAAATGTGTTTTGGATGAGGTAATAGTAAAAGTCTTTGATAGGTGGAACACGAATTTCACATGAATATTTCCTCCTAACTGAGGTCAGCCCTGTTCCCACGATACCTGGAATGCGCGGCTTGATCACAAGGATTCCGTACCGCACTCTCTATTGATCTCGCTATCTCCAAACCTTCAAGTAATAAGATTGGTGATGATTGAGCGAAACTTTTGTAGTTTCGCGGACGGTTAATGAACTTAGTTTTATTTTGGCAGTTATTTTTTTACTTAGTTTTATTATAAATCCCAAACACATGGGAACTGCCAATAGCTGGCTTTTAGGCTTCGCTAATAGGGTTTTGGGTACCATACAGGAAATTTCTCACAATGCCTGATTACTAACGTTACAATTAAAACTTAATATATACAGTTAAGACATTCATTAATCTAAAATTATTACTAATTAATTATAAATAAAATACAATAAGAAAACTATATAAAATTTTACGACCTAAAATCTATTGAAAAAATGATATAATTTATTTTATCTGTAAATTTTAGTAGCATTATAAGTTTAGTGTTGCCCTATAAACAATTAAATTTAAATTTCAAAATTCCTGCATCACCACTGTTAGAAATATTTATCTAGTAAATATATTACAATTATAATGTTTGAAAAAGAGGGGAGAAAAACATTTGTAGTCAATCGGATATTAATGGACTTTCGTATATAAAAATATTTCAAGTTGTTTTGTATGATCAATTTTTACAGATCATTAAATTTATGAATTTGTTTTATTTCCACCTTAATACAGTAAAAAAGAAAAAAAAATACATATGCTTTTTTCACTATTAAAATATCAGATTCAACCCCAAGAGTGCAGACTATCATTTCACAAATAATCTGTTATTTAAAATTTTCATTTATTTTTTCGAATATTGAAAGATTTCTAGAAAACTTCAAGATGTCTTCTAGAAAATCTAACATAAAGCTTTGGAAATGTCATTTTTATAGATAAATGTTTGTAGAAATAGTTGTGAGATGATTATTTTCAATGATTGCTTTGAAATTTTGATATTACTAGTATGGGTAGCTCTTTTAAAGCCAAAAAATACATGCTCTCTATTCAGTAAATCACGTTCGGAGTTTAGTTTGAGAAAGAAATATGTATTTTTAAAGCTAAACATCTTTTGAATTTTAAACTATTAGTAAAAATATTACAACATATTATGGAATAGAAATTTTATTTTCATTTTTTTAATAATAACATTCAGTTCAAGAAACAATAATTTTTGTTTTATCATTGAAAAAGGAAACTTGAAATAATGCAGTATTTATTATACGTATAAAGAAGTTTGCATTTAAATAGTTTGTAAAGCCTTTTCATATATGTTTGTGGGTCAAAAATTTTAATACTAGACATACCTTCATTTGTTTAAAATTACATACACTGTTTTCGTAAAAGATTTTTGAATATCTCAGTACATCTAATGACATAATTATATGAACACCCATCCTGAGGTGGATAAAATGATCTAATATCAAAGTCATGAAGCACAATTGGAGGAAGTTTTGTAAATATTTTTTATAACATTTCAAATATTTTTGCTATTTAGTTACTAAAACAATATAACCATTAAATGTGTTAAAAATGATGTAAAGATAAATTAATATTATGAAGATTTCGACAAATTAATCAAAGTACCAGAAATAATTATTTTGAAGTCTGTGATTTCTTGTTAATTTTTACTTTCTTCTATCTTTACAAGAAGAAAGTATTGGATTCATGAAAATTTTCGACTTCCAGTTTCCGACGGATTTATACGTTTTAGAAGGTCCTGAACACGAATTGACCATTTTTAGAAAATGTCTGTCTGTGACTCTGTCTGTGACTGTGTCTGTATGTGACAAAAATTTTGTGGGCGCTCTATCTCAAGAACTAATGCTCGGAATTTCATAAAACTTTAGATTCAGTTAGTCCCTGATATAAATTGGTGCTGATTAGTTTTTGGTAAAAATCGTCCGGCAGGTGGCGCTGCTTTGCAGCATTTTTCGCGATTTTCGCAATAGCTCTATCTCAAGAACTAATGCTCGGAATTAAATAAAACTTTATATTCAGCTAGTCTCTGATATAAATTGGTGCTGATTAGTTTTTGGTAAAAATCACCCAGCAGGTGGCGCTGCTATGCAGCATTTTGAAGGATTTACACGATTTTAGCGATAGTCATATCTCAAGAAATAATGCACGGAATTTAATAAAACTTGAGCTTCAGTTAGACTTTGATATAAATAGGTGCTGATTACTTTTTGGTAAAAATCATCCAGCAGGTGGCGCTGCTATGCAGCATTTTCAAGGATTTACACGATTTTAGCGATAGTCATATCTCAAGAAATAATGCACGGAATTTAATAAAACTTGAGCTTCAGTTAGACATTGATATAAATTGGTGCTGATTCTTTTTAGGGTATGCGAAACCTGTGTGAGATAGAAGAAAGTTTTGGGATTGACACATCCGACTAGTTTTTTACTTTCTTCTATCTTTACAAGAAGAAAGTATTGGATTCATGAAAATTTTCGACTTCCGGTTTTCGACGGAGTTATACGTTTTAGAAGGTCCTGAACACGATTTGACTATTTTTAGAAAATGTCTGTCTGTGACTCTGTCTGTCTGTCTGTCTGTATGTGACAAAAAAATTGTGGGCGCTCTATCTCAAGAACTAATGCTCGGAATTTAATAAAACTTTAGATTTAGTTAGTCCCTAATATAAATTGGTGCTGATTAGTTTTTGGTAAAAATCGCCCGGCAGGTGGCGCTGCTATGCAGCATTTTTCGCGATTTCCGCAATATCTCTATCTCAAGAACTAATGCTCGGAATTTAATAAAACTTTAGATTCAGTTAGTCCCTGATATAAATTGGTGCTGATTAGTTTTTGGTAAAAATCACCCGGCAGGTGGCGCTGCTATGCAGCATTTTTCGCGAATTCCGCAATAGCTCTATCTCAAGAACTAATGCTCGGAATTAAATAAAACTTTATATTCAGTTAGTCTCTGATATAAATTGGTGCTGATTAGTTTTTGGTAAAAATCACGCAGCAGGTGGCGCTGCTATGCAGCATTTTGAAGGATTTACACGATTTTAGCGATAGTCATATCTCAAGAGCACGGAATTTAATAAAACTTGAGCTTCAGTTAGACATTGATATAAATTGGTGCTGATTCTTTTTAGTGTATGCGAAACCTGTGTGAGGTAGAAGAAAGTTTTGGGATTGACACATCCGACTAGTTTTAATAGTATTCTTATTATAGTATTAAAGTTCGGATGTAAATTCCTGGTTCGGTTTAGAGATAAATTAATATTATGAAGATTTCGACAAATTAATCAAAGTACCAGAAATAATTATTTTGAAGTCTGTGATTTCTTGTTAATTTTTTTCTATTGTTATTAATTATGACTGTAATAAAGTTTTAAGGTACGTTCTATTTTATATGCGAAATTTTTTTCTAAGTGTTTAATAAAAACATACGTTGCTTAAAATTATATTAAAGTAAATACATAGATTACAGTTTAAGTATACATATAATGATTTTGTGAAAAAACCAATAAATAAAAAAGAAACAAAAATCTCTACTGAAGCGAAGTTAATTATAATGTTAACAAAATTATTTGAGAAGAAAAGAATATCAATCCGGGAGATGAAGACTGAATAGCAGACTTCAAAGCATCTGTAAAAAAGTGTCATTGAATAACACTTAGGTTTTCAAAAAAAAAAAGTAAACATTGCTCTAAGAACTACTTTGTGATAATTAAAAACATTTTTTTTCCATTTTATGGCGTCAGAAGCAAGATGTAATTAGAATATTTAAGATTTGGAACAATTAGCATAAAAACCGTGAGATACATACTAAATCATCAAATACTTAGAAGTCTGAGTTTAAAATGAATAATTTACTATACATACTATCAAAAGGCGTTCGTTCCTTGTGTGTAAGTAGTAAAAATGTTAATGAAAACTGTTTTACATACATTTATAATTACGTCATTATTATTTAAAAATGTGTATTTGTAAAATATGTGTAGTAACAAAAGATAAAAAAGCAAAAAGATTGAAAGAACACAAGAACATGACAGTTATATCCGGCATATGAAAACTGATTTCAAGATTTTAATGCATCTGTTTCCAGCGTCATTGTATCAAAATTCGAAAGCATTATTCTTAAAATAACTTGATCTTTGATGTTTGACATGTGCTCCAGATCTAATTTTCCGCAAAATCTGACTATGTATTTGAATTTCTTTCTATTCAGTAGGATTTACCAACTAGTTCATTGAACGATGGCCACATTCTGCTTACGGTGAATGATGTCACATGCACATTATTAATTCAAATATTACTGTGACTGTGGTGATGATTGATGTTGGGCTGAAATATTTTAATGCATAACGCATGAATTCGGATATAATTTGTGGCCGTACGTTTGTACATTTACGTTGTAAACAATTAACCAACAGTTCGAATCCAGGAAGGCAGAAATAATAATATTCAATGAAAACGAAGTCATCTCAGCTGAAGTTATTTATTGATATATAGCCAGTATAAGATGTAAGAATGGAGTGGTCTCGGATATTAGAGGCTTAAAACAGTTGTTTACAGACCAAGAGCTAGAAGTGATCTGCCGTTTGGGCAGTAGATTGTCTCGCCAAGATTCGATATTACATTGAGCCAACAAACCACAGACGCGCAGAAGAATTTATATGTACGTTAAGGATAATTAATATAAATGCTTTGGGAGGATGTAATGAATAGGCTACCACATTTGGCGAAACCGTAATTTTTGTGAATTTTAGAGGACACATGCGGGTAACCCGGTGGGAAAGGAATTTTAGTCAAAGGAAAAAGTTAAACTTTGTATGAGAAATTACATTACTTGCACAATTTGTTAATGAACATGAAAAGGTTGGGCGCCCAAGCAGCTGTCAATGAATGTCCGGAACACATAACATTACATCTGCTATTGGAATTAAAATAGATTTATAACGTACATGCTGCATTTAGTAAAGATAGTCTTTCATATGAGAAAAGGAAGTAACATTTGAGGTTTTAGAATAAGAGATATTTTAGCGAAGAGAATATTAATTAATATATTAAAAATTAAGTTAGGAAGATAATAATTTAGGATAAAGATATGTAGAAATGATTCTATATCATAGTGACAGCTAAAGTTTCCGTTAGCTACCATGTGTTTAGAGATTGCAGCCGATAAAAGATCGACTCAAAAATTTTTTGGTTGCTGTGTTCCGTTGAATGCTTAAAATTCATTTTCAACTTTATTCAATAGCTCACACACTAGATGTTTGTCTACACGTTACTAGATTTATACAAAAACGGCATGCAAATAAATCGATTTTCGCATACATGACCGATGTACAACTTAAATATTCCTGCGCTATGAGTTCCATCCTCCGTTGATTTTGATTAATGATGTCAGCTCAAAAACAGCTGACTGGCTGACAAAAGCAGCTTAAAAGAAAAAAAACAGAAAGACAGACAAAGAAAAAAAAACACATCAAAGCAACGATTCCGTAAATCAAAGTAACGATTCCGTAAATCAAAGCATCGATTCCGTTAATGTGTGTGCACTGAAGTCAAAATTATAACTGAGAATGTTTCTGGTGGTATTGATTAAAACATGGCTTCAGAAAGCGCGTGCATGATGTCAATAGCATAGCTGAGAATATTGCACGTTGTAAAGTTTTATGAACTGAAAAATGAGATCTGAATCTCCTCCAAACGGATAGCACGTAAGATGATGTTATTAGGCACAGTATACATTTGCTACACCCATGATTGAAAAAGTATCAATCAGTGAAAATGAAACATCTTTAAACTATAAAATTAAATCACCGTCAATATATTCAGACGACCCTGCTCTTTAGTCTTCTATAATTACTCAAAAAAGATAATTACTCAAGTGTAACAAACTGGAAAATAAAGGGATGTAAGGATAATAAAAGAAAACTGCCCAGTTAAACTGACGGCATTGAGCTCACAGGCTATTCACACTAACTGTAAATTATATTCTTATTTCAAAGAATTTGAAATAAGCCCTCGAAAAATGAAGAAATCGACAATATATTAAGAGGGGGGAACCATCCCCCGTTTCTCCTTCTTATAATTAACCAATTAACCCATAAAACTAATCAGAGAAGCGCCTTACCACAATGAACCTATATACAAAATTTGAAGAAAATCGGATAATTCTGCATGAAAAATCCATTTATCTAAATTAAGGGGGGGGTTAGCCCCCCGTCCCCCCTTTATACTTAACCAAAGAACCCCCAAAACTAATCAGAGAAGCGCCTTATCACAATGAACATATATATAATATTTGAAGAAAATCGGATAATTCTGCTTAAAAAACCCATTTATCTATATCAAGGGGGGTTAGTCCCCCCCCATTCCCCCCTTTATACTTTACCAGTGAACCCCCAAAACTAATCAGGGAAGAGCCTTACCACAATGAGCCTATATACAAAATTTGGAGTAAATTGGATAATTCTGCATGAAAAACCCATTTATCAAAGTTAAGGGGGGGGGTGCCCCCGTTTCCCTCCTTTACACTTCACCAATGAACCCCCAAAACTAATCAGGGAAGCTCCTTACCACAATGAGCCCATATAGAAAGTTTGAAGAAAATCGGATAACTCTGCATGAAAAAAATCATTTATCAAAAATAAGGGGGGAGGATTAACCCCCCATTACCCCCTTTATACTTAACCTATGAACCCCCAAAACTAATCAGGAAAGAACCTTATCACAATGAACCTATATACAAAATTTGAAGAAAATCGGATAACTCTGCATGAAAAAAATAATTTATCTAAAATATGGGGGGAGGATTAACGCCCCCGTTACCCCCTTTATACTTAACCTATGAACCCCCAAAACTAATCAGGAAAGAACCTTATCACAATGAACCTATATACAAAATTTGAAGAAAATTGGATAATTCTGCATGAAAAAACCATTTATCCAAATAAAGGGGGGGTTAGCCCCCCCGTTCCCCCCCCCTTTATAGTTAACCAATCAATCCCCAAAACTAATCAGGGAAGCGCCTTATCACAAGGAACGTATAAACAAAAGTGGAAGAATATCGGGTAACTCTGCATGAAAAATTCATTTATCTAAATTAAGGGGGAGGATTCCCCCCCCCCCCGTTAAAACTAATCAGGAAAGAACCTTATCACAATGAACCTATGTACAAAATTTGAAGAAAATTGGACAATTCTGCATGAAAAAAACATTTATCTTAATTAAGGGGGGTTAGCCCCCCTGTTCCCCCCTTTATAGTTAAGCAATCAATCCTCAAAACTAATCAGGGAAGCGCCTTATCACAAGGAACCTATAAACAAAATTGGAAGCAAAACGGTTATTTCTGTCAAGAGTTATCGCGTTACGTACGTACATACGTACATACATACATACATACATACAGAACGGGCGGGCACATAAGCTCTCAGGCTTTGATAGCCTGTGAGCTAAAAAACCCACGAAATTTGTGTGAACAAGTAGCATAAAAATTTTTTTCATGTAGAGTAAACCATCAAATATCTCGAGTCCTGCGTTGTGATACTGATATTAGAAAGAAGTAACGTTTGTGTGTTTGTTCACAGGGGTAATATATGGAACTGCAGAGTCGATTACAAAAGTTGTCACAGCCATTTGCTGTTAGTGAGAGTGAACCAGGCTAGCCAGTGTAAGAGAGAGCACAAGATGTAAAATTCAAAAGTCAAGTTTATTAAAAACTTAATCTTGCAAGGGTTTTGAGAAAGGACACTACTAAATTTTCCTTATATAAAAAAGAATTGAGCTCCCCGAAGGTTTACTCAGCAGAAGACAACTTCACTATATTAAATATAAAGAATTCAAAACGAACGTATAATCTTGGCAAATGCAGTAAATCAAGATTCCTTCAGTAAAATTTCAATCTCCAGGAGGCAAGCTAGTCGAACACTGATTTCAAGATGTCCACCTAGTCTACTACTGATAGTGGCACTCCCTGAGTACCAGAATTATCTTTATTAAATTAGCAGAAAATATCACAATAAACTCTTACCCACTGCTTATTTTCCTTCTCAGCGTTGGATTAGATGAGCACGATCGCCGGATCTCACAATACACACGAGGAGTAGAAACTCGACCCAAGTTTCAATTTCCCAACGCATTCCGAAGCTTAAATACTCATACATCGATTGACTAGATGTGAAAATTTGTATAAATATCGATGAAAAGCAGAAACTCACAAGTTCCGAGGTTTTCACAGTCATCCGTCGAAAGTTACAGAAAGAATAGCCATTATTAACTTTTACGCACATGGACAATTAAGGGACAAAAACTACATTCACATTTAAAACTTCGCCTACTTTTATGATCAGAGTAGGCGATGCATCAAAAAGTAAAGGTGGCAAAATGATGATGAACATCTTTGCTCCAACATACGCTATATTTTATGTCCTCATTACAACGCCCAATATGCTGCCGGAGCAAAACACGTTCTAAAATTGAGATTTCTGTAATATTGTTGGGACTAGAAACTTTAAATTTATTGTGATGGTTACTTTTAAGATGTAATTACTAGACATGAACTGTTTAAACTAGTAAATCTAAAGATCAGGAGCCACAACGTCAGATCTGAAAGTCAATGTTTTTTAAACTCACTTTTCATAATATTTAACATCTTACAATCCGCAAATTAAATTATTTAAATTACTACATATATATTTATATGCATATAAAATAATTCGAAGATTTCAGAACTTAGAAGCGTTAAATTAAACACGGTTTATGCAATAATATTCTGACATTCTTATGAACTTCTTATTCTATTTTTTAGATTAAAAAAATATATTTCTTCAGGAGGGGAGGGGGCTCTGCCCCACTGAACCCTCCGTAATCTTATTAAATTTATATTCGTGATTTCCTATTATTTGTGTGAATGACTCTAGTACATCTTCCATTTCGTTCTGCACAGTGGTTTTATTACGATAAGCAAAAATTTCGAAAATAATTTCCTGTTATCCTAATACCTAAATAGCAATATCTACTTACCTGCCAACCACGAAACACTCGTATCTGATTGATAAGTTTAATAATATATCATGTACAAAAGTAACTTATGGAAATGTAAACTGAATCTACTATATATTTCACTTATCTATTTCAGAAATCTAGTATTATTACAATTTTTGTTTCGGAAAAACAGTTTTGATGGTCATTGTACAATATTTATTTGACCTAAGTACATCATGATCTAATTCGATGGCAATAGCATACTAAAATCTCCCCAAAATAGGCGTATTTGGAAACTTTTAAACCTATTGTGTAATCATTCATAATCGTGCCCACTGCCAATTCACTAAATAGTAACATTGATTTGGCGCTATAAAGTATTTTTTGTGATAACTTTTTATGATCTCAGTTTCCAGTAATTGTGCTATTACAGGCTGTATGAATGTGTTTTACTACGCTAATTTCTATAGATTAATTATATCGTTGTACGAGATATTATAATCTATTTTTAAAATAATACTAATTTTCAACCACTAAAAATCCACATCTCTTCCAGAAAATTAATAATATCTCATATAAAAATGTTTCGGCTATCATTCTATAGTAGTTAAAAGGTAACTTGTACCAAAATAAATTCTCATTTATTTCAATAAAATATTAAAATCACCCAAAAATATTTTATTTTGCGAATAAAATATTGTAGCAAAATCGTCTGAATTACTTGAATTTTATCATTTTGATATTCTTTGAAATATGGTTGCTAGGATACGGTTAAATTGAAAAGGAAAATACAAATGAATGCATTTTAATATTTACAGAAAATGATAAAATAAAATGTATTATATTATTAGAACAGATGTATAAAATTGCACCAAAACTTTTACACCTCATTTTAAAAATCTGACGAATGTATTAACAAAATTTCAAATTAATGTGACTAATTTAAGACCTTAGTTGATAAATTTTATTCTTCATAACTTACCGTTTAAATACATTAATCAAATGTGCCATTTTATTTTCAACGAATGAAAAATTTAAAAATTGTCTGAATTCCCATAGGAAAGCATTATGACCTAAAAAGAAATGTTCTATATTTTCCGAACGAATGAACCAAATGTAACTAAAAACTATACAGCTAATTTCGGATACCTTACCAACATACCTACCAAAAATCAAACTAATCGTTTCATTTTTGCGTC
Organism: Maratus michaelseni; assembly: GCA_963931845.1. NCBI lineage: Eukaryota > Metazoa > Arthropoda > Arachnida > Araneae > Salticidae > Maratus > Maratus michaelseni. The sequence goes on from OZ007588.1 coordinate 421,272,721, forward strand.
AGTTATCGCGGAACAGACAGGCAGACAGACAGACAGACAGAAACCAAAAACTTTTCGGGTCTCCACAGTAAGCCTCAACTGACGTTTCGGCAAAAAAGTTCGAAAGTTACATGGGTGAAATAAGCGGAAAACTTTCTAAAAAAGTTTTAAAATACGATTTATTTGGAATTGTTAGAGTTGGAAACTTTAAATTTGATATAGCTTTTACTTTTAAGATGTAATGGCTTCCACACAACAGTTTCTACAACTTACAAAATGTAAAAATTTGCAGGAACGAAAAACGTTCTAAAATTGCGATTTATGTGACATCTTTGGGTCATAAAACTTGAAAATTTTCATGGTAGTTACTTTTATGATGTAAATATTTCCAAAGAACTGTTTCTAAAAAATTCCAAATATAAAATGATTAAATAATCGAAAATTTTTCTTAAAACATTCTATATTACGATTAATTTGGAACTGTTAGAGCTAGAATCAAGGAACTTGATATGACTTTTAATTTTAAAACGTAACTACTCGCAACAGAACAATTTCTAAAAATTCGAAAAGCAAAAGAACGCAAGGACAAAAAAAATACTAAAATTGGGACATCTATGATACAGCTTGGGCTAAAAACGTGAAATTTCGCATGGTGGTCACTTTTAAGCTGCAAATGTTGTCTTAGAACAATTTCTAAAAATTTCGAAATTTAAAAATGTGAAAAGATCGTAAAACGTTCTACCCATTTTCTAAATTACGATTTATTTAGAATTGTTGGGACTAAAAACGTGTAATGTATAAAAAAATAGATTTATTTTGTTCGCAAATAGTCGAAAGACTTCGAATTCAATTAGTAATAATGTTTCCAAGAATTCATTCATTTTTTTCCGTCACTAGCTCAAATTATATTATAAACTGTTTCAACTGCATTTTGTAATGTCATTTAAATTTAGAAATATTATAGTTATTAAATTCTTGCTAATAAGACCTGGTTAAAATGCAAAGCTATTGAAAACAATAATAAAATAACAATTATAAAATATGCTTTATATAACAAGGTAATTTATCGTGAAATTGTTTAAACAATTTTTGTAAAATTACATGTTAAATCAATACATTATTAATTTGGATTCAACATTAAAAATGTCATAAAAAAAATAATAATTCATTCGGCTAAAAAAGAAAGCAGTATAACTAATAGCTATAAACTTATAAAGCTATAAACTTATAATGTATAAAACAACTAGCTGTTACCCGTGACTTCGTTCACGTAACATTAAAAAAAGAATAAATGCATTAACTTAGTAAAACATTTCACTTGATAATTAACAACATATATAATTAACCAAAGCTTTATCACATTTTATAGGAGACCATACGGTATTTCTTTGCTATAGGGGCCTTGACATAACCCAGTCTTAAATAAGTGAAATTTCATGCCAAATAATATATACAATCGCGAAAATGAAACTGCAACTAATGAAAAAAGGAGGACCAAGTAAAATCGTGAAAATCGAGGAATTCCTCTTCATAAAACGAAAAACAACACTGGCAGAATTCTTTTATACAACAGTGCATTTTAGGTGGTATTTAGTGTACAATTTGTATATGTGTGCATTGCTAAATGGGCATTATTATATTGTTTATTTGCATAGACATATGTTATATATTTCTTACTACATTATCTTGTTTATGTATATATTAAATTAAGTGCTTCACGCTAAGTGGTGTAAATAGTGAACAAACTGCTTGTGGATTTTATAAATTGATAGATATTTCACAAAGATATAACAATCTGATGCGATTCTAAAATGTAAATAAAGGTTGCTAGAAGGTACTTTAAATTCTTCCCAATTTAACCTCGATATTTTCTCTAGCGCGTCAAGAACACTATAAGCAAATAAATACCGACGACACAAATCTGATAATCTAAATTTACATATTTTTGTCAGTATATATAGGATTATTTTAATTTATTTCATGCGCTTGAAATTTTTTACGCTTTCTCTAGGGTTAGGTGTCGAATAAATGTACTTTCTTGTTATTTTATTTTGCCATTTCTATTTATTCTATTTTCCATTCATTCCATTTATGGATATTGATTTCATTTACATATTCGTGTCAAAGAATATTCTTTAAAGTTATTATCAGGATTAGGATAGGATAGGATTCGATTAGGGTTAGTATTAGGAATAAAAATTGAACGACAATGGCATGACCGATTCAGGTTTAAAGTATGAACCAGGAAGTCTATTTACATCATGAAGCAATAAGAAAATTAGAAAATTATCGGCTAATATTTTTTAATATGTTTTACAGTCATAGTTGACATCAAAGGTGAGCGGGGAAATGATCATCTAAAATACCATTAAGTGTTTACCACGCAAAAAACAAATCTGGTTACAACAATGTATTAAATTTTGCGCCAAATTTTAGTAGTTGATAAAAAAAAAATCAAATTGACTATGGACCTAATTACAGACCCCTAACCTTCCTATTCTCAGAAATGTTCTACATATATGTAAAAAAAATTCTACTGTATAGAACGCGCTTTCACGTTTATAATATTATGAATTGGCACGATCGGCTTGTTCAAGTTTACACAATTCGGCTGGAAGAAAAGATTCATTACTTTTTTTATTTCTACTTTGCTTTTGCATTACGCGAATTTGTTGGTAAAATCGATTTTCTTTTCGATAACATTGTTGTTTTTTAAGTTTAAATATTGTAATTTTACTTAAACATTGCTTTAAAATCTATGCAATTTTCTTATCCCGCAAGACTTTACAAAAATCTATTATGAAACAACTTTAAAAAAAGCTATATTTAAAAAAGACAACAAAGTTTTTCCTATTTTAAAACTAAAAGAAATGTAAAATTAAATTCCGGTTCGAAACGACGATTTACAAATGTGTTTTCGATTGTGGGAAAATGATAGAGGAAAAATGCTGTTACTTCGACACAATCATATTAAATCTTTAGCTTTTATGAGAAAAGCAACTTTCTTTTAAAAAATATAGCTATTTTTATTAAGATTTTCTGATTTTCGATACGGATAATTTTGCGATGCATATCATTGACATTTGCCATCCAATATTTATTTTTTTACTTTTTTTTTTTTTTTACTTTTTAAAATTTAAATTAAAAATATGGTATCTTTATGTTCGCCGTGTGCAGACGATAAATCGCCAACCTATCCCATCATTCGTATTGAATTCATTAAAAATATAAATCTTTCACTCATTTCAGTTAAGACACAGAACTTTAATTTACAACACATACATTTAAAATACATATATTACGTACATTTAAAATAATTCCTTTCATGTGAAAAAGAAAAAGAAAAACAGGAGAAATTAATCACAAATAATGTGGTAACCAAAGATCATTTTTTTTCAACATCAAAACAAATCTGTTTTATTTTTCTAAATATGACATCATATTCGCTTGCTTTCCATACTTACTCGTATTTATGCACTTTGTATTATTCTCAAATATTTGAAAACGCACGTTTTATTTCTAATATGACATCATTTCATATTCTGTTTAATTCTTAAATAATTCATTTCCTTTCCATTTTTCACGTGAAAAATTTTCACTTGAAAATAAATTGTTGATTAAAAATTATTACTCAAGGGTTTTATTTTATTTTGGCAAAGATAAAGTATTAGCAACGGTAAAATAAATTTAACCATTTAAAAAAAAGCTGCAAAACCGGGCCCTTTGTGCCAAACCAACCAAACCAACCAACCATTGTAAAATATACGAAAAAATGTCCATTTATTCTGTATGAAAATAATGAAAATTTTAATTTTTAAGAAAAATATTGAAATAAAATAAACGATAACCAGCCTATATTCATTTGAGAGTTATAATCAACTTATATGCAAATATACAGGATAATTAAATGCTTCATTTTGATGCTGGCTTCAGCCTAACATTTGCACACAATCAGATTTATAATATTACTAGCTGTTACCCGTGACTTCGTTCACGTATCATTAAAAGAAGAATAAATGCATTAATTAAGCAAAATATTTCATTCCCGATAATTAGAAACGTAAATAATTAACTAACTCTTTATCACAATCCATAGGAGACAATACAGTATTTCTATGTTATAGAGGCCTTGACATAACTAAGTTTTAAAAAGGTGAAATTTTGTGACAAATAATCACGAAAAGGAAACTGCAACCAATGAAAAAAGGCGGGCCAAATAAAGTCCTGAAAATCGGCGAATTATATAAAAACATATGTCAAGTTTACCTGGTAAACCATTTTACTTTTAACGCCTTTGTGAAACGTTTTAATAGCAATCCTTCAAAGATAATGGAAATAGTATCTGCAGGCACGGCAGTGCCTTCGCCAAGTCGAGAGAGGACAGCACACTTTTCTGGAAGCAACTCAGGGCACTTTTGACACCTCCATATCTCCGCGCTGGAATATCCCAAAAATTTGAAACTTCGTTTTTTTAGAGTATTTGGCACACAGGACCAAAATTTAAAATTACAACTTTCTGCCTTTTCTAGTTCAGACGATATATGAACTCAAACATTCGATTTTTTGTCACTCACTCACTCACTCGTTCACGCGTCATCAAAAAGATTAGGTAGATCCCGTAGTCCTAGAAACTTGACATTTGGAAAAAAGGTAGTGTTTAGGATACAAAGAAAGGAAAAATTATAAAATCCGGAAAATTCGAAAAAAAAATATTCGAAAATTCAACTAATTCCATCAAAATTGAAAATTGAAAATAATACGATCTTGTAGACTTAGAAACTTAAGATTCGGTGTGAAGGTAGTGTTTAGTATCCAGAAAACGAAAACATCAAAAACACCAAAAAAATCGAAAGCAAAATTGAAAAAATCGAAAAATCGAAAAAAATCGAAACATTTCAAATAATCCGATTTTGTTGCGCTAGAAACTTGGAAATCGGAATAAAGGTAGTATTTAGGATGCAAAATAAGGAAAAATTAAAAATTCCGGAAAATTCGAAAAAAAAATTCAAAAATTTGAAAAATTCGAAACAAATTGAAAAAATTAAAATAATTTGATTTTTTAGCCTTAGAAACTTAAAATTCGCAGTAAAGATAGTGTTTAGGATTCAGAATAAGTTAAAATAAAAAACGCAATAAAATTCGAAAATAAAATAAAATAAATCGAAAAATAAGGAAAAATCGCTTAATAAGGGAAATTTGAAAATAATTCGATTTTATAGCGCTAGAAACTTGAAATTTGAAATTAAGGTAATATTTAAGATACTAAAAAGGAAAAATTAAAAAATATGGATAATTAAAAAAATACGCATAAATTAGTGCAGACGATATATGAACTCAAAGTTTCGCTTTTTTGTCACTCACACACTCACTCACTCTCGCGTCATCAAAAAGATTGGATAGATCCCGCAGCCACAGAAACTTAAAATTTGGAATAAAGCTAGTGTTTCGGATACAAAGAAAGGAAAAATTATAAAATCCGGAAAATTAAAAAAAAAAAAAAAAAAAAAAAAAAAACCATTCGACAATTTAAAAAAATTGACCAAAATTGAAAATTGAAAATAACACGATCTTGTAGTCTTAAAAACTTAAAATTTGGTCTGAAGGTATTTAGAATTCAGAAAAAGAAAACATCAAAAACACACACACAAAAAAAATTGAAAATAAAATCGAAAAATCGGAAAAAAATCGAAAAATTTCAAATAATCCAATTTTGTTGCGCTAGAAACTTGGAATTCGGAATAAAGGTAGTATTTAGGATGCAAAATAAGGAAAAATAAAAAAATCCAGAAAATTCGAAAAAAAAAATCAAAAATTCGAAAAATTCGAAAAAAATTGCAAAAAATTAAAATAATTTGACCTTTTGGCCTTAGAAACTTAAAATTCGCGGTAAAGATAGTGTTTAAGATTCAGAAGAAGTTAAAATAAAAATGCAATAAAATTCGAAAATAAAATAAAAAAATCGAAAGAAATCGAAAAATAAGGAAATTTTGAAAATAATTCGATTTCATAGCGCTAGAAACTTGAAATTTGGAATTAAGGTAATATTTAAGATACTAAATAAAGAAACATTAAAAAATATGGATAATTAAAAAAAATCGAAAATTTAAAAAAAAAAATAGAAAGAAAGAAAGAAAAAGAGAGAAACTGAAAATAATATGATCTCGTAGTTTTAGAAACTGAAAATTTGGTGTAAAGGTAGTGTTTAGGATTCAGAAAAAGAAAAAAATTAAAAACACAACAAAAATTGAAAAAAAAAAAAAAAAAAAAAAAAAATTTGAAAATAATTCGATTTTGTAAAGCTAGAATCTTAAAATTTTATGATACAAAAAAAGAAATAAATAAAAAATCTGTAAAATTCGAAAAAAAAGTTCGAAAATTCGAAAAATTGAAAAAAATTCGATTTTGTAGTTTTAGAACTTAAAATTCGACGTAAACTTATTGTTTAGGATACAGAAAAAGGAAAAATTAAAACACAATAAATTCGAAAATAGAATAAAAAACTCGAAAAAGATCGGAAATTTCAAAATAATTCGATTTTGTAGCGCTAGAAACTTGGAATTCGGAATAAAGGTAGTATTTAGGATGCAAAATAAGGAAAAATAAAAAAATCCAGAAAATTCGAAAAATAAATCAAAAATTCGAAAATTTCGAAAAAAATTGCAAACAATTAAAATAATTTGACCTATTGGCCTTAGAAACTTAAAATTCGCGGTAAAGATAGTGTTTAAGATTCAGAAGAAGTTAAAATAAAAATGCAATAAAATTCGAAAATAAAATAAAAAAATCGAAAGAAATCGAAAAATAAGGAAATTTTGAAAATAATTCGATTTCATAGCGCTAGAAACTTGAAATTTGGAATTAAGGTAATATTTAAGATACTAAATAAAGAAACATTAAAAAATATGGATAATTAAAAAAAAAATCGAAAATTAAAAAAAAAAATAGAAAGAAAGAAAGAAAAAGAGAGAAATTGAAAATAATATGATCTCGTAGTCTTAGAAACTGAAAATTTGGTGTAAAGGTAGTGTTTAGGATTCAGAAAAAGAAAAAAATTAAAAACACAACAATAAATTGAAAATAAAATAAAAAAAACGAAAATTTGAAAATAATTCGATTTTGTAAAGCTAGAAACGTAAAATTTTATGATACAAAAAAAGAAATAAATAAAAAATCTGTAAAATTCGAAAAAAAAAGTTCGAAAATTCGAAAAATTGAAAAAAATTCGATTTTGTAGCTTTAGAACTTAAAATTCGGCGTAAACTTACTGTTTAGGATACAGAAAAAGGAAAAATTAAAACACAATAAAATCGAAAATAGAATAAAAAACTCGAAAAAGATCGGAAATTTCAAAATAATTCGATTTTGTAGCGCTAGAAACTTGAAATTTGTAATAAAGGATACAAAATAAGAAAAAATTAAAAAATCCAGAAAATTATAAAAAAAATTCGAAAAAATCAAAAATTGAAAATAATTTTATCTTGTAGTCTTAGAAACTTAAAACTTTGTGTAAAGGTAATATTTACTATTCAATAAAAGGAACAATTAAAATATTCGTTAAATTCGAAAATAAAATCGAAAAACCGAAATATCTTTAAGAAATCGAAAATTCGAAAACAATTTGATTTTGTAATGCTAGAAACATTAGTTTTAAGATAATTGTCCTATTAGCTAGTACAACGCCCCTAATTGTTTTATGTTATTTCCCCCGGATTATGGTTTTCTTTTCTTTCGTTTACGAATTTCGTTATAGAAAAGTTCCGCTATAGATTGGCTACGATATAGGCGATTTCTTTATAGACAGGTTTGTTTTCTTTCACAGGTTGTACTCTATTTACTTCACATATGAAATATAGATTGTTAAATGATGTTAGCCCCACAATAATTTTCACAGCTCCCCCTACCCTCCCGACATAACTGGCTATGGTTATGGCTTGTTAGTCCTTTCTAAATAAAATCATGGTGACTCCAAGAGTCACTTGATTTATCTCTAAATTGACCCTAAATGATCCTAAGAAGACGGATCAAATAATTACTATATTGGCATGACAATCAGGTAACTTAGAATTAAAATCGAAAAATCAATAAATTTATAAAAAGTCGAAAATTTGAAAATAATTCGATTTTGTAGTCCTAGAAGCTTGACATTTAGCAGAAAGGCAGGGTTTAGTACACAAAGTAAGGAAAAATTAAAAAAATCCGTAAATAATGAAAAAAGACTAAAAAAAACAAAAAAAATTTGAAAAAAAGAATATAGTTTGATTTATTGGAAATTTCCGGAAATTTTAATTTTGGCTTTCTTTTTATACTAAAAAGTTCTTTTATGTTAAATATCAAGTATCTAGGGCTGCGAGTAATATCTCAGATGGATAGTACATATCCTGGAAGCAATTGAGAGTACTTTTGACACTCCCCCTCCCATAACTTAGTGCTTGCGTAGGAACCTGAAATCTCTTTTCATCTACAGTACTTTGCAAACGAAACTAAAGCTTCAAATTTTTGATATCTGTAAATAATAGGGACAGGGTGTGGGCTTAGCGAAAATCAGTGGATGATCTCCAAAAAGAACCCAAAATCAAGAAAAGGGGGATTACTTACAAAAAGAAGTGAAATCTCATCAAAAAGTCACCTGTAAAAAATGCAGCCAAGTCTCGTAACTCATTTACCGTAAAAAGTACTGAGATCGTATAAAGCCAAGTTTAACTATCTTATTAACTCTGAAATTTTCATTCACAAATCACTCCTAGTCTCTACATCTTTAGTTAATTGTTATTTTGTGACTTGGCAATTACGCAGCACGGGGAAGTTATTACACCTTACTATGTTATGGGATGGGATGGGATAATTTAATTAAGGCAAATTATGTACGCACAGGGAAGTTATTACACTTTAATATGGTATAGTATTATTTTATTAAGACTAACTATATACATCACATTCTCGTGCTACGTAATTGCCAAGTTACAAAATAATAATTAACTAAAGATGTAGAGACTATGAGTGATTTGTGAATGAAAATTTCAGAGTTAATAACATAGTTAAACTTGGCTTTATACGATCTCAGTACTTTTTACGGTAAATGAGTTACGAGACTTGGCTGCATTTTTTACAGGTGACTTTTTGATGAGATATTCTTTTTCATTAAATTCAATTCTTGTGACAAGGGAGCAATTATTGTAGACCTAAATGCAAGGAGCTTAAATTTGTCTCCTTGAGTTAATCTATAACTGAAAAAAAAATCTTTATTTCTAAATGAAAATATGTTGACAGACGATTTTTGTTCTCCAGAATAAATTGATTCATGAAGTTTGAATAGGTGAAAATACGATTTTATTTTTCAAAAATTTTACTGTAATCAATTTTTTTTTCTTTCATCATCTATTCAAATTGAAAATAAATTCTTTTTTTTTTCAGTTTTAATGTGAAAAAATATATTAATCCGTTTTATTTCTTCTCTTTTATCCCTTTTTTATGGAATAATTTAGTTGCCATTTTTAGAGAAACTTCGTTAAAATTTACAAATAATAATAATAATAATAATAATAAAATAAAAAATAAAAAATAATAATAATATCTCGGAATTTAAAACCTTTTTTTTAAAAATTCTGAGAGTTTATGACATCCTCGGATGAATGATAACCGGTGTTAAGTAAATCACGTTGCGTTCGACAATCGGAAAAGAGTAGTTGCGAAATACAAGCAGGCGGTCAGATTTTAATATAATAGATTCGTACTTATTTTTCTTTTCCTAATAACCATGGTGTCATTTTTGGCAAAAAATTCTCACCTGTATGTAACTGATATTCATCCTTAATAATCGGTATAGATAAAAAAAAATTTCAATTTTTCGTTTTAAATATGTCGTGAAACTAATCTACTTTCTATACTTACTGATCCTTCTACTATTAATGTACGGAATTAATTCCCGCGCCTTGTAAAACACATTTGAAAGTTCCCGTTTTATTTCAAATATGACGTCACATTTTCCTTAGAGAAATCTCTTTTTAATGCCATAATTCTTGTTAATTTTCTTTTTCTGGCAATCAGGACGTAAATTTTAGCAGAAAACTCACAATTGTATGTAACTGGTACTCAAGCTAATTATTAATCAGTATCGATAAAAAAATATTTCAGTTCTTCATCTTAAATATTACGTCCATTATCTATCTACTTTCATTATACATTGATATTCATGCTCCTTGCATTATTACGACTACTTGAAAATACATGTTTTATTTATGACGTCATATTTGTCCAAGACGAGGAGGATCCTTTTCATAGTTCCATGGTCCAAGCGAAATCTATTTTTAAGAATATAATTATTGTTCATTTTTCCTTCTAATTATAAAGCAGTTTTTTGACAGAAAAAGATCTTTTTAATGTAACCGATATCCATACTTCATGTATAATAACAAATACTCCATATTTTTGTTTCAAACATCACGGAAATTCTTCTTCTTTTGAATTCTTTTTCATTTTCATTTTTCACGTGAAAATCGTTCAATTGAAAATTAATTGTTGAGGAAAAATTATTTTTCCATGTTTTTATTTATTGGCAACGATCAAAGCCCTAGCAACGATAAAGTAAAATGGTTAAATTTTATGGGAAAATGTCCATTTATTCTCTATGAAAATAACGAAATTTTGAATTATTAAGAAAAATATTTGAATAAAATGAGCAAAACCCGGCCTATGTTCATTTGAAGGTTATAATCAACGCATATGCAAAGATACAGGATCATTAAATGCTCCATTTTGACGCTGGCTTCAGCCTAACATTTGCACACAATCAGATTTATAATATTATTAGGATTAGGATAGATTTATTTTTTTTCTCGCAAATAGTCGAAAGACTTCGAATTCAGTTAGTAATAATGTTTCCAAGAATTCTATCATTTTTTTCGTCACTAGCTCAAATTATATTATAAACTGTTTCAACTGCTTTTTGTAATGTCATTTAAATTTAGAAATATTATAGTTATTAAATTCTTGCTAATAAGGTCTGGTTAAAATGCAAAGCGATTGAAAACAATAATAAAATAACAATTATAAAATATGCTTTATATAACAAGGTAATTTTATCGTGAAATTTTTTAAACAATTTTTGTAAAATTACATGTTAAATCAATATATTATTAATTTGGATTCAATGTTAAAACTGTGATAAAAAAAATATTTATTCATTCGGCTTAAAAAGAAAGCAGTTAAAACATATCATCCAAAAAATAGCTTTTAAAAAAGAAAGCAAAAATATTAAAATTTTAAACTGTGTTAACAAAATGATAAAAAAATTAAAAAAAAAGTATCGAAAGTTCAGTTGAAAAGTAATGCCTATTTCAAAGTTGGTTTATAATAGCGGAAAAGCTAACTGTTGACAAGCGAATAGCAGATTTGAAACATGCCAATTATTAGAACAATGCTTCTACATTATTAAAATAAGTAATTTTCAAATATTTGTTCCAAAAAGGACTGTTTCGAAACATACTATATACTTTCGTTTGCAGGTGGACGATTGATATTTCTACAAATTAAATAAATCGAAATATTTTGCAAATTACTCATTTAAAAAGTGGATATTTATATATAGAGAGATGATATAAAAAATATTTATGCCTCGTTTCAATATTGAAAATTCAAATATCAAAAGATCTTTCAGACACATTCCAGCATACTTGTAAAGTTTGGAAGTATGCTGCTGGTGCAAGTTTAACTGTCTGTCTGTGCTCGCTCTAACTTTCTTCAATAAGCGTGCAATGCCACGTTTTTCATACTTATTATCGACGTTTACTATAGACATTTCACAATTTTAAATGGCGTCCGTAAAGTTTATAAATAGTCTACAGAAACTCAACAGGTAATTGAGACATATAAAGATCTAACAGTGGTAATTGCGTTGAAACAAATGTTAACTATTATGTTTTATACGTAAAATCTATAAGTTTTATCAGAGCAAAGAAAGGAATTGGAATACATTATCGCCAATTGGCAGTAATTTTTTTAAATTATTTTCTGTGGTGGTAAACGGTCTAAATATAAAAAATAACTTTGTTTTCATTTTTTTTTTGTTTTATTAATCTACAAGCATTAGTATGTATTTTTGGAGTGCAGTAGTTGTATAAATGTTTCTAATTCATTCTTAAATAAAAGTTATTATTAACTTCAAAAATGTAAATTATTGACTTTCATTAATCTCATCTTGTTTATTTATAAACTTAAAAATTACTGAGTGTAAAACATCAAACAAATAAAAATGTAAAGTTTTTTTTTTTCGTTGATTAATTACGACGTGTTTACATCACAAGTCACTTCCAAGTTCGTTAATGAAAATCATCAAACTTTTTGTCTGTTTCTATTATACACTGCACAGTATGTATTATTTTCTTACTGCATGCTTTTAAGCTATTTTATTGTTTAAAATAATACAGTTAAACCTCGTTAGTAAATCACCTGGATGAAAAATCACTCCACATATTACGTCATGTTCCAGAAATCTCGACCATTTTCATGCTTTTATCTTTAAGTATATGGATTTCGTTATTGGTAAGTAAGTCATTTTTAAGTGGACCCGAGAGTGACGTACTAACGAGGTTCGACTGTACATTATAAAACTTTAAATAGGAGCGGTTTTATACCTACTAATATGTTTTCTGAAAACATGCTGTTTAAACTAAGACTGATTTTTTTTTAAATTTCGGTTAAAGAGGTTCGAATTCATTATATATGAAAAATGTATGAAAAAATATCATATACCTAAATTAATTCATAATAAGGTCATAAAAGTTTCAGCGTTGAAAGTTCGAATGGAAAAATTTACCAATAATCATTTGAAAGAAACACAGTAAAAAAAAAAAAATCTCACTCTATGTAAGCATTATTTCCAAGTAAATAATGCTGAACGAATTGAAAGCAGACATCTCAGATATTTAGCAACATTACAGTTTTTTCTTCTTCCTCGTAGCTATTAAGCTTATGGGAAGAAGCAAAATCTCATCTAATCTGACTTTTTTTTTTTTCTTTTTTGTTTGAAGTAGTATCTTTAAAAGTAGACATAGTAAGTAGCCACATTGCGATTACGTATTTGTTCTGTATTAACTTAGGATCTTAAAATTCTATAAATTATTTCTTTAACTTTGTTGATCATTTCTTCTCGAAATTTTTAAATATAGCATTTTAATCTAACAGACGCTTTATATTAAATAATGTGTGTTCACGAAAATACTGAGACTGCAAGTGTTTTGAGAGAAATTTTTATTTCTGTTAATAATGAAAAAACATTTAAAAAATCCGTAAATGCACAATTAAAATGTAGAAAATGTTCTGCCATTTTGAATACCATATCCTTTTACATTACGCGGTATCAATACTAGAGCAGATGGAATTAATAGAGGAAATGGCGAGAGGGGAAAAATGGAGTGTATAAAGGGAAGTAAACACACACACATATATTTGTGTGTGTGTGTGTGAGTGAAAAATAATTATTCATATTTGGCATATTTCATATTTTTTTACAAAAATTTTACCTGAAATATGCGAATCCAAAATTACAGCTCATTCCGTTAAGAAGTTGTGTAGTTATGCTTAAAAAACTACACACATTACATTTTGTTTTACAACAATTAAAAAAGAATTTAAAATTTGGAGTTACAAACTTTAAACCAGCCTAATTTCTAATCTACTTAACTGAGTGACTTTAGTATAAGAATCCAAAAATTATGCCAAAATTAGGTGTTAGCATTCAAAATATTAAAGCCGGTTAGGATGTACATTACACTACTAAGAAAAATTTAAATATAGCACGGACTAATAAAAGTTATTAATCGACCGGTACCAGTAAAATTTGTATACGACAGTTAGCGGCAGAGTTATTAGAGTGTGATGCACTGTTTACCCGGGCTGTAAAAATTGATACGTTGCATAGCATTTTATGAAATGTTAAAAATATATGAAAAACATATTGCCAAACACTCAAAGGATTAAAATAAAAATCTTTTAAATTACAGGAAGCACACCATTAATCCACAACTCCAAGTCAAAAAATTAGAATAATTAATTTCATTTGTATTTGCAATTGCATTTAGCTGTATTTCAGTGTGGTAAAATTGAAAAAGAACAGCGGTTGGTGTTTTAGTAAATTTGCATGTTGTTAAAGAAAATTAAAACTGTAAAAGATTAAATTTTGAGTGAATATTGTATTTTTTGTAAAATTATTTTCATTATTGAAAATATTAGAATACTAAAATAGGTGGTTCAAAAAAATAGATACTTATGTGTTTTCCTGATTGGTTCAGATGGTTGTATAAATTAAGCATAAAATTAGCTTCTGTAGGACTTCTTCTTAAGTTATAAAAACGCTTTGCATCATCATTGTTTTCATTTTGTGGGAAACATGGGTTGTTCGTTCGACATAACGGAGTTTACAAAGCATCCTATTATTGATTTGCATACAGAAGGTCGTAATCAGCAATATATCGCCAGTTAATTAAAATGTTCTCAACCAAGTAATAGTAGAGAAATAAAGCAGTATTTTAACGACGGACATTTTCAAAACAAGTATCTGAATAGCGGTCGAAAGCCAGAAACCACTCAGAGAGGTGATAGAAAGCTAAAAAGCATTGCTAAAAAATCGTTTTTGAAATGTAAGATATTTGCAGCTAAAGTGAAAAGAACACGGTGTTTATGTGAGTAAATCTACAACACAAAGGCGTTTCCATAAACTTGGATTTCAATCTCGTGTACCAAAGATGAAGCTCTTCATGACTATTAAGAATAATAAGAATGGCTTTTGTGGGGTCTAGATGATTGGGAAAATATATTATTTAGTGATTAGAGTGTGTTATGAGTAACATATGGTGATCTAGGTGTTCGTGTATGGCGAATGAAGAATGAAGCATATGAAAAGGACTGCATGAAACGGTCAGCGAAATTTGCAGACAGTGTAATGGTATGGGCTTGCATGACTACAGACGGTCATTTGTCGTTAACGAAAGGATTAATTCCGAGATATATCAAGAAATCCTTGAGCATTTCATGATACCATCGTCGGAAGATCTGTATGTTAATAACGATTTTATTTTCCAACATGATTTAGCACCTTCACACAGGTCAGTGTCCACCAAGAACTAGCTTAACCAACACCAAATTAACGTACTTCCTTTGCCCGCAATTCGCTAGATTTAAATCCAATAGAGAATTTGCGGGGAATAATGAAGAAAAGACTGCAAGATATTGCACTTCTTTCCAAGAGTTGAGCTCCTTTCCAGCATAACGTCGACATGGTCATGTCTGTGCAGAAAACATTGTGAACCATTTGTAGCTAGCTTGGAAAAGCGAGTTCGTGCTGTTATAACTGTAAATGTGATGCAAAACATATTAAAAAAAATCTTTAAAAAAAACACGTATTACTTACAATGCATTATTCTAATATTTTGAACCAGGTAAATGGTTATTCTAATATTTTGGATTTCTTCCAAGTATGAATCATTATTTTAATTTTGTATTATTTTTTTAATTTTTATGCTAAGAGATTCTATAAACTATGTAGATTCTTAGAGTATTATGTTTTATCCGGTATTACTTTTTGTATGAGCGATACATAAAAAAACCTTTTTTCACAATTCCTTTTATTCTATTATTCTACTTTTTTTTTACTTGTTGCTGCAGTTTGAACTTTTCTCTGTGAATGAACCGATGTTCAGTCTTTTCTTTAACCATATATAATATATATATATATATATATATATATATACTGAAAAAAAACGGTGTAATATTGGCATCTCAGCTGTCAATATCATACCGTAAAATTAACAGTAATAAACAGTAAAATAAGCAATAATACACTGACGAGAATGCGCGGTATCATATTATTGCATATTTTACTGGTGCCATGGTTTCTAAACAAATCTCTTTTATATATACCATTTTTTATAGGCATCATAAAAAAGGGTAGTTGCAATTACAGAGATTTTTTTTATTAGCATAGCAACGTTCTTTTAAATTTTTGTGGAACTGTATATTTACAGTTACATTTTGATAAATGAAATTTAATATATTCTAATATTTTTCTTTAATATTAATTAAAATACTGTTCTAGATTAAATACTATTTTAAACTTTTTTATACCACACATGAACCTTGATCTGTAATGTGTGGCAGTCAAAATAAAACTTAATCAAAAATCAATATTTACAGTTACATTTTGATAAATGAAATTTAATTATTTCTCCTAATATTTTTGATATTAAGTAAAATACTACTCTAGATTAAATACTTTTAAATCTTTTTCATACCACACACGAGCCTTGATATGTAATATTGGGCAGTAAAAGTAAAATTTAGTCGAGAACCGATATTTATAGTTACATTTTAATAAATAAAATTTAATATTTTTCTCATAATTTTGTTATTTAGGTTTTATGAGATTAAGGTTCCCGCACACGAACTGTTTGAAAAAAAAATTATATTCGTAAAATTCAAGTATATATATATATGTGTGTGTCTGTGTGTGTAATAATAAAAAAAATTCCTTCTTTTCGCCATTTTCTTAGTCCTTATTCCAAATTATTACCATAATGTTAAATTACTAAATATTATTTATTTTATTTATTTTAGTATTTCTCTGTCTTTTATTAATATCTTAAATCTCCTTTTTGGTTTAATTCCGTATCTTAGTCAAAATATTCTTTAAATCCCTATTCTAAAAATTATTCTAAATTGCAAAAACTTCCTAAAAAGCATTTGATTAATTTCCTTTTATGGAGACATTGAAATTTATTCTATCAGAATATTTTTTGTAAAAACGCTTTGCATCATCATTGTTTTCATTTTGTGGGAAACATGGGTTGTTCGTTCGACGTAACGGAGTTTACAAAGCATCCTATTATTGATTTGCATAAAGAAGGTCGTAATCAGCAATATATCGCCAGTTAATTAAAATGTTCTCAACCAAGTAATAGTAGAGAAATAAAGCAGTATTTTAACGACGGATATTTTGAAAACAAGTATCGGAATAGCGGTCGAAAGCCAGAAACCACTCAGAGAGGTGATAGTAAGCTAAAAAGCATTGCTAAAAAATCAAGAAATCCTTTAGCATTTCATGATACCATCGTCGGAAGATCTGTATGGTAATAACGATTTTATTTTCCAACATGATTTAGCACCTTCACACAGGTCAGTGTCCACCAAGAACTAGCTTAACCAACACCAAATTAACGGACTTCCTTGGCCCGCAATTCGCTAGATTTAAATCCAATAGAGAATTTGCGGAGATTAATGAAGAAAAGACTGCAAGATATTGCACTTCTTTCCAAGAGTTGAGCTCCTTTCCAGCATAACGTCGACATGGTCATGTCTGTGCAGAAAACATTGTGAACCATTTGTAGCTAGCTTGGAAAAGCGAGTTCGTGCTGTTATAAACTGTAAATGTGATGCAAAACATATTTAAAAAAATCTTTTAAAAAAACACGTATTACTTACAATGCATTATTCTAATATTTTGAACCAGGTAAATGGTTATTCTAATATTTTGGATTTCTTCCAAGTATGAATAATTATTTTAATTTTTGTATTATTTTCTTTAATTTTTATGCTAAAAGATTCTATAAACTATGTAGATTCTTACAGTATTATGTTTTATCCGGTATTACTTTTTGTATGAGCGATACATAAAAAAACCTTTTTTCACAATTCCTTTTATTCTATTATTCTACTTTTTTTTTACTTGTTGCTGCAGTTTGAACTTTTCTCTGTGAATGAACCGATGTTCAGTCTCTTCTTTAACCATATATATATATATATATATATATATATATATATATATATATATATATATATATATATACTGAAAAAAAAAACGGTGTAATATTGGCATCTCAGCTGTCAGTATCATACCGTAAAATTAACAGTAATAAACAGTAAAATAAGCAATAATACACTGACGAGAATGCGCGGTATCATATTATTGCATATTTTACTGGTGCCATGGTTTCTAAACAAATCTCTTTTATATATACCATTTTTTATAGGCATCATAAAAAAAGGTAGTTGCAATTACAGAGATTTTTTTTATTAGCATAGCAACGTTCTTTTAAATTTTTGTGGAACTGTATATTTACAGTTACATTTTGATAAATGAAATTTAATATATTCTAATATTTTTCTTTAATATTAATTAAAATACTGTTCTAGATTAAATACTATTTTAAACTTTTTTATACCACACATGAACCTTGATCTGTAATGTGTGGCAGTCAAAATAAAACTTAATCAAAAATCAATATTTACAGTTACATTTTGATAAATGAAATTTAATTATTTCTCCTAATATTTTTGATATTAAGTAAAATACTACTCTAGATTAAATACTTTTAAATCTTTTTCATACCACACACGAGCCTTGATATGTAATATTGGGCAGTAAAAGTAAAATTTAGTCGAGAACCGATATTTATAGTTACATTTTAATAAATAAAATTTAATATTTTTCTCATAATTTTGTTATTTAGGTTTTATGAGATTAAGCTTCCGCACACGAACTGTTTGAAAAAAAAATTATATTCGTAAAATTCAAGTATATATATATATGTGTGTGTCTGTGTGTGTAATAATAAAAAAAATTCCTTCTTTTCGCCATTTTCTTAGTCCTTATTCCAAATTATCACCATAATGTTAAATTACTAAATATTATTTATTTTATTTATTTTAGTATTTCTCTGTCTTTTATTAATATCTTAAATCTCCTTTTTGGTTTAATTCCGTATCTTAGTCAAAATATTCTTTAAATCCCTATTCTAAAAATTATTCTAAATTGCAAAAACTTCCTAAAAAGCATTTGATTAATTTCCTTTTATGGAGACATTGAAATTTATTCTATCAGAATATTTTTTGTAAAAACGCTTTGCATCATCATTGTTTTCATTTTGTGGGAAACATGGGTTGTTCGTTCGACGTAACGGAGTTTACAAAGCATCCTATTATTGATTTGCATAAAGAAGGTCGTAATCAGCAATATATCGCCAGTTAATTAAAATGTTCTCAACCAAGTAATAGTAGAGAAATAAAGCAGTATTTTAACGACGGATATTTTGAAAACAAGTATCGGAATAGCGGTCGAAAGCCAGAAACCACTCAGAGAGGTGATAGTAAGCTACAAAGCATTGCTAAAAAATCAAGAAATCCTTGAGCATTTCATGATACCATCGTCGGAAGATCTGTATGGTAATAACGATTTTATTTTCCAACATGATTTAGCACCTTCACACAGGTCAGTGTCCACCAAGAACTAGCTTAACCAACACCAAATTAACGTACTTCCTTGGCCCGCAATTCGCTAGATTTAAATCCAATAGAGAATTTGCGGGGATTAATGAAGAAAAGACTGCAAGATATTGCACTTCTTTCCAAGAGTTGAGCTCCTTTCCAGCATAACGTCGACATGGTCATGTCTGTGCAGAAAACATTGTGAACCATTTGTAGCTAGCTTGGAAAAGCGAGTTCGTGCTGTTATAAACTGTAAATGTGATGCAAAACATATTTAAAAAAATCTTTTAAAAAAACACGTATTACTTACAATGCATTATTCTAATATTTTGAACCAGGTAAATGGTTATTCTAATATTTTGGATTTCTTCCAAGTATGAATAATTATTTTAATTTTTGTATTATTTTCTTTAATTTTTATGCTAAAAGATTCTATAAACTATGTAGATTCTTACAGTATTATGTTTTATCCGGTATTATTTTTGTATGAGCGATACATAAAAAAACCTTTCTTCGCAATTCCTTTTATTCTATTATTCTACTTTTTTTTTACTTCGTGCTGTAGTTTGAACTTTCCTCTGTGAATCAACCGATGTTCAGTCTTTTCTTTAACAATATATAATATATATATATATATATATATATATATATATATATATATATATATATATATATATATATATATATATATATATATATATATATATATATAGCGTGTCCACGTGTAACCTGACCGACCTTTATTTTCGCAACCGTTGGTCCTAGATGCATACTTCCAATTACAAAAATGGTTTAAATAAGGTAAAGAATTACTTTTTACGTGATTTGGGTCAAGAAAAACATTTATTAAAAAAATACGAAAGTTAAATTTTTATACGGTCCCCCGGTCCTATAAGTGATATTTAGTAAAAATTTACTGTGACACTAACAAGTACGACAAAGAAAGTCCCATTCATCTAACATTAAAATTGACCGAGTTCTGAAACTTTGAAATGCATGACTTATACCACTTTTTTGCATCTAAAAAGAGATGATTTCGGCCATGCTTTCAGGGGTCGTATATAAAGTACTTAAACTTATTTTAAGGTATCTGCGCTTTGAAATAAATCATACAACTATTACGATTGAATTAATTTTTATTAGTTAAGTTTCAGATTAATTAAAATAATTGTATTTTAACATATGTTTTATTTTGAAAGGATTTGAGTCTATGATTTCTTTTAACAAAAATTATGTTATTTTCATAAGGTTTTATTTAACTTGCATAATCGTCTTTCCAGTTTAAAATTTGTGCTCGAAGTTTAACTCACTTTTAAATGTCCGATGGAAGTTAAATTTTACATACTGACTTAAATCCGATGGCAATGTAATATTATTATGATTTTCGACGCTTACTATCTTATACATACTTATATTAGTGGATAACACCAAAAAAAAATCGGAAAGATTATCGTCAACAAGTTTAAGGAAGAGTTTTAGATTAGATAACATAAACCTGCGATGGTTGTGTTTTTTTTATTTTAAAATTACGTTTTATTTATTTTTTAACGCTGAATAAAAAAAAAATTACCTTCACTTTTAACCATCATATCAGGATTTTTCGCAAATCGTAAATTTCAAGGTTAAAAAACAGCGAAAAATCTGATACTATAAAATAGATGTAAGACTTTTTTATTCAGTTAAATTTTATTTAATTCAATAGTTTATTCAAATTTTTGGCTTATACTGGGTTTCTTGGAGCTAAACAGCTCAGGGGTCCGATGAGGTTGGGAGGGGAAAAAGATCAATTTTAACTTTGAGCTTTTTAACTTTGAAATTTGCGATTTGAGAAAAATCCTAACGTGATGGTTTAAAATGAATGTCATTTTCGGATTCAGCACTAAAAAATCCATAAGAATCAATTTTCAAAAGATAAAAAACATGGCACAACCCAAAATTTCAAAGACAGTGTAATCTAACAGCATTTTAAAATCTGTATCATTTTGTAAAGAATTGAGGCTGTTGTTTTTCATCCTTTTAATTAACAAAAATTCTGTTATTTTTATCCTCTTATATGTACAGTACAAATTGTATATTTTGCATTAATATGTCAGAATTATTATAGATTTCACAATTATATTAGATTGCAATGTTAATTTATCTCTCAACTATTTTTTTGATATATCTGACGATTATTTATATTTCTACTACATTTGTGAATGACCCCTATTTCGCAGCAAAAAAATTACTCCAATTTTAAACAGCTATTATTCGGTCAATTTTGATGTTAGATGAATGGGACTTTTTTTGTCGTACTTGGTAGTGTCACAGTAAATTTTTACTAAATATCACTTATAGGACCGGGGGACCGTATAAAAATTTAACTTTCGTAATTTTTTAATAAATGTTTTTCTTGACCCATATCACGTTAAAAGTAATTCTTTACCTTATTTAAACCATTTTTGTAATTGGAAGTATGCATCTAGGACCAACGGTTGCGAAAATAAAGGTCGGTCAGGTTATACGTGGACATCACGCTGTATATATATATATATATAATGAAAAAAAAACGGTGTAATATTGGCATCTCAGCTGTCAGTATCATACCGTAAAATTAACAGTAATAAACAGTAAAATAAGCAATAATACAATGACGCGCATGCGCGGTATCATATAATTGCTTATTTTACTGGTGCCATGGTTTCTAAACAAATCTCTTTTATATATACCATTTTTTATAGGCATCATAAAAAAAGGTAGTTGCAATTACAGAGATTTTTTTTTATTAGCGTAGCAACGTTCTTTTAAATTTTTGTGGAACTGTATATTTACAGTTACATTTTGATAAATGAAATTTAATATATTCTAATATTTTTCTTTAATATTAATTAAAATACTGTTCTAGATTAAATACTATTTTAAACTTTTTTATACCACACATGAACCTTGATCTGTAATGTGTGGCAGTCAAAATAAAACTTAATCAAAAATCAATATTTACAGTTACATTTTGATAAATGAAATTTAATATTTTCTCGTAATATTTTTGATATTAAATAAGATACTACTCTAGATTAAATACTTTTTAATCTTTTTCATACCACACACGAGCCTTGATATGTAATATTGGGCAGTAAAAGTAAAATTTAGTCGAGAACCGATATTTATAGTTACATTTTAATAAATAAAATTTAATATTTTTCTCATAATTTTGTTATTTAAGTTTTATGAGATTAAGCTTCCCGCACACGAACTGTTTGAAAAAAAAATTATATTCGTAAAATTGAAGTATATATATATATATGTGTGTGTGTGTGTGTGTGTGTGTGTGTAATAATAAAAAAAATTCCTTCTTTTCGCCATTTTCTTAGTCCTTATTCCAAATTATCACCATTCTGTAAAAATTACTAAATATTATTTATTTTATTTATTTTAGTATTTCTCTGTCTTTTATTAATATCTTAAATCCCCTTTTTGGTTTAATTCCATATCTTAGTCAAAATATTCTTTAAATCCCTATTCTAGACATTATTCTAAATTGCAAAAACTTCCTAAAAAGCATTTGATTAATTTCCTTTTATTGAGACATTGAAATTTATTCTTTCAGAATATTTTTTCTTTACATTCTTTTTATTTTTTATTATTTTCAGATATCGTTCGATTTCCCGTCAGTCTCTGCTTTCGAGCGCTGACTTTTATTTTTAAATTTCATCCGACTACAATATTAAGTTCTTACATTTACGTCATGCTAACCCTCCCTTAACCTAGTTTCCTAGCCATTGACGTTTGGGTTTCTCCATCGCTCTCTTCATGGCCACACCCTTTTTTAGGAGCTATTGGATGGTCATGTTCGTGCGTTCATAATCATAAACCAATTTTTTGAGTATAAAACATACTGCATGGGAACGAACCGTCAGAATTTTTGCTCTAAATTGGTTGTTAAATAAATACGCGACTCCAGTGACCCCAGCCTCACTCAACATTGCATTGTCTCTCATTGTATATAGTGTATCTCTTTAAGTGCATCGTATCTCTTCAATGTCTTGTATCTCTTCGATGGTTAGCATCGTATTTCTTTGATGACAAATTGTTCATCAGAATCATGTAACTCACAGGAGTGCTTGCATTTTATAACAACCATGTGAACATCAAAGCCTTTAGTGAGTCTCTTTAATATGACTCATATAGTCATAATGACTTCTCTTATAGTAAAAACATTGATTTTCCTGCAACAAGTATCTTATTCATGAACTACTGCTCTGGTGTATTTTATCGAGTTATTCTGTGGAATTATTTAAATTGGGACGAATGTTTACTAACTCGAATTTAGAAAATTTATAGTGCAACTTCAACGTCACGAAAAAATCGGTAGTATACCGGTCACCACTAATAACCTTCCATCCGTGCCTGAGTTTCAACGAATCAATTTCAATGCTGGTAAAGATATGACGACTGCGTACTTTCCATATCATCAATAATGTCTACACCATAATAAAAAAACCGGTAAGATTCCGGTAGTCACTAATGCCATTCATTCGTACCTGAACTACATCGTAATATATATATAGTTAAAATGGAATCACGTGTGTAAAAATAAATGGAAAATATAATTAAAAATATGAATACAAAAATAAGAAACTATGAATATCTTATGGATTCTTCAGAGGAACTTCATAAGAATAATTCATAGTAAAGATATTTTATTTCTTCGAATAATGTCGGCATTAGGCCAAAAACGAAATATTAAGCTCCTTATTATAATTTATTTATATTCCAGCATTTGTAATTGTACTCACATTACCAATTAAAAAGTAACCATTGCTTGATAATTCTTCATAACTTAGTTTTAGCTGCTTAAATTCTTAAAATTTCATTTTGATACATATATACATATACATATGTAAAAATATTTTTTTTTCTTCTTATAGTCTTATTTACTATCATTGCTCGCTTTAAATGATGCTGCGATATTTTTAAGTAATTTTATGAAACATAAGGAAGGATTTCAGAGAACTCAAATTAAAATTTTCTAATCATTGAAAGAGAAAAAATCAGTTTAATATAATTTTAACGACCCGCATCCGTGGAAACACAGATGAAACTAAAGAGCCATCCAGAGAAAGCTAACTTTTAATTTTTGCCCCCTTAAGCACGTTTCGAAAGTTCATTATTTCGGAAAATGAAAAACGAACGCAATGAAAACAGTTTATTTTCTGAAGACATTAATTTGCGTATTGAAACAACGAAACATTTTGATCTCCAAATTCTTAAAAATATTCACTGTTATCAGACATACACTGACAAATAACACAATACCTCAATAACTCAACACATAACACAATAACAAGCAATGGCTTTTTGTTTTCGTGTAGTAGCATTCTTGTACAAAAAGAGGTGCCGCACTTATTTTATTATTATTACTAGCAGGCTACGCCCGCTGCGCTGGTCGGTTTCTTCAAAAGAACCTCTAATCAAACGAAATATATGGGTGAATTTAACCTTGTATTTTAAAGTAATCTGTACCTTTACTTGGAATATCCTAAAATAACATAAAAACGGATACTTATTTCCCTAAGTTATGTTTTTTTAATACGGTTTACTATTAAGTTTACAATTTATTACTTAACGTTTTCCATTGATTTATATGTTTTATAGCTACATTTTTTTAATAACGTGAATTAACCTATATTATTCACAACTAAAAAGAAATGGCGCATCTAGTATTTATCGAGAATTAAATAAAAATCATGCACTCGTGACATCATAATTCTCTTTTATATTTTAACAGAATAATACGGTTACTACAATTTGTGACTCATGCTGACACATTGCTGTTGTCATTATTTTTTTACGCGTGAAGTTTGCGCTATGGTACTCCATTGTGAAATTTGGTAATTTTTGAAATTCAATATTTGAAAAAGTGCATAATCAGTGAATTTGAAATTTATATCAAGAAAACTACAATTTTTTACCTTTCTAACGCAGTTTGTCTAACAATTTTCTGACAAATACTTTTCGAGCAATTAATTTTTTCAGTAAATTCAAATGTTTCATTTTCCGAGATTCATCTGTGGCTACGATTAGCTAAAATCTCAGTCGTCAGCAACGCATAGCTTTTTATTAAAGAGGATTATTTATATATATATATTTTTTTGATTGTGAACTTTCTAAAAATGCAATTGTTTTATTCAAGTCTTGAAACCATCTTTAAACAGGCAATTTAAAGATTCGAAACATTTCAGTGCCAAAAAAAAATATTTTTGCGAGGTTTTACTTTCTAAGCAATAAAGAAAAATATAATTGGGGATTTGTGAAAAAAATTGAATACTTATTAAGAAAAAAAAACATATTTTGGTAAAAGCAATGATAAATTTAAAAAAAATAATAACTTAATGTAAATGAGTTTTTCGTAAAAAGATTTTGATCAAAATTTTAAATTTCTAATCTTTGCACAGGTAGTAAGGTTTATGACATTAAACTTCTGAAACAGACGGTTAGTATAAACGAAATTTCGTTTATGAAATCGATTTGAGGTTTTGAATAAGCTTCGGCAGCGCAATTGCCTTACAGACAGTATAGTGACAGTTTATTGAAACAGGATTAAAAATTAAGAAACTTTAAAAAAAACACCAAACACGAAAAAATTAAACAAAACAAGACTAGAAATTTTAAAGAAAAAAATCTCTATTAATGATTTGCCTTAATAATTAGTTCCAGGTGCATACAACACCCAGAGAAAAGTTTTGTTGAATCAACAAAAATTTGGTTGGCCCAACAAAATTTTCCGTTTAAATATGGGTCAATAGAAAATTTGTTTGAATCAACAAGATAAATTTTGTTGATTGTTTTGCAATTCAGAACAAAAAATTTTGTATCGTCAGCAAAAAAATGTTCTGTTAAATCAAGTAAAAATGTTTCAATTTTACTTGAATTAACAAAATTCTTTTGTTGAAAGTTCTCTCAAAATAAATATAATTATCAGTTACTTTAAGATTTCATTTCAGTTTCGGCAACAAAAACTTTTGTTTAAAAAGCAATTGTTTTGTGTAATTTTAAGAATTTTCTTTGTTTTAACAACAAAAGGTTTTTGTTACATAAACAATTATAATATTTACTTTAAAATTATTTTTTTGCATTAGAACCAATTTAAACTTAACTATTTTTTAGGTCATTTTTAATTCATTTACAGCAGTGAATTACGCCTGTAATCCTTGAACAATAACAAGTGAATTTTTATCCTGCTTTTTTTCAAGCGTAAACCTACAGATTGAACAATGTCCCAAGCTGGGAATCGAAACCGGGTCCTCAGGATAACGATCAGAGACTCTAACCACTGAGCCAGAAAGAACAAAATATCCAAACTCAAAATTTCTCACTATTATATGTGTCGGACCGGCTGCAACCGCAGCACATGATGAAAATGTCATCATGAGCACAGGGCCCGCTTAAGCCATAAAAGTAGGGGAAGCACGACATTATTCTGCCCCACCACCCCTCTACCAATTGCTTTGTTATTTATTAAATCCTTTTTTGGTATGCTGCAACAATTTGAAATTTTCAAAATTTCGAGTAAACAACAATTTAGAAAGAGTGAGCTTCTTAGATAAAATTTCGTAAGGGAAAAATGCATTTTTTACACTGATTGATTTTTTTTTTTTTTTTTTTTTTTTGCAAAAAGTTATTCTGAAAAGTAAATTTGGAGGCACCTTTCTATTTCTTTGAGTAAGCACAGGCTTCCCGGGACTATTCGGTAAACAGACCCTGCATGAGCATGCAAATTTCTGCGACAAACATGAGACGAAAATACAAAGCCCAGCATACCGCAACATATAGTTAATTTTTAATTCATTTTCAGTAGTGAATTACGCCTGTAAAAAGCAGGATAAAAATTCACTGGTTATTGTTCAAGAATTCCAGGCGTAATTCACTGCAGAACATTAATAAAAAATTAACTGTGTTGCCGTATGCTGAGATCTCAGCGCGCTATTACGAGAACCAGGGTCCGATTCCCGGCTTGGGACATTTTTCACTCTGTCGGTTTACGCTTGAAAAAAAAGCAGGATAAAAATTCACTAGTTATTATTTAATAATTACAGGCGTAAATCACTGCTTAAAAGGATTTAAAAATTAATCCGTGAATTAGTTCTTGAGATTTAGTTATAGTGAAAATCATGAAAAAAAATAACATGGCAGCGCCACCTGTTGGGCTATTTACACCAAAACGTAATGAGCTTCTATTTATGTCAAGGTCTAACTCAATCTGTATTTTGATATAAATCAGTGCATTAATTCTTGAGAAATCGCAAATTTATTGCAGTTATCTCGAAAATTGCAACATAGCAGCGCCACCTGTTGCGCGATTTACGCCAAAAGCTAATCAGCACCAATTTATATTAGGAAGTAACTGAATATAAAGTTTTATTAAATTCCGTGCATTAGTTCTTGAAATAGAGCGCCCTCAAAATTTTTGTCACATACAGACAGACAGAGTCATAGACAGTCATTTTCTAAAAACAGTCAAATCGTGTTCAGGACCTTCTAAAATCCGTCGAAAACCAGAAGTTGAAAATTTTCATGACTCCAATACTTTCTTCTTGTAAAGATAGGAGAAAGTAGAGAAAGTAATAAATGCGATAGGGGGATTTTTAAAACTACCTTGGTCCGTGCCAATTAAAAAAAGTTTTAATTATCCAAAAATTATGTTAATCCTTTAATTATATAGTCATTCATCATAATTATAAGTCAAATAAACCAAGTTACGTGAGAGAGTTATGGCTACTACACAACTATTTAAATTTTGTATAAATTACAAATTTAAATTACAAAATTATGGTAAAATTAAAAAAAACAGATTTTGTTAATTCAAGTAAAATTGATGAAATTTTGTTAAAATTTTGTAAGAGTGTTAACAATATTTTTTGTCAATGCAACAAAACCAACTTTTTACTTCAACTAAAAATTTTGCTTGAAACAACTAAAATGTACTCAACAAAAGATGTTTTGTTGTTTTAATCAATTCCTTTTTCTGGGTGAAATTTAAGGTTATTCACCCTGGTGAAGATCACTACGTAAGACATTGTATTAGTGAAAGATATGATAAAAATTGCACTCTTAAAACAGCCATGTATTCTTCGTATGTTATGGTATGGGGTTGCATAATTTTTGATGGATATACATAAATAATAACCCTGGGAGACTCTTATTTAACAACAAAATATTTAAACTTTACAAAACAGCATGTAGACACGACAAAAATTTTATATGAGTGAATTATGTCAGATTCAAGAACGATGCAGTTGGTTGAACGGTGGCACGTGAAGCCAAAAGTATCAGGTTTTATTCCTTAACTGTAAATTTTTCACTCAGTTGGAATAAGAAAAAGTTCTTTGTAAAATTTCATCAATTCGTTATCGAGATAAAATAAATTTCATAGTTAGATTTCATTGATAAATGGAATTCCTAATGCCTGAAACTCTGTCCGTTGAGCTGTGTAATATTGCAGACTGTATATCAAAATTTTGTCTGAGATGTTACCGTCAAAAGGATATTTAAGTGAATTAGGCCGTCAGAGTTGCACGTGATGTCTCAGTTGGTTGAGTACTGGTGTGTGAAGCCTAAATTATCATGTTTGACACCTGGGCATTTTTCACACTTTTAACTTAAGTGACGCTTTTGTTAGCAATTGTATGTTCAATTCCTTAATATTATCTTTTATTTCTACTTAGTAAAAGTTTTAAAGATATTAATATTATAACAATAAAAGAGGCTAAACATTACATTTTTTGATACATTCTCTTCTTATAAGAAAATATATATTGAAAACAATAAGCATTAATAGCAGAAATATTTAGGCAAATTGGACATGAAAAATCGCTCAAATAATCAAAATAATTAAGCAAAATTAAAAAAAAAATTAACTAGCATACAGTTGTCTCAAAAAATTTTAAAATCTTGCTTAGGTTTACAAATATTTTTAAATGAAAGATAAAATAGCATATGTGCTCACTGCACGGGTCAAAGTGACAAACGCGGAATTCGTCATTATTTTTTTTTACCAGAATCAATTTTAGCCGCTGCTTCCAATCTGCGGTCACTTCCCCCAGTCTTTAGTAACTGTTTCCAGGCTTTGACCACTGCTACCTCTCATTAGTCACTGCTCCTAATCTTCAGTCACTACGCCTAGCCTGCTTCCAGTCTTCAATCAGTGCTACCAGTCTTTATCAATTTTCCCAATTTAAGTAACTGCTCCCAGTCTTCAGTAACGGCTCCTTGTTTCAGTCACGGCTCCCTGTCTTTAGTAATGCTCTGCCTTCAATCACCACTCCAATAAGTATGAACGATTAGAACGGTAATTATTTGTATAATGTATTCTATAATGTATTTATATTATGTGGTAATGTAGAAAGAACTAACAAGTAAAAGTACCCAAGTCCTTTGTGTCGATTTTTATAGCTCTCATTGAGCTTAGTAATTTAATACATTACGTATCTGCTATTGCGTTTTAATAATGAGACAGGGGGCAAGGTTAAAGTTCAATTTTTCGTTTGGAAAACAGTTGCCGTCAAAGAATAAGCATGATATACGGTTTGTGACGGGTGGTTCAAGACGTTATAAATTAAAGGGGTAGCGTTGAACCTTTCAATGAACCGCTCCCATAAGTCATAGAAGTGAATTTTATTAAATTCAGCACGTAAAACAAACAAAAATACAGATTTCTTGATTAGTGAGATTGCACGACAATTATTATATATTACGGTCTCCTTTAACTTATGAACATAGTTCAATTTCACAAGAGTCTAGTGTTTATCAAAATTTGTGTTTACGATATGAAACAGATGTAAAATTCCTTCCAAAGTGGGCACGAGAGCTGAAGATCGGGTTGCTAGTCTGACACTTCGCAAAAAGAGTCTCCTGTCAATCTTCTCTTGAATAAGGGACGGGGATCGGTGTTTTCTTTGCCCAAACAAAACTAGAACTATCCACACACAGTTCACAAGCCTGTCACATAACAACCTCAAACATATAAGTCAGAGAAAGTTTTCTCTACCCGGGAATTTTAGCAATCACCCGAAGATATTTCACCCGGAGTTGTGGCTCCGTTTCCTTAGGTTCAGATGCTTGCAACATAACTCGAGCACTAACTCTTCATGTCACGTTTATTTTACGCCTAGAACAATAAGCTTTTCTTCAGCCATTAAAAGCTCTTCCAGATGAGGTCACGTAGGAAGTGTGCTATAATATGTGAGAAAGGATTTCTCACGTATTCTCTCTCTAGCTGATTCCATTTTGGTTCCCACGGTACCTGGGAGGTCGTCGGCACAATGAAAAACCGGCCGTTCTGCTCGTTCTATTCTTCTAGCTGTCTAGATACCTTCAAAACGAAAGATTGATCATAATGGAGCGAAACATTTTTGATTTGCACCGGCCGATCTGTGGATTTTGAGGAAAATCCGAAATACATGGTATTTTCTATACCTGGATTTAGGCTTCAAAACAGATGTTTTGGTTGATATATAGTGAATTTCTCACAGTTTAAATGCCATACATTGATGATAATCAATTTTTGACACATTGTTTTTTCGGAAGATGGGAATAAACCAAAAATATTTCCCGCAGTGAGCACTACAAGCAAAGGCTACTTCTTCAGCTGACTTGACCATGCACTCAAAACAAGTTTACATTCTTTCCTGAATTTTAAAGCGTTAGTCTGTAGAGGTGACGTAATTTTTGTCTTTATCAATGCAGTCTCCTTTAGCAAATCTATACTTTAACATAGAGATGAACATAAGTGATACAAACTGATAGTGTGCCAGTGATTGAAGCATGAGATGACGTCTGCAAACATATCTACAGATGCAATGTCTTATAATAACACTAGTAATATAATCTCATAGTAGTTACCACTAATGTATGGTAGTGTATAAACCATAGGTAAACTTAAATCATACTTATTTCATTAACGGCAACTGTTTTTAAATAAACGAAAATTTAAACTTTGACCCGGTGCCCTGCCATTATTAAAACTCAATAGCAGATATGCGAGCCACCAAATTACTAAGCTGAATGAGACGAATCGACTGAGCTATAAAAAGTTTACTTCACCGCCAAGGACTCTGATATCTTTACTTGTAAGGCAATTATTCCACACATGTAACACAATGAATCTGTTAAACGTAACTTAATCAACAATTTACTTTAAGTAACTGGTTGATTTATTATAGAACTGGTCGTGTATTATAAAAAACCTATAAAAATATCATTTAAGATTATTTTAGGAATGTGTATATATATATATAGTGATATATTGGTCGGTGTCTAGAGGGTATTAATAATTCCAGGCAGATTTTTAACGAAATCTTACAAATTTTAATATTCTTGGTTATATATGAAATAATACAGATATTTACTGTTTAAAAATAATTTTAACAACATGGCCAATCGTCTGTTGTCATTTTCATTTGATATCAATGAGATTTGTAGCTCGTCTAGGCCGTTTGCCGATAAAACATTACTCAGCTAAAATCTCAGCTGGCCGCGGAGATTTCACAGCATCTCCGAGTCCGTCTGACTAAGTCTGAATCTCGACTTCTTCTGCTCTCGTTCTCACAGTAAAAATTACTTAGCTCATCAAAATCTATTGTTCGGTAGTTGAGGTTTATCATCAAGAGCCTCATTAAAGAATCTGCTAAGCTTTGCGGTACAGAGTCCGTTTCCAGTCACCACAAATTTGGCCTACATGACAGGGCTGGGTCCTCCCAGTCATCGTCTACTTTGTATACCAGATGAGTACTGGACTACTTTTCCAGAACCTATGAGATTTTAAACAAAAAAACACACAGACATAAAAAATAAAATAGCAAGATCAATCACTAAATACTACTGAATGAAAAGTTCTTAGTCCTTAAATAACATTTTTGGAGTTTGGGAAGTAATAAAGTTGTAAGGTATTGACTACTCGCATCACGTGAGTAGGCAATGTGTGAATGAGATCGTTTTTGTCCATTAACCGACTATGTGCGTACAAGTTATAAAGGCTCTCTATCTTTCTTTAACTTTCGAAGGACAGCTGAATCCCTGAAATTCTGAGTCGCCGTGTAATTTCGATTATGCAAATTTTCTGGAGCTGGTCGATCGACACTGAAGTATATAAGCAGCGAATTTTGACTTGAGTGCAGAGCTCAGAGGAGCTGGTGAGCGCTCAGCAGAGAAGTGGCCTGGGAAGTTGAATATTGCGACTGAGATTTAGGTTTAGCCTTGAGACCTCGCATCGAGTCTCGTGATTAAAAATCAGCCTTAGTATTCTTATACTGGAATTTTATACATTGATAAAGCTGACTTGAACCTGCATCAGTGCTTATGTAATTTGAAGGATAAGAGTATTGAATCGTGATTATATATTTAAAAAGGTTAAGGTTTAATTATATTGTTTCGTTTTTGTTTAAGCTACAAGTGTTAGCAAGAACTCTTTAGTTAATTTAATTTTTTAGGAAAATTTCGTGGAGCTCGCTCAAACTTCCTACTGATTGTGTTAATAAACCAGTTTTTGGTTTTAAAACAGTTGTACTTCTTTCCTCGTGCTCTACCACACAGCGGACATTTTAAGATGGCCGCTACAAATGGCGCCCAACTTCACGGGTTGTACGATGGCCCACATCCACGAGAGATAGTCCCCAGAGTTTACTTTGCCGGACATTCTGATGTCACAGAATTTTTAAATAAATTGAACGATTATATTGCCTTTAACGATATTCCGGATAAAAACAAATATGTAGTATTGAAATGCTCTCTAAAGGATGAAGCCTTGCTTTGGCTTGAGAACATTGGACGTTTCTTGGTGACCGATGACGCGAAAAGATTTGAGCAAACATGCTCGGAGTTAACTAAAGCCTTTCCTAATCAGCGTAATGCAGCGGAATTAAGACGTGAATTCTATTGTAAACGCCAGACTATTTACGAAAAAGCGTCCGGATTTTTTCTGAGAAAGCTCGAATTAAAAAACAAGTTGGCACTTGACGTTACTCATCAGGAGCTGATGGATATTCTGCTTCCTCTTTTCGCAGTGTCAATCCAGGACTTTATCGAGCTGCGTGCCCCAGCGAATACAGCTGAACTCTATCAATTATTAATAAAGTATGAAGCGCGACATGAGGCGGATCGCCATAGACCGAGAACCACACGAGAATTCAACGAGGGGGATAGGTTTATTAATAGGTCCAGGAATTATGATACTGAATATAATGGTCGTAATGTTCGTGGTCCAGTTAATTATGGGGATAGGCAAAATTTTCAAAGAGTTAGTGGTGGTTTACGGAATTATGATCAAACTTATAATAATGGTTTCAGAAGAAATGAGGGGGTGAGCAGTCGCAATAGCAATGGTTTGGATAGAAGGAACGAGGTTAACCCTCGGCAGAATAGTTCGTCCAGGGTTAGACAGTTGGTGGTTGGCGAAAAAGTCGTTCAGCGTAAAGAGGAAAGATCTGGTAAGGCTAGAAATTGTCAGCAGGGGTTAAACTGGTAGGTGGCTGTTGTGCTGAAGGTCAGCAGTCACAGGTTAACTCTTCAAAGCCTTCTGTGATCGATTTAAACACGGTAATAGTTAACCCAGTGGAATTACCTGAGTTGTTAATAGTTTTGAGTGGAATAGTGGTGAAAAGTATTCTGGATACAGGCGCGGATAAAAGTTTTATATCGTTTGAGGTGTATAAGAAATATTTTTCGTATAAAAGGTTGCGACATGTTAATTTAGTGGTTCAATCGGCTCAAGGGATACAATGCAGTATAAAAGGTCTGGTGGATTTGGATGTAGAAATACGGTCGGTTAAAGCGAGGTGGCAATTTCTAGTATTCGATGGATTAAAAGCACATTGTATTGTTGGAGTTGATTTCATGAAAGATAGAGGGATGAGCCTGGATTTCTTTTCACGTACACTGGAGGTTAATAATGATGAGAATACTTGTACAAACGAGTCCTCATCACTCTCAATTGATTTAAGTGAATCTGGTTTAACAAAGGGGGAGATAAGCAAATTTAATAAGTTTTTACATGACTTCAGGGAAGTGTTTTCAGACAAACCGGGGTTGACGCACGTTTCCTGGCATGAAATTAATACCGGTTCACATGCACCAGTAGCAAGCAAACCATACCGTTACGATAAAGTCAAACAGAAAATCATTAATTATCACATTCACAAAATGCTCCGCGACGACATCATTATGCCCATTGAATCTCCATACGCGTCACCAGTAGTATTATGTCGGAAAAACAATGGAAAAAGCATTGAGGATCCTGAGGCTTGGAGATTCGCTATAGATTATCGAAAACTCAATTCAATAACCCAATATCCACAGTATCCAATTCCTGTAATAGATGACATACTAGGCAATATTCAAAGTACTAAATTCATGTCCACACTCGATTTAACCTCCGGTTATATTCAAATCGGCATGAAACCGGAAGACATACTTAAAACAGCATTTATAACGCATAATGGGTGTTTCGCATTTAAACGCATGAGTTTTGGATTATCGGGGGCTCCAGCCACGTTCCAGAAGGCAATGGATACCATTCTGAAACCCCTTCTTGGTTTCGGAGTTCTGGTATACCTCGACGATATTATAGTTATGTCTGAAACATTTGAGGAACATATAAATTTATTACGTAAAGTTTTCACATTGCTCAGAAACGCGGGTCTCACTGTCAAATTAGAAAAATGTAAATTTATTCGTAAAGAGTTAAAATATCTTGGTGTTCGAATCACACAAGAGGGCATACAAACAGACAAACAAAAAACAGATGCAATTGCGGCAATGGCACCTCCAAAGAATGCGAAACAAGTAGCAACATTTTTGGGTATGGTGGCTTGGTTTCAAAAATTTATACCACATTTTTCAGAAATCTGCGAACCACTATATGCTTTAAAACGAAAGAGGGTTAAATTTGTTTGGTCGAAAGCGGCTCAAAATGCTTTCGAACATTTAAAGAATTCTTTAATTTCTTCACCGGTTTTAGCTCATCCCGATTACTCTTCACAATTTGAATTATACTGTGACGCTAGCGCAGTCGGAATTGGTGCGATGTTAGCTCAGAAAGATCGCCCCATAGCTTTTGCGTCTAGAATTTTAAATGCAGCGGAACGGAACTATTCAATTACGGAACGCGAATGTCTTGCTGTAATTTGGGCTTTGAACAAATTTAGATGTTTCTTCTGTGATATCCCGGTCAAAGTGGTTACGGATCACTCTGCTTTAACAAAGTTAACGCACGGAAAAGGTTTATCGTCTCGAATGGAACGATGGTGTTTGAAATTGGCGGAGTTTAATATTGTAATTGAGCATAGGGCCGGAAAGGAAAACGCAGTAGCAGATGCTTTATCGAGGAATCCCCAGCAGGGTGTTGAAATAGCTGAAGAGGTTAAGGTTTGTGTTTTGTCGTCGTTGGTTTTGAAGTCAAGAGAGCAACTTATAGAGGAACAGAAAAAGGATGAGGAATTTGGTCAGTTATATAATTATTTACAGGATGCTGACATGGTACAAAGCGCGGACGCGCATATGTTCCAAAATTGGTCCCGGAATTTCAAAATTATCGATGGTCTTCTGTTTTATTCAAAAACTGTAAATTCGCGTGGTGAATTAAAAGTGTATATTCCAGCTTCTCTTCGTAAGGCCATCTTGCACGAATTCCATGACAACCCTTTAGCAGGTCACCTAGGTGTCAGGAAAACATACGCTAGATTATGTGACTCCTGCTACTTCCCTAAAATGCGGGAAGCAGTGCGCGCTTATGTCTCCAGCTGCGACACATGCCAAAAATATAACTATAAAAACATAAGACCAGCTGGCAAACTAATTTCAATTAAAAAGTCCTTTCCCCTAGAATGTATCGGAGTTGATTTAATTGGTCCTTATCCTTTAACTGGAAATAGATATAGATTTGTATTAGTAATTGTAGATTATTTTAGTAAATGGGTTGAGTTTGTCCCCCTCAGAAAAGCTTCAGGAAAAATTGTAGCTAACACTTTATTTAACTGTTTTATTTCGAAATATGGTGCACCATCCCAGGTAATTAGTGATCACGGTCCCTGTTTTATATCCGAAATTTTTAAAGAATTGTGCACACAGCTGGAGATATCTCATTCTTTTACAGTTCCATACCGGCCACAGTCCA
Source organism: Maratus michaelseni (assembly GCA_963931845.1). Taxonomy (NCBI): domain Eukaryota; kingdom Metazoa; phylum Arthropoda; class Arachnida; order Araneae; family Salticidae; genus Maratus; species Maratus michaelseni. The sequence goes on from OZ007588.1 coordinate 421,309,097, forward strand.
ATATGGCTGAGAGGGTCAATAGAACCCTCATTCAAATGATTTCTTCCTTTATTGGCACTCATCATTCAAACTCGGACCAATTCTTGCAGCATTTTGCCTATGCTTTGCGTACGGCAGTTCACGAATCCACTGGGAAAACCCCTGCAGAGTTGTTTTTGGGTCGGAAAATCATTACTCCTTTTCAACAATTGATTAAAATTTCGGGAAATGAAAATGAATATATGATTCAGGACATCGATAAGTTGGTTAAGGAAGCACAAATAAAAATGGGAAAGGCTCAGAAAAAACAAGCGTTGTATTATAATATGCGTCGGAGAGAGTTGGAAATTAAAGTTGGTGATTTTGTGTTGTTAGAAAAACATTGGTTGAGTTCTAGTCGGCAGAAACGAGTCGCTAAGTTTGGACCTAAGTTTGAGGGACCGTATAAAGTGTTGGAAGTTAAAGGTAACAATTTAATTATTGATGTTGACGGTTGTCATACCACGGTAAACTTGGATCAGGTCAGAGTTTATAAGTTTAGGGACACTAGCTCAAATGGTTCTCAAACGTCAGACGGTGAATCCTCTATGCCTCAGTCAAAGACCTCTCATTCTCCTTACGTCAGTCAATCTTCTTATGCAAATAATTCTTCTAATAATGATAGTGATAACATACGAACGGAGATGAAACGTAAATTTCCTCAAGTTAACCGAGACAGGGTTAACCAGCCAGCTGAACAGACATTACCTAAAGTGGTTCGAAAATATGGCAAAAGACAGCACCCGCATTCGATCTCGACAAGTAGTTCTAAGCCTCCAGACAAGAAGTTCATGCAGAACCCTTCTACGTCACATCGACCACAACACAAGAGACTGTTATCAAAGTCATCGACAGACATTCCTGCCAAGAGAGGCCGGAACGGCAATCCACCAACAGATCTCAACGAATCTTCCGATAGTCAACCATCTCAGAAGTCATCACATCGACAGTGCCAAAGTGACGCACGAAAACGTGGCATGGACTATCTCCCCTCTACAACCAAACGGCGCAGGAGAATCGGCAGAAAGCGGACCTTGCCCTCCACATCGATGTCGGGAGCCTCACGGAAACGAACGCCTTTCGATACTACATTCTTCAACCCTAGAGACAATCTTGCCCAGCGGCACCATCGCCGAGACCCGCCTAGAAATCGTCGAGTCGACACTTCAATAAGCCCGCCTAGCAATCATCAAATGGACAAATCAGTAAGCCCGCCTAGAAGTCGTCGAGTGGAATCTACGAGCAGTCGTCGAGTGGACACTACACGAGCTCCTCCCAAAGGACGTCGCCATGGTTACAACACCCGGCTGCAGGCACGGCAAGCGACAGTGGCCTCTCCTTACCAGTCTGCATCAGAACGGAGTTTCGTCCAAGGATTTTGGGGACGCCGCCAGAGTTCTTCTATGAGCCTACAAGCTTCCAGTTCATCTTCACTATAAAATCAGGTGACGACGTTCCATTTTTATCAATTTCATTTAAAGTGCCTATATAAATGTCAACAAGTTCTATGGACTGGACAAAGCAGCTGAACTGTTATAGTTACCTTTCGACCATTGTTTGATTTTGTATCTCGGCTTCACAAGTTGTGCATTTAACTTCTGTTCAAAATTTTTTTTTGCCAAAATTTAAGTTATGATGTCAGAGAACATCTTTCGAGATTCACTGCTTTCATGTTCGAGAGATTGTTAAATTGCTTGTATAATTGTTCTATAAGTGTTCTGTGAATATTCTATGTATAAATTATGTATATATTATGTGTATGATTGTTCTATATGTTGAATTTTGAAATATGAATTTAGTATTATGGGTTTTTTACACGCGCCGCGGATAGGCGTGCACGTGTTTTGCGGTCAAGAGTTGCCCTTGACACGCGCGTTCTATTTCACTTTACTAACATTGTTACCAAATCTAACTTTCTCCCTTCGGTCGTGTTCGTGGTCGTTATCGGTTTAGTGTTGTATGTTGGGTTTTCGCAAGTTATGTCGTTTTAAAAGTGTTGTTGGTTATGCACTAGTTATGAAGTTTTAAGTGTTGTTCGTTATACCCTAGTTAGGAACTTACTTATTAGTTCTGCTGTTGTTAATTATGAATATTGTTAGTGTATTTCATAGTTCTGACGTAACATTGTATGTAGATAATGAAGTTTGTTCCAGGAAGTAAATCATCTTGAAGCAGATAGTCTATTTATAAGTTTTTTTTATATTTTAGTTCTCAAGAAGAAGAATTGTCTTGAAAAAATTTGTAATGTATATTTATACCTTTATATTTTATAAAAGAAAATTGTTTCACTTTCACAGCTCTGTTAGCTGTTAGTTTGTGACCATTGTAATTGAGCGAGTCATCTACATTGAATTTCGGGGAGGTGAGTTTTTGGCAATTTGGGAATTTTTAGGAAAGCTACTTTATTCTTTGACAGATAGTTTTGTAGTGACGTTCTACTTTGCAATTTGTTTCGGCACTTCATGGAATTTTGCAGGTAAAGTTGCGTATTTATTTTGGCAAGCTGTGAATTTTGTGAGGAAAATTTTGTGAGGAAAATTTTGTGAGATTCTTTTGCATGATACTGCACATTTACAGGAGGTTATGTTGAAAGTGTCGTCGTGATGGGTTAAAAGTACAAAATTTACATTTGGATTCAAAATTTAAATTTACCCGTCACATGTTGTGTTCATTTTTTTGGACTCTAAATTTTTAAAAGAAAAAGACGATGGTCTGCATTCAACCACCGCTTTTTCTTTCACAATTTCCGGGAGGGGTTGTAAGGTATTGACTACTCGCATCACGTGAGTAGGCAATGTGTGAATGAGATCGTTTTTGTCCATTAACCGACTATGTGCGTACAAGTTATAAAGGCTCTCTATCTTTCTTTAACTTTCGAAGGACAGCTGAATCCCTGAAATTGTGAGTCGCCGTGTAATTTCGATTATGCAAATTTTCTGGAGCTGGTCGATCGACACTGAAGTATATAAGCAGCGAATTTTGACTTGAGTGCAGAGCTCAGAGGAGCTGGTGAGCGCTCAGCAGAGAAGTGGCCTGGGAAGTTGAATATTGCGACTGAGATTTAGGTTTAGCCTTGAGACCTCGCATCGAGTCTCGTGATTAAAAATCAGCCTTAGTATTCTTATACTGGAATTTTATACATTGATAAAGCTGACTTGAACCTGCATCAGTGCTTATGTAATTTGAAGGATAAGAGTATTGAATCGTGATTATATATTTAAAAAGGTTAAGGTTTAATTATATTGTTTCGTTTTTGTTTAAGCTACAAGTGTTAGCAAGAACTCTTTAGTTAATTTAATTTTTTAGGAAAATTTCGTGGAGCTCGCTCAAACTCCCTACTGATTGTGTTAATAAACCAGTTTTTGGTTTTAAAACAGTTGTACTTCTTTCCTCGTGCTCTACCACACAGCGGACATTTTAAGATGGCCGCTACAAAGTTTTTTTTGTTAGTCACTTAGACGCAGCTCTTTTCACAGTTTATTTGCAGTAGTCGAAAAAATATCAATAAAACACAGTTAAAAAAAATAATAAAAAACACAAAATCACCTAAAAGCACATTTGCTTCGGTTCAGACAGTAGAAGCCCACGGCTTCATGTAATCTGCAGCACTCAAGGTCACATTTGGATTCTAGTAGTGTCCAACTTTGCTTACATTGTAGCGATCGTTTCTTTTTATTGCGGTAATCTCGTAGGGACCAAAAAACTTAGGCTTTAGTTTGGTACCTGTCCCAAACTGCGTTTTTTGAATGGATACCAAATCACCTAGTTTATAGGTGTTTACCTTTTTTCGTTTTTTGTTATACATTTTCATGTTTTCCTGTTGTATTTTTAATATGTTTTGCTTGGCTATTTCTCTATTCGAATTTCTTTCCGATATGAATGAATTTAGTTCCTCATCATCTAACAGTGTTTTGAATTGCTGGTCGGTTTTCTGCAGCAGTTTCGTTCCTGTCAATAATTCGAAAGGTGTAAATTTTGTACTTCTCGATATGGTACTATTCATGATACGTTGTACGGGCGTGACAAATTTGTACCCTTTAGTGGGGTCTTCTACAATAAATTTTGCCAAAATTGGGATAAGAATTCTATGCATTCGCTCTATTTGACCGTTTCCTCTTGGTATCCCTGTTGTTATGGGAATATGCTTTATGTTCTCTTCCTTACAATATTTCTCAAAATCATCAGAGGTGAAAGCCGGTCCTTTATCGGTTATGATTCGCGACGGATTTCCGAAAATATCGTATTGTCGGGTTAACTTATCGATGACTTCGTTAGCGGCTGCAGTTTCCACGGGGTGTTGCCAAACGAATTTTGCAAATGCGTCCACAACGGTAAAAATATGATTGTAATTTTTATTTGTGGAGTGTTACCAATGTGATCTATGTGATAGGTCTTGAGGGGCATATTTTGTTTGGGGATCGGGTTTAATAGACCTTCTCGTATCCCTTGCTTTTTATTACAAAGTATACACTCTACGCAGTTGGCAATGACGCTTTCGATTTGCTTTCTTATTAGGGGTATACAATAATTTTCCTTTAAAATAATTTCAGTTTTAGCCACTGCGTAGTGACCTTTGTTATGAACGTCGAGTATTATTTCCTTTTGCATATTGGTAGGAATCATCGGAAGTTCTCTGTCACTTTTATATTTGTATACGATGTCGTTTCTTATAAAATATTCTGAACTCTCATTTTTTTTCGATTAATTTTTTTATCGCTTGTATGTGTTCATCTTCTTGTTGTGCATTCTTTATTTTTAATGTTAATTCATCGTGCGATCTCGTGACTATTAGTACTGTATTTCTACTCAATGCGTCTACATGTTTCATTTGGGATCCTGATCGGTGGGCAATCTCATAATCAAATTCCTGTAAGAATAGCGCCCATCTAGCTACTTTTGGCGTAATGTATTTTTTGTCCATAGTCTTTTGAAACGCGGAACAATCTGTCACAATTTTAAATTTAGTGCCTAATAAGTAGTTTCGGAATTTTTTGACCGATTCCATTAAAGCGAGGGTTTCCAATTCATAACTCGAATATTTTGCTTGAGTAAGTGTAGTTTTACGGCTCATGTAATGAATAGGATGTAAGTTTTTGTTCTCATCTTCTTGTAGTAGGACACTACCAAAACCTATGGCGCTTGCACTTCTAGTTTAGCGCCTCGACGGAATACATGCAATACTGGGGGGGGGGGGGTAACTAATTTTTCTTTAAGAGTCTCAAAAGCTTGCTTCTCGAGTATTCCAAATTTAAGTGTATTGCCCGCTTTTAATAAATCACTTAAAGGTCTCGCTATAGTTGCATAATGTGGTATGTATTTTCTGAAATAAGAAGTTAGACCCAGAAAACTGTGTAATTGTGTAAGGGTGCGGCGTTCAGGAAATTACTGCCAAATCGTTTGCTTATCGTTTACTGCCAAAGTTTTAGCTTCCGAGGGTCTAGTGGTTCCGTTTTCGATAATATAGCCTAAAAATTCAATTTTCCGTTTAAGGAATTGACATTTTGCAAAATTAAATTTAAGTCCGTAATCCGATGCAACTTCTAGGACGCGTTTCAGTTTTACCAGGGCTTCTTCCTCTGTTTCCGAAAGTATTATGACATCGTCTAAGTAAATTAATATAAACTTTTCTTTAATTAACTGTTTAAAAACAGCTTGAATATATCTTCGCAACTGTTGTGGGCCAACCGATAATCCGAATGGGAGCTTTAAGTACTCGAACTGTGAGTTATGCGTGACAAATGCTGTATATTTCCTACTCTCCTCTGCTACGTCTATATGAAAAAAAAAATATTTTTTAAATCCAATGAAGTAAAAACCTTTGCATCCTCAATGTTATCTAAGACATCTTCTATTCCTGGCAAGGGAAAATTATCTCTAATTATTTTTTTATTTAGCGATCTATAGTCGACGCAAAGTCTCCAAGAATTATTTTTCTTTTTCGCTAACACTATAGGAGATACATAATTAGAGTTGCTCTCCGTTATAATTCCCGTTTCCAACCATTCGTGTATTTGTTTGTCCACAAATTCTTGCTTCGGATATGCCAATCTACGCGGTCGTTGCGCAATCGGAATATCATCAGTTAATATTATATTTATTTTTAACTCTGTGTTCTTAACCTTGTTTGGCTTATAATTGGTAAACAGTTCCGTTAACTCTTTCTTAAAAGTGCTGTTGGTAATATGATTTTTCTCAACTTCCTGAAAATTAATATAATTGGCTGTTTCAGCTAAAAAAATGTCTGTAGTTTTCGCTAAGTCTAACTGTGGGATAGAACACTGTTCACTTTCTAATAAACAACTTTTTCCAGTGCTTAATTGCATGTTTACTTCTTCACTAAAGTTAAAAGCTGTTTCATTTTGATTAGTTTGTTCCTTTCTCACTAATTCAGATGTCGAAATCATTTTACCTATCGTCGGATTGTTTTGTTTTCCTGACCGCAACATCGCATGAAATCTGGGTGTGACATAGCTGACGTGTCTGATTTTCGTCATGGCTGTTTCTTGTGGGAAAGCAGTGACGTAATTTACCCTAACTTCTTTTAACTTCCGTTTTCCCATAATTTGTAATCCTTTTTCTGAAATATTGAAATTTACCTGTCTCAAAAAGGTATTCCCTAAAATTATAGAATGATTCAAATTTTTTACGATGTATAAATCTGCATTTACTGTATAACCATCTATTTCAATGTCTACGGTCGTAAATCCTATGGGTGTTATTTGGTTTCCACCAATACCTGACAAAACCAAGTCATTTTCATGTAGTTTAGGGCATCCCAGGGCAATATAAGTATCGTTGTTCCCCATATCCACGTCGCTTCCTGTATCAATCAAGGCATCCATATTTTTTCCTAAAATCCTCACGCTTTTTATTATTTTATCTGCTGGATTAGAGTTGTTGCTTACGGCAGCATTTGCATTTATAGGAGAATTGTTTGTACACTGGTCAGACCTGTAGCCAGGAATCTTACACTTCCAGCAGACCGGACCTACTTTTTTTCGGGGACAATCCCTCCAGCGGTGAGAAAATTCATTGCAATTAAAACAACGGATTCTTGCATTTAAATTCTTTCGGGGGGCATTTGCGTAATTTTTTTGATATGGTACTCAGCTAATATCATTTTGGTGGAACGCTCTATTATTTTCAATACCTTGACGTTTTCGAAATTCCGTATTTGGGACTTAATTTCAGCCTTCAGTAAGTTAATTGGGGCAGTTTCAAAATCATCCAACTTATTAGTCAAATCATCTATATTCGTAATTTTGGGTAATTCATCACAAAAGTGTTCTTTCATCTCTAGGGACAATTTTTCTCCTGATTTGGTCAATAATTAACACATTTTTTAATTGTTCGAACGTTGATATCTGCAGGCCAGCTAACCATTCATCCAAGAAATTTGAGAGTTCAAACGAGAAATCTTTCCACGAAGCTGAATTTTGCTTTCTGTGTAAGATGAATTTTTGCCGAAATTGCTCCGGTGTAAGTTTAAAGCGTCTTAAAAGTATTTTTTTTTTACATAGTCGCAGTCACTGGATCGTTCCTTACTTTCGCGACTTATTAACACTAAAATGTCCGAGAATTTCGCCATCCTAAAACAGCCGCCGGTGTCATTTCGACACCACAAATTAAATTATGCAAAATGGATGCTACAAAGTATAATTTTACACTATATTTGATCATTATACTTTAATTAGCTTATATTGTTACATTTTTACAAAAAAAAACGACAATTTATTTTATAGAAAGATATATTAAATAAAGTGAAATTAACATTTAAAGAAAGGGAAACAAAAATATTTAAAAAAAATAATAAAATTGTTATTTTTCTTCACATTATAATTTTTATGGATATGTAGACATTATATAAATAATGTAATATCATATACATACCTTATTTACAATTTTTACAGTAATAAGCGACTTTTTCAGTGCACTTTCCACATACCAAAGGTTTCTGCTTTACGTAGAAATAAAAATAAAATAGACTATGGGGATTGTTTTAAATGTTAACGCGAGAAAGTTCAATCCGTAATGTGATCAATCAGTAATCATTAAGTATGATAATTTATTTTATTGTAAATACGAACACACGCAAATTTCTCATTCTGTATTAAAGTAATACAGAGCAATTAGATATTGGCATACTTAAAAATATTTGTACAATTCATTCATTTTTCCCTCCCAGTCCCACTTTAAATCAGAATTTTTATTTCCTCAGTTTTTAGTTTACAAAAAAATAACTCTTCAGGGGAGGAGGTGACCGGGAGCGGAACAGTGCGCGGACGCTCCATGGTTTGCGTTCGTTGCGAGACAGGGACAGGAGAAGACCGGTCTGGGTTTCTCATCGTGGTCCGCCAGTGGAAGGGATTTCCGGAAGCCAGGAGACGCCTAAGACACTAGCCTGGCAAGCTAGTCTAGCCCTGGGTCTGCTCCCTCGCAAGCGCAGGTTCTCTGCGGCGCGAGGATAGGCCACTGATCGGAGTTCCTCCGTAGGTGGTGGAAAGAAATCCCGCACGACCAATCCCAGTGGGTTTAGGATACTGGGGAAAGGTCGGAGCAAATGCCAGCCGGATCTCTCCAAAACTTGACTAAGGAATTGACGGAGGCGGATCGAGCTCTAAAGAGCACGATCGGTGGTGGCTCTGTAGTGCGCTGGGCGTCGGGAGATACGGCATGCAGCAACTATCTGCGACGTTCCAGCGGCAGAGATGAAATAGTCGTCCCAGACGACCCCACCGAATCCTCTGCAGCTAGAGCAGTTGTGAGTCGACCTCAACCCTGCGGGAAGCGCCCGACCCAGAGGGACGTTCACCATCCAAAGGTAACCCGTCAGGTTACCGGGGACGAGACCGTACTTTCTGAGTGGGGATTCCCCAACGTGACCCGCAGACTACGAGGAAGCGGGCCGGAGGCTGCCGACTAACGCGGCATCGATCAACCGAAACTCGAGACCTTGGTCCGAAACCCAGTCCGAGCACGTCTCTCATGCAGCCAGAAATTTCCACACCTGGCGGGCGGACTAGTGGCACGCCTACTAATTTTCTCGTTACTAATCTCGATCGGGCCCGTCTCTTTGGCGTGCTCAGAGCGGGTTTCCACGTCCTCTGGAGTCCGATAGTGGTTCTTTAGGATTCTTCCGTTTTTTGAGTGTAATTATATGTGGATGATCTCGTAGTTCTGGAGTTGTCGCTGGGTTACCGGCTAGTTTCGCCTAGTCGGGTTCAACCTCGCGCCAGACTGCGTAGGGACGACCTATCCGAATCCCGTCTATGGGAAAGAACCGAATTTCCTTGTGGTTCTGGGTCGGAGAGAGGCTTCTTCTGCTCCTTTTTTAGTAGTGCATAACATGTGAACCTCACGGCCGATGAGCCCAGTAGCTTGCCCATCCATGCATGTCTATGATCGGAAGCCGTGAGAAAGCAAGAGCCGTCGGAGTAACTCGACATATGACCGAGGGACCGTTTCCCCCTGTGGGGTTTCGCGAACGAGGCCGTCGGGGGTTCTTCGGCGGTTCATCAGGTGTATGTTCCACGCGGAAGTTTCCCCAGAGCAGGGTTACTGCCGCAACGACCTATGGGGTCGATACCTGGTAAAATGGTCTAGGGTTCGCAGAGGGGCGGCCCATGACCGATCGCAGCGCCGGACGAGACAAAGTCCTGGTGCGTTAAAAGCCCTTCAGAGGCTTGGGCGCGATGGTCGGAAGCGTGCCGCGGGCTACCCCCGAGGGCACCTGGCGGCGCAGGATAGTTTTATACCATCTTCAAGCAAGAAGAGCATTTTCTGTTAGTGGCATTACCTTTACCTTCAAAAGATTGACGATTTCTTCGGGACTAAGACCTTTTTTGCGATACATAATTCCGAAAAAAATAGCATGTAAAAGAATAAAAACCTCCCAATAATAAAACTTTTTCAAGTGCTTTCAAACATGATAAAAACACAAAGAAAGGAACAGGAGACACTTGGTTGCCTGATTAGGACTATACTATTTTCCCCCTTTTTGAGGGGTGGAAGCATAATAGACCTTCCGTAACTGAAAGAGATAGAAATCAAGGTCACACGAACTGGAAAAAAAGACAAAAGTAAAGTATTTCTTTTCATATTTTGCTTGGTGTCGAAATGACACCTGCGGACGTTCTAGGTGAATTTAGTTATAACTTTTAAAAAAATAGAATCACATAATAAAAATTTCAACAGTCTGTTTATTACGTAAATTGATTAAAAGTCAATAAATTTCTAGAATATAGATAAAAAAATGGGATAGAGAGATAAGGCTAAATTTGGTTTGGTGTCGAAATGACACCAACGGACGTTCTAGTGTTAAACTGACTATCTCGAGCGGTAATAATGCGAGATGATAGGATACCCATTTATCTTTTTCTATCTCTAAACGCTTTGCCTGGCGTTCGAAAAGGGTTAAGTATATACTGATTTACTCCTCATTATTGTATCTATTTAACAATTTTAAAACATCGGAACCCTTTCCGGCGATTGTGGGTACAGAGTTATGTAATTGGGCTTTTTGTGTATTTTCCAATTGTAATCGTTTTAATTCAAACTCGCGACTCTCAGCTTATTTTTGTTGTAATAATCGTTCAGCTTCTTCGCGTTCACTCACTACTCCCGCTCGCAATTTTTTTACTAAATCTTCATTATACCCTTCGGATTTTACAATTAAGTCAGTTAACTGAGTTTTATTAGCCCCCTCCGATGAATTTAAACCTAATTCGATTACTACAGTAGTCAGATCGATCTTTTTCGACCTTATTAAGAGTGCCATTTTTATCTTAAACTAATTAACACATAAAAATAAATTATCTCAATAAATAAATCAATAATATACGTATATTCTCCCGATGAATCAAATATATCTATACATATAATAATATGTAACAATTATATAAACACACTTACTTCCATCTAAATATTCTAAATTGAATATGTATTGCTTTCTTTTCACATAAAAAATATATCGTTATACCACTTCACTCTATTCTAGAAAAAAAAATATTTAGCTTTATGAGGAAGCAAAAACAATAACACCTTCCTCAATTTATAAGCATACCAAACGAAGACAAAGAGAAAAAAAACAAAAACACATGAATAACTCCACTTTTCCCTTTTTCAGTCTGCAAAAAAAATATATACACAGCAGACGTTTTTATTTTATGCCAGTGCGACGGCTGGCCTATTTGCTGATGATCAACACATTCTCTTCTTGCGTACACGAAAAGAAAAAAATATCACCATAAAAAGAAAGAAAAAATCACTTTCCCCTCAGCGGAGAACACACAAATCGGCACACACGGAGATCTTGAGATAAATTTCAGTAAATGGGTCAGTGGATCAGCATGTATATTTTTCTCCACCGGAACCCGAAATATTTTATTCTCTCTTTAATGAAAGAACTTTATTAGTTCATCAGTGATTCATCACAGCACATGATCGATCACATGATCACACACATGATCACAGCAGATCATCACTCACATACACTTCTATGTAATACGCAGATGAAAAAAAATTCCCACGCACAGAAACCCTTCTCGTGAACCACTTATATATTCGATGACACTGAACACTTCACTTCGTTGTACTACGCACAGAAACGTAACGCAGAGAATTCCTTCTCGTGAACCACTTATATATTCGATGAACACAGAAAACCTCACTTCGATGTGTTCCTCTTTATCAGAAATTCATGTAGATCCGGGCCGTAGCACCCATTTTGTAGTGATATATTGGTCGGTGTCTAGAGGGTATTAATAGTTCCAGGCAGATTTTTAATGAAATCTTACAAATTTTAATATTCTTGGTTATATATGAAATAATACAGATATTTACAGTTTAAAAATAATTTTAACAACATGGCCAATCGTCTGTTGGCTTTTCTCATTTTCATTTTATATCAGTGAGATTTGTAGCTCGTCTAGGCCGTTTGCCGATAAAACATTACACAGCTCAGCTCGTCCGGCTGGCCGCGGAGATTTCACAGCATCTCCGAGTCCGTCTGACTAAGTCTGAATCTCGACTCCTTCTGCTCTCGTTCTCACAGTAAAAATTACTTAGCTCATCAAAATCTATTGTTCGGTAGATGAGGTTTCTCATCAAGAGCCTCATTAAAGAAACTGCTAAGCTTTGCGGTACAGAGTCCGTTTCCAGTCACCATACATATATATATATATTTATATATATATACAACTGGAGATTGTAAATAATGCTTTTAAATTCAAAGGTCTCTCACTGAACATCTTAGATAGTGTTAATATCTCTAAATAAAAAGAACAGCAAATTTCTTTTCAAAACTTAAAAGAGGTCTCATACAGATAGATGATTAGGACTTCATAATAAAAATATTTAGATACTTTAAAATGAGATATTTGGCACTTTAAGAAAGAAAATTAAATATTTGAGTTACAACACGATGGTTAGAAAATATACGAAATTAAAAAGAAAATTGCATAAATATCCGAAAATAAGCTTTATTTTTTAATAATATATTTTCGTACTTTAGTTATATATTATACTAAATTCTCTGCATTTAAACATAGTCTCGGAAAGACGCATTAATTTTGCTGTTGAAAAAATAAATAAATCAGCTAATTTTCCTAATAATATATCAAATTTTGATTTGAAATGTATAGTAGTTTTAAAAAATAATAATTTTGGTGGAACAAAAGACGCTTTATTAAAATATCAAATCATATTAGTGTCAACGACCCAGTATTTTTCCGTAAAATATGCATTAGTTTTTTACCCCTTGAACTAGAATTTTTAACATTGTTGAAAAGTTTTTATGAGTTTCGTTTGCTTGTTTGTCCGTCTGTCCGCACTCTCGTCTATTTACCATGAAATGTTTTATACTATTTTTATTTTCTATAGAATTATCGGTATTGAAAATAAGTGTGTAGCAATTACAGTTCGTCTACAGGCACACATGATACTTCCGTTGCACGATTTTCTATGGAGAAAAATCACTCGCGGTGCATTTTATTGATTTTACGATATTTCAAACATAATGAGATGACATGGATCACTGAGGTGGATGACTACATGCTTTAAGTACACCATTAAAATTTCACATACAACTGTCCAGCCATTCGAAAGTTTTTATAGAAAACGGTTATATAACCGTTATTTAACTGTTTTCTGATTATAATATGGGCAATAATATTTAAATATTTGTTAGTTTAAATATTTGTGTTTCCGCTAAGTATTACTTATTGTCTGTAGTGTTCTCTAGGGGTTTACTACAGTTTCTCTGCTTGACGGCCTCCCACAACCTCGTCAAAATAGTGTTAAATTACAGATATGTAAACGTTTTCTATAAAAAAGCCGAAATACCTGGACAGTTTTCTGCAATTTTTTTAACAGTGTAGAATTTATAGTTTGTTTACAGGGACGCACAAAAGAATTCCATTACACTGTGATGTACTGGGAAATATATTCTGCTGTGCAATTTAATCGTCTTATGATATTTAAACCATACTAAAATTTAAAATTATCACTAAGGTGCACTGCACCGTTTTTCTATAGGTTATTGAGATTATAACATTTCTCATTTCTTTAAAGATTGCACGAAATAATTTGAATTATTATTATTATTATTATTAAACCGCAGACCAGGCCCGTACCTTCCGGACATTATGCCCAGCTTAACGAGTTTTGTGTACCTTGCCGCGAAATTCGCCTAAGCTCCTCATAACAGATATCAACCTGACTAGCTCTGTGGGTGTCATTGGCTTCAACGCTATTTGGTGAGAGTCACTGCTTTTAATTATGGGTTTTTGGGTCCGTTGTCGAATAAAGAAAGGGAAGTAAAAAAAAGGCTTACTTTCGGGCCGTATTCACACTGACTATGGTTGCTAATATAGACTATGTCCTGTTGACATAATTCAGTTTAAATATTTGAGTTTCCGCTAAGTATTACTTATTGTCTGTAGTGTTCTCTAGGGGTTTACTACAGTTTCTCTGCTTGACGGCCTCCCACAACCTCGCTGAATGAAATAACTTGAATACAGGATTGATTAGGATCGATAACTGCTAAAAGTGCGATTTCCGCTGTGACATGCATTTTCAAACTTATCTATTTTTTAGTGTTTTTGGTGGTATGTATAAATTCTATGTAACATAGGGCTGCAAGAAGGAATTCACATACATTACAGGATATGCACAGCAATTGTTGAATTGGAATTTTACTGTATTGTGTACTTTCTAAATTGCTTATTTATATTTCTCATTACATTGTATGAAAATATGAAATTTCTTAATAATATTCCGTTAGTGATGGAAAGTGTTTAATAACCTATACATGATGCACGATTTTTCATTTTTGCATTTTAGAAATAAAATCAAGTAAGTTACACGTAGAAACATGATATTAAATTAATAAAGAAATATGAAAAAAAAAATCTGGTTCAAAACGCGTTTAATATGGGCGAATTAAATCACATATTGCGAAATAATATTTGGAGGTCGCCAAGGAGGAATGAGATGAAATGTTAGATGTTATTTATAAAAAGAAAACAATTCATTACGGTCAGTAAATTATTTAAATAATATCATCATAAATTCATGAAAAATAAAAACCTTCTCGTTATAGAGTAAAAACATGTAATGTCGCACATTAAAAATAAGTCAATTTCTAAAGGCTATATTTTATTTAATCTTTAATAAAATTCAATACATTGATTAGTTCTCATTTTACCTTAAAGCTAACTTATTTTATTCTTGATTTATGCTTCGAAAGTTTTGAAAATGGGTCTTTTTATATATAACTATCTTTAAAGTAATGCGAAAATAAAACAGCAATGCAAAGGCAGATATGCGTCTCTATAAAAGTGTCCCTTGAAGAAAAATATTATTTATGGGTAACAAAAGCGTGCGTGCTTATAAGCGCAATAGTATAAACCTAAATTTAAAAAAAGTTGGTTTAAATTTATATAGTACAAAACGTATGCAAAATATAAACATCATTTCTGGTTTTATTGTGTATTATAAAAGCAATATACGTTTTTAATATTATTTTTACATTTTTTACATAAGTTTTAAAATTTCGGGTACACAGTGGCGTCAACTTATTTGGGTGGGTTACTTAGGTGAGTTACATAAGTGACGGTAATTGATGAAATCTGGTTTTCAAATGTGTTTTGTGTTTTTGAAATGCTTACTTAGATACCTTATTTACCTTATTAAACAGCGATGGTTTGTAAAACTATTCTGTTAGTCTTGGAAAGTGTTTCATAATCTATGCTTGGTGCATGATTTTCTTTCTTATTCGTTATAGAAGTGACTCTGTGAATTAGTCATAAAGTTCGCGTTGTTGGGTGAAAAAAAAATTCTTTTTAGGATAGCTTTAAGTGGACAATTCGACTTATAAAGATAGGGTTGCATATGTATGAAGAACTCATTTAGCTATTTCAGTGAACTTGCACAGGAATCCTAGGTTGCACCAGGATAGAAATATTCCTTCTCTGATTTTAATATTTTGTCTAAAATAGCAAAATGTATAAATGCTTAAATCGTCTCCCCACAGAAAAGACTGCAAACATATTTCGCGTTCTACTATGTAAAAGAGACGGCTTAATCAAACTACTATTTCAAAGGTGAATAAGGACAGTGAAGATAAAATCGTTTTAGAGGCAACTTGTGATGAATTTAGTGGAAGATATGCAGTTTGGAGATCATGTTTGTAATATACCGTGCTAAAGTAATGCGAAAACGGCGGTGTAGTAATGCGGTGGGCTAATTTTATTTTAAAAAATCGTGAAATGGTTATAAATAGAAAACAACGCATTTTTAATGCCGGAAAAAACTGAAAATTCGTAAAATGTAATGTATCATAAGTCAGCATGTTTTGTGCACACAAGATTACTTTTTAAAATATCTTTCATAAGACTTCCTTCTAATGCCCTTCCTTTTCTAAATATAATTTATATTAAAAAAGGCCGTATAAAAAATAAATTTCTTATTTTAATGTGCATGCAGCCCTTTTTAAACAAATGCCATATCTGAAAGATGTAATTGGTATTTATACTTTTAGCAATTGAAAGTATCTTTCTGTTGTCAGCAGTTCAAGTAGTCAGCAGTCAGCAGTTCATTGCATCTATTTTGAATTACCCGGTATAGCTTAAGTAAATAGTACTATAGTCTTCTGCGTTTAAATTCGTACTCAAATTCATGGCATAATAGTAAATATTACAGTCCATAAAATGATGACATCATGACAATATAATTGAGTAAAATTGTAACTTTATGTTTTACTCTAAAAATTTTTAACTTGACTTATCATGACTTGAAATATATTTACCTAAACTTTAAAAAAAATGACAGTGTCATTTTACCCTAAAATAGTCCACCCAATATTTTTCAAAAGTTGGCGCCACTGCGGGTACACAGTATTCAAAACAGTACCGAGACGCGGAAGAAAATAATCATAAATTGCAGTATATTCATATGACATTTTTCTACACTTAGACATTTATAAAGAAAAAAAAACCGTTAAAAGTTTAGGTTTGCGCGCAAAAACTTAGTTAAAAAAATATATTTCCGGATAAATTATTCCACTTAACTGAGAATTATCAAATGGAAATATGCGAGAAACACTACAAATCTTTAAAGTGCTCTAGCTTTCTTTCCTTGCAAACGAATCATGCTTATCAATATCTATCTAAACCGATCCCAAACAAATGTGGCAGAATTGTGTTCTTAAGTAATTTTAATTTTTCCCTGCATATAATAAAATTAGAAAAACAAAATATGTATTGCTTCCCGCGAAACAAAACTGGACGCAAAATGTTTCTGTAAAGTTTTTCGTTTATTATTACAAACCTATAAAAATATCATTAAAGGTTATTTTAGAAATTATTTTGTTAATATTTGTTTTATTAATTCATAATTTATTACTGAAATAGAAAATAATGTTATATATATATATATTTCATATATAGTATATACAACTAGAGATAGTAAAGACTTATCCACCTTTAAATTCAAAGCCTAGAACGGAATATCTTGAATAATGTTAATAACACTAAATAATTTATTGGAAAAATGTCTATTTTAACGTAACACCTTATTGATCAGAATAATTTACATGTGATAATTTAAGAAGAAAAAAAATTCATTAAATTATTCTTAGATAGAAAAGAAGATAAAATAGAAAAAATTTATAATATTGCTATATTCATTGATATTTTCATCCTTTATACAAAAATATAAAGAACGAAATATGAACATTATTTGCTAATTTCGATACGAATGAACATTATTTATAGCTAGGTTCATATTTATTTTCCTTTATTCGTTGTCTTTTTTAAACATCAAAAACTTTAAAAAAAATTGCATTAGGCATAAAGGTCAGAATAAAATAGAGTTATCTGAAAGTACATTCATGTTTACTTTTCAAGCTAATTAACTTTAGGAATGACCGAAATGCTTTTATCACAAAGTAAAACCAATCACATTACAGGACATATTCATTACCGTGGCACTAGTTTTTTCGTTAGTCTACTGAAATAAAAACGAAAAAAAAATTCCCCATCCATGTAACTGTTAGCTTGGTTTAATAAGACTCTGCGTGTTCCTTTTTTACGTTTAATCCTATGAAAGTAAAAAAAAAAAAAGAAGCTTACGTGATTTCCAGATTTTTCCTCTTGGATCAAATTTATT
Organism: Maratus michaelseni; assembly: GCA_963931845.1. Taxonomy (NCBI): domain Eukaryota; kingdom Metazoa; phylum Arthropoda; class Arachnida; order Araneae; family Salticidae; genus Maratus; species Maratus michaelseni. The sequence continues at coordinate 421,326,782 of OZ007588.1, forward strand.
AGGCGAAGAAGAATTAAATCTGTTTTATTAATCAATGTTTCCTTTAGCTGAAAAAAAAAGGCCAGATATAAGATATTACTAAAAATATCTCCTATCCAATTAACGCATTTATTTATTTTTATAATATCGGCAATCCTAAGAAATGCAAAATTATGCAAAATATACCTGGAAAATATCATTTGCAGAAAACAATTTATACAATATACAAAGATTGGTTTAAACAAGAAAGAAAAATCATGTGTCAAGCATTGATTATGAAACAATTTCCTACACATTCATAATACTGTAACAAAACTTCCGAGTTTAAAAAAACGAAAGATATGATATCTAAGTGAACAATTTAGAAAATGCAAAAAATATTTGAAAAACCAATTTGGACATTTGAAATTTCGGCAATTTCGGCATGGTATTTGAAAACTCAATTTTTCGTAGTTTTACCATCTATAGTCGGAAAATAATTCAAATTATAGTGTTAATCCCTTTATATAATCCATAGATTTTAATACATGCAACATATTATGCTAAACTTTAGTTCAGTTAGGAAATGCTTAACACAGTTAAAAATTCGCTTTTAGCAATTTTCGTCAAAAACGGAAATGTACTCGAATTTATTTATACAGTGCTGCATGTGATCTATGTAATTTATATATGCCAAGTAAAATGTAAAAAATTAGTTATGTTTAAAAACGTGTACCACAGCTGAAAACGCACTTCCAGCAATTATTGATCATACACCAAAATGTAACTATGTATGTTTGTAATGTTTGACAGTAGCAAAACACTTTTGTGTGTCTTTGTAAATGAACGAGTAATGCTATACCACTATGTTCTATAGTAAGCCTCTTGCAGTGCAGCTCAGTGATATATATATATATATACATATTAAAATATGCTTGAAATAGTGTAACGTCATTAAAATCCACCGCAAATCATTTTCCCCCTTAGACTGTAATGTTACAGAATTCTTTTGAGTATTCATGTAAATGAATTATGAATGTTATACCCTTCATTTTCAATACCAAACATGCATATAGAAAACCTAAATAACATAAATAAATTGCATAGAAAACCGAGTATATTCACGCGAGTTAGAACATGCGCAGACACACAGACAAACTGAATTCATAAACGCTTTTCAAATATGTTGGTAAGTGTTAAAATATGATAAACTCATAAAAATGATTTAGCTAAAATAAACATAGGAATGTAATTTTTGTATTTTTTTTAAAAGTAGTTTTACTTTTAGTGCTTTATTTTCTCAGATGAATTATGAATGCATTAGTCACATTATTCAATGAAATCTACATATATATATATATATATATATATACAGTATAAAAATAGACGTGTGTGTTCCTGCATTTCACTTTGCAGCTTCAAATACCCAGCTCTGACCACTTGTGTTTGTGTGTGGTAGTAGCCTCCAGTCTCCCATCGTGCCCCCCTATGGTGGTTGCATGTCAGCAGCTGTGGGGGGGGGGGGGTATGGCGGTTGAAATTGGCCGATCTAGAGCATTTTCATATTTCTATCAAAGTGTTCTAAAAAAATGTTTGGAATCTTCTTCAACGGGAATTGGTTCATTCATCTTAACATTAACTAATTAAGATATAGATACCTAAGTAATATGATTTCGCGCTCCCTAGCGGTGGAAACTGAAACTAAACGATATTGCAGCACGTGCACGGCACCCCTGCTATACAGTGCCGATGGCAGCCGGATTTCGTAAGCAAAGTGGTTTGTTTAGAACAAAATGTGTTCCGAAAATAACTATTTTTATCGAAACCGCAAAAAAAAGTTTCTCATTTCCGGGCAACGCCGGACGTATCAGCTAGTCTGTCTCTCTCTCTATATATATATACATAAATATACGTGTGACCCTATATTTCACTTTGCAGCCACAACTACGAAGCGCAGACCATTCGTATTTGCATTGGTGGGCAATGGGCCCCTGTGGGGTATGGGAGATATGGTGGTTGAAAGTTATGACTTGCCACAGTAAAATAAATGTTTTCATAAAGGTATACAAAAAACGCTTTCGTAATCTTAAATACACAAAGATTAATTTATATATGTCTTATTTATTATCTTAAATACACAGGGGAGTTTTTTTAATTAGAATCATGTTAATTTTCTTCGGTTATGAATCTAGGGTCTTGTCTAATAGTGTTTGTAATATTACTTCTTATCAGTTAATAAAAATTTAAAAGGAAAAGAAGGAAAAAATGGATTATAATAATAAGTTTTAAATATTGAAAGAAAAAGAAGGAAAAAAGGGATTTTAATGACAAGTTTTAAATATTGAAAGAAAATATATTTTCAGTATACCATAATTATTATATAAGTCAACAAAATATAACTTCTTGAGCACAAAAGTTTCTCGTAATGTGTTGTTAATACCAGACTTCTATTAATAAATCATATATTTTAATAATACCATATAGATAAAAAAAAATCCCTGACAGATCGGCACAGGTAGATTTCGAAGATGCAGATCATGGGGCGCCTGTTTATTGGGAAATGCTAAAGAAAGACCTATTTGCCATGATGCGGTATTTGGGACCATCCCCTTCGAAATATGCCTCTGCCTGTAGGCGGAGCAAGAAGGGATTTTTTGGTTTTTAATTTTTTACTGTAAGAGTTGGTCCTAACAAAAACGTGTCAATATAAAAGTTGTAGATGCTATTAAGAACATTTATAATAAATTTAAGCCGATTTGATATCTTGTGAATTGACGAAGTTATGAATTTTTTTCTTCTTAAACCCCTATTTCCCCTTCTTCCTTGGGGACATTTTTAATGAAATCATAAATCTGCTATACATATATTTTTGGTCCTTTCCCTAGAAGTAATAATAATTTTAAACGGATTCGATATGTATCAAAATTAAGAAGTTATGGGATTTTTTCTGTTTTCACAAAAAGCCCCCCCCCCCCCCCATTCCTTGGTTCGAATTTGCCCATTAACGAACTTGACCGAGATTTTATGCTGCTTTATTTTAGGTATAAGTTTGGAAGAGATTTGTACAGAATTATGGAAGTTATCGTGTCCATAAAAAAGTGATATAGATAGATAAAGTTTTGAACTGGGGGTGGTTTTTGCTTCTAGTATTCCTGATCGGTGTGGATCTGCAAAAATTTTTCTGGTATTCCAACTTAGGTGAGAATGTAATATGTAGTATTTCTTACAAATCTAACTAAAAAAATCCTACGGACCGAAAAATTAACCGAGAACGGCGAGAACGTCACGCACGTAAAAAAGCGAAACAAAACCCAAACATTCATAACCTCTGTTTTGTTCTCTCGATGATGTGGCTATCAACTCAAAAGGGTCCAAGTAAATGTTTTCGATAAAAAATCATCATAGTGATTAAGAAATGTGTACAGTTTTCACTTGTGTACGTTGAGACCATTTTTTTATTTTTTTTTATTTAATACTTACATTCCTTTTTCGTTTGTTGCAACACTTTTTTGAAAAAGAAAAAAAAAAGAATCATAATCATTTTGGCTGGATTAATGTATTTTGAGCCTTAAATAAATTGTGCTATATCTTAGGAAATGTACACATATTATAACAAAAACGAAAAATCATTGGTCAAGCCTAAATTATGAAGCACTTTCTAACACATCCAGAAAACTGCAACAGAAGTTCACAGTTAAATAAGGTGAAAGAAGATATGTAGTTGACAGTTGAGGAAACATATAACACATTTAAAAATCCAGTTTTAGCATTTACCTTCCATAGTCAGAAATATAGTCAAATTATTTTGTGCAGCCTTGTATATGATCGTAACCTGTAGTATAAACTTTGGTATATACTACATAAAAAATTAATAAAAATTAGTTAAATTAGAAAATTCACTTTTAGCAGTTTTCGCCAATCGATGGAAATGCACTTGAAATATTTTGTACACACCACATTTTAATTCAGGTAAAAAAAAAAAAAAACTCACTTCCAGCAGTTGCCAACCATAAACGACAATGTACCTTGTTTATGCGTATAGGCTTGTATATGAACTTATTTATATTTCACTAACTTACATTAGTCTACCAAATATAGTTCAACAAGAAAATGCGTAACACAATTAAAAATACTCTTAAGCAATTTACTCTCATAGTAAGTAATACTCACGAATTCCTTTGCGTAGCCCTGTATAGGATGAACAGAATTTACAAACACCACGTACTATGCAAAAAATTAGTTAAACTTAAAAACCCAAACCAAAGTTGAAAACGCACTTAACTATAGACTGTCATTATCGCGTGAAGCCTGTAACCGAATTATTTTTGTGTGCTCCTGTAAATGAACGGTTAACACACACTCACTATTCAGTGAACAAGTTTAAGTACATCTAAGTAATACATATGAATTCCATTATGTTTTAAATAGTGAAACATTATTAAATTACTCTGCAAACGATTTTTCCCCGAAGAACATTATTCATCATATTTCTTCTGTGCAACCCTGTAAATGAATTATAAATGCTTCGCGCACCATATTTTAAAAATATAATGTTTACGTGCGCTACATAATTGTATATCAATTTCATCATGTTCGAATGGCGTAACATCATCACAATGCACTTAAAATGATTTTTCCCATTAACCGTAATGTAACTGAATACTTTTGTCTATACCAGTAAATAAACTATAAATTCTACACACTTCATTTTCAATTGGATTTATGTTGTAGTAAGCGTCAATAACATAGAAAAATGTTAGGGCTATCCGAGTATATTTACGACATTTAGAGCACAGACACTTTTCAACTATGTTGCAAAATGTTAATAAAAATGTATAAATGATGAATTGCGAAAAAGACATACAAAATAATTCCGTTACAGACTAAGTATGGTCGATAATTGCTCGAAGCGCGTTTTCCCGTGTGGTATGCTTTTTAAACTTTAGTGTATTTCATGGTGTGTATAAATTATATATATATCATATACAGGGCTTTACGACAGAGTTCGCACACATTACGGCATACGGGCAGCAATTACTGAAAATGGGTTTTTACTGAATTATGTGTTTTTTCAATTGCTTATTTAGACATCTCCATTGACCTGTATGAAAAATGAAATTTCTTTATAATATTCTGCTACTGTTGGAAAGTGTTTCATAACCTATGGCGGATGCATAATTTTTAGTACTTGCCATTTTTTAATGTAGTAAATTGATCCCTAAAATTGATGTTCTTACATATTTGTTTAAAACTCCCGAAGTCCAGATTAAAAAGAAAACTTATTTTGATGTATTTCAAACCTTTTGATTCCAATAAACAATCAAGCTCCATAGTTATTTTTTTTTTAATTTTATGAATTATTAATTATTAACTAAAATTTAGACAGTTCAATCCCAAACTTCATGTTTGGATTTTTAAACAGTATTATATCAAACAAAAGGAATAAAATATGTAAGTAATTTGGCGCATATAATAAAAATAATCGGCATTTCACTTTACTGGTATTTAGTTCTTTGTTCAATATTTTATAATCATCCACAATGCAATTGAAAATACACGATATTTTGTGTTTTGCCGTTTTAATAAATGTCGTATTCCAATAGAATAAAGGTGTAGTGTTGTACTTGAGCTTTTAGAATTAAGTATATTATTTTAAGTATGTGGATGCCATTTTATCATGAAATAAATCATACGCATTCATAAGCAATCTTTCATATGATTAAAAGGTATTTTACTTGTGTATTGCATGAATTCGATCTGAAGTTATAGCCTGAGATTAGATCGTTAAAACTTTTATTTATTTATTTTAAGTCTCATGTAAATATACAAATAAAATATATATTTACGTAATTCACTGAAAAAAAATGTTGTATTTTAGAGTTCAAAAAATAGAATCCTTGGATTAAAATATATAAGAAATGCTTAATTCAAATATAATGAAAGTGTATTCTTGTACTTGAGCAGAATTCCGTTTTATTTTAATTATTTAGATGATAAAATCAGTTAAAATAAACAATTTACTTTCATAAAATGTCTTTCATGAGTTTAAATGACACGTATCACTTAAGTGTAAATGATACTTATCACTGAGTTTAAATGACACTTTTAATCATTAAAAATTTTCAAAATACTAAAATATATATTTGTTTAATGATTCATTATAACAGATGTGTAAATCTGTTATATAAAAGAACATACAATGTCAGAACGTATGTAGTATTTTTAAATGTTTAAAAAAGTTATGAATATTTAAATTGAAATGCTGCATTGAGACTTTTAATAACTGAAAATGAGCATTATTTGCCTGTTAGATAGATAACTCTTTCGATACATAACACTTAGTGTTTGAACTAAGCAATAACACGTTATTCGTGGTCTACTAGACTGTTTTAATACGAAGTCAGAACTCTTTATGATAAACAAACAATACTCTCTCTTTTATGTATTTAAACATGTTAAATACTGACACTTGAAATACTACCCTGAAACTTTTAATAACTCAACATTAGCTACATATAACAGTTATAAAAATGTTTTTTAGATATAGAACACATACTGTTTAAATTATACAATAGCAGGTTATTCATGGCCTACTAGGCTATTTTAACATGAAAACAGAAGATATATGTACGATTTAAGATACAAAAACAGAAATGTTGCATTTATCTGTATAAATAGCACAAGATATTTTTCTTTAATTCATATTTATATTAATTTATAGTTAACTTTTCATTTCCATTCATATTTTTTCTATGCTTCTACATTAATATAATTCTTTAAAATAGTGTTACATATTTTAATGTAATTCAGTATTAATATAATTTTTTTGAACTTATCAAAAAAGAGAATATTTGGAAATGGCATAAATTTTCATGAATAGATTTCATAATACCATCATTAAAATTATTTTTAAAATATAATTTTTCAATTATTAATAGAAAGAAAATTTTATACGGACTTTAAACGTTATGAAATAGTTCCACTAAATTAGAAATGTACTTTGTCTAGGAAGAAATATTAAAAGTTATAACTATACATTATCATCGTATATGTATAAAAATGTGTGTAATATGTATTCTTTACAACATTTTTAAGCGTAAAAAATTGGAATATGACTCATAAATAGACACCTAATAAATAAAAACATATTTAATTTGTATTTCTTGGTCATAATGTTATAAACAAATGTACACTGGACTATATTTATTAAAGTTTGTGTCACTTTCAAGTGTAAAATATTTTCAGTGAAACCAAACATTTTTCTTTTAATTTAAACATAATAATGACTTTTCTTAATTTACTTTCAAGATTTTCTGAATTTCTTTTGATTTTATCTTCGAAATTTTCTGATTCATAAATAAAATAATGTTTAGAGATTTCTACTGCGAATAGAGATGTGACATTTTTTGTGAAATCTGATATTAGTAATTTTAATTTGGGCAAGATACTACTAACTTGTTTCTTTAATTTATTTTAAATGATGCAATATCTACATTTTCATTATTTTTTTATCATATGACCACTCTCTTTCTATGCTCATAGAAAAAAAGAGATATTTCCCCTCATTATATATAAATAATTGAACAACAAATCTCACAATGTATATGAAAATCAGTGTGCATTCTCAAATCCCTTTTTTAATAGTATAAGAAATCGTAAATGCATATTAGTGTTACAATAAAATCGATTACCAAATTCGTTTAAATAATCTATACTAATATTATAAAGAAGTAAAAATTGTTTTTTGTTTGTTTGTTTGTTTGTTTGTTTGTAGGGGGTAATCTCTGGAACTACTGAAGTGATTTCAAAAGTGATGGTGGCAAATTGATGGTGACAGTCCCTGCTCCAACATAGACTATATTTTATGTCGGTACCAATACCCCCAGGAGGGTGCAAGAGCGAAAAACGTTCTAAAATTTCGATTTTTTTATACTGAAGGAGCTAGAAGTATGAAGTTTTGCATGGTAGTTACTTATAAGATGTAAATGCTCTCTAAGAACAAATTCTAAAAAAATTCGAAATTCAAAAGGGTGAGATGACCGAAAAGCGTTCTAAAAACATTCTAAATTACAATTTCTATGGAATCTCTGGAACTACAGAACTGTTTTCAAAAGTGATGGTGACAGTCCCTGTTCCAACATAGGCTATATTTTATGACGGTGCCGCTATCCCCAGGGAGTGCAGGAGCGAAAGACGCTCTAAAATTTCGATTTCTTTTATACTGAAGGTGTTAGAAACATGAAATTTGGCATGGTAGTTACTTATAAGATGTAAATGCTCTCTAAGAACAAATTCTAAATAAAAATGCGAAATTTAAAACTGTGAGATGAGCAAAAAGCGTTCTAAAAACATTCTAAATTACAATTTCTATGGAATCTCTGAAACTACAGAATCATTTTCAAAAGTGATGGTGGCAAATTGATCATCACAGTCCCTGCTGTAACATAGGCTATATTTTATGTCGGTGCCACTACCACAGGAAATTCAAGAGCGAAAAACGTTTTAAAATTTCGATTTTTTTTTATATTGAAGGAACTAGAAACTTAAAATTTGCATGGTAGTTATTTATAAAATGTAGATGCTCTCTAAGAACAAATTCTAAAAAAAAAAAAAAATAATTTAAAATGGTGAGATGAGCGAAGAGCGGTCTAAAAACATTCTAAATTACAATTTCTATGGAATTTCTGGAACTACAGAGCCATTTTCAAAAGTGATGGTGGCAAATTTATGGTAACATTCCCTGCTGTAACATAGGCTATATTTTATATTGGTGCCACTACCACAAAAGGGACGAAAGAGCGAAAAACGTTCTAAAATTTCGATTTTTGTTCCGACATTAGTCTGGCTTAATTAGTAATTTCTGAATTATCTGTGGCAGTAAAATTTCCTCTAATGAAAATAGGCCAACGAATAACACTTGGCATTTTTCAAGAATTACGCGAGCAAAGCCGCGGGTTTTGCTAGTTCTATATATTACCGTATTATAGATGGTTTTAAAAGCAAATGTAATGCTTATGGAGAAAAGATGGTTTTGCTGTTGAAACTCATAAAATATCCATCTTAGGTTGGTAATGCATTTCACTGAAAACGTGGAAATAAAAACATAACTTGTAATCTTTAATAATATTTACAAGGACATTGATATGAAAATAGCACTGGGTATTTTACCGCTGCATAATATTAAATTCTGATCAGAAAAAAAATTTGTCTTTGTGCGTGGACGCTTTCGCGAACATTGCAATAACATTAATGAATCCCAATTTAATTGATAAAACTGTATCCAGAAATAAGTATTGGCATAAAAATATAATCCTAATTAGATGTGTTTAATGCAGGAATTAACTTATTGTTCAATAATAATTAATTAGATAGTACCCGTCAAAACTTGATGGTAAAAAACTTGTTATTGTAATGTAGGTTATATTGGTCAAACTAATGCAGTATTAAAATTCAGACTAAGCGAACATCAGAGGTATATATTAAATCAAGAAATCTGTAAATCTTCGATAGGTTCCCACTGTTGGACTTCTAGTCAATGTTTCAATTTTTCCATGGCCAGAATAATTTCTTCTCCTTTCTCGTCCATTCACTTGTATTTTCACGAAACATATTTCATTTTTAAAAATTCCGATAATCTTGTCAATGATTTCTCATCATCTTTTCTCTCTTTAGCTTGGAAATCACTTTTGTAATTCTTTCCCCGTTTTTTCATTACTATTTTCATATTATTACAAAATAAATAAATAAGTAAATAAATAAATAAGTAAAATAAAATTAAAAAAAATATTTTATTTCTTTTTTTTTTCTTGCGTTTTCACTTTTTGTTTTTTAAATTACTTATTTTATTTTATTTTAATTTGTTTATTTCTTTTACTTCCTTTTCTCTTTTCTTTTTGTTACTTTTTCTATAATTTTTGGCAACACCTTCCCCTTCTGCATCGCCTTTCGCAACACTTTCCTCTGTGCTGCTTTCAGCTAGCACAATCTGTTGCACTCTTTGTAGGCACTCCTCTCTGTCCTCCCTGTTCATTTGTGACCTTGTCCCCTTACGGACACATGTTTATATTTGCTGATGACGGGCTATTAAAATTTCCAACCCAAAACGGGTAATGTGTGTTCTTTTGTAATTATGATGATTCTGACAAAGTTTTATTATTTATCGCTAGTTTGTATTTACCAGTGCTGTTTCATCTATATTACATTAAGATATTTCAATTTTTTCAACGAGGGAATTAAATAATGGGAAAAACTTTTAAATTTCAAAATGTTTTCATACATATATACACTGTATGCAAGTATACACTTAGTTGCGAAACTATTTTAGGAGCATAAAAATAATACGTTAATTAATATTCGTATTGAATTAGTAAACGTAGTGGTCAAATATGATTTATTAAAACAAGAGACTCTAGTTTGAAACACTTTATAGAAAAACTATGTAATGTTAACAAAATATCTTTTTAATATATTTTAATGACATTTTAGACACTTTTTTTCAATACCTTAGAATAATGACATTTTAGACAAATATGGAAAACTATTAGCATTCATTTTTTTAAAAATAAAATTGCAAATATAATATGTGGCAATATTCCAATTCTTTTTTAAGGAATGTACACTTGTAAAGACGGCAATATGTCTCAAGAATAATTTTATCGGTTATGCTTTTCAGTTTTCTGTTTATAGACAATTTTCTTTTGCGCCAGTAATTTCATAATTCCCGTCTTTTGAAAAATTAAACAATTTCTGTCACTCAGTTTAGTCATTATATCGTTTTTCATTATTATTAATTTGTGATTTTTTTATTTGTTCAAAATGACTTTCCTCTTATTTAAAAATAAATTATTCAGACTGGAGTTGATGCTATACCAAATTTTGAAATACTTTTAGTTTAACAGGTATCACTTCATTTGATAAAACTCGTGTTAATTTACCAAACTTTCTATATATCAAACAGCGAATAATAAATACAAAATACTCTCTTTACGTCACTTGAAGACAAATTGAAATATATAACGTTCTTCAGTTTATGGATATTTATAACACAAGAGTAAACTTTAATTACGTTCTAGAAAATTTATTTAGTCCTCAAATGTTATTGCCTACAACCACTTCAAAACAACATTATTCATTATATTGCTAAGTTCTCTTAAGTTTTCTTGTTTCAATGCTCTGTTATAATCTTGTCAATAATGTCAAAGTACACTCCTGGTTATCCTTATAATCAAAGTTAAAGAATAAATAACTTAAGATTAATGATTAAATTATACCTTTCAAATTCAACAAAAATAAAATTATTGTTCTAAAAGAAGGAATGAGTGTAAACTGGTTTTATACGTTATCAATGTTTAAAAATCGTATATTATTTAATGATATATTCATCCTAATCTGAATGTTAGAAAGAGTATTAATAAAACATAATTGTAATTAAGAAATTATACACTGTGTTAAGAAAAAAGCATAAAAATAATACGTTATTTAATATTCGTATTTAATTAGTAAACGTAGTGGTCAAATATAATTTATTAAAACAAGAGACTCCTGTTTGAAACACTTTATAGAAAATCAATATAATGTTACCAAAATATCTTTTTAGTAAATTTTATTGATATATTAGTTAACAGCAACAAACAATTCATGTTTTTTTTTCTTCGATTTATCTGAAAATAATGCAGACCTAAAAGGACAACCTATCTGATCCAGGTATCAATATAATATTCTCGATAACGAACAAACGAAGAAATAACTTCTTAATAGCCAAACTGTTACTGCAAAAGATTTCAGAATTACGTCTTCAATAATTTTTTTATCAAACTAGAAGGCCCTTTTTCTATTAAAAAAGAAATACTTATTTTTAACTGTCAGTAATCTAAAACATTTTATTTTCCCTTTTTAAGGGATTTCAATTTATATGCTGGTAGTGATTAAACAAATTGACATAAAAAAAGGTAGTTTTGTTCCTTTCTTTTCTTACTTTAAGAATTATGCATAGTTTTTCCAGTGATGTTATTTATAATAAGTAAATAAGGATTTGATTTTTAATGACTGAAATATGCATTTTTAATTCCGTGTTTCACAATTAATTTTCATTAAATATTTGCTTTTCCAACATTTTCACAGAATAATCACAAAAAAAAAAAACTAAGATGAAACAATATACATCAACTGTCAAACTTTCGACCACAAACGGTACACATGTACCAATATTGTTGCCAACCGTGACTATTTTTTTTTATTATATTTTGCTTACATCTGTTTCCAAGTACAATTTTCCTGGCATATATATGTAGAATTGTATCACAAAGATTATAGTTTGGAAAGAGCATAAAAATATGTACCAACCTGTGTAAAAAAATTACTATATTGTTAACATAAGAACAAGAATCTAAATTCTAGTACATGGAAATTTTCAATTATTGTCATGTTTTATAATTTTGAAAACAAAAAGCAATTGTTTTCTATTATCTATGGTTATAATTGATCAATGTAGTTTATTTCATTAGGCATATATTTCAATAGTAATCGGATGAAAATATGAATAAATAATATTTCATTAATATAAATCCCTTTATATTTAATTTAAAAAAAAATCTGAAAATAAATTTACTGCAAGTAATAACTTTCATGTCCATTTATCTACATTGAAAAAATCATTTTTTAATGCAGCTTGTTTGAAAAAAATATATATTCACGTTAATAACATCATAAATTTAGCTATTTCCAATTATGTCTAATTTTAATTTTAAACCAAATGCTGATGAGAACCCTTTGTTATCCATAATATGAGATAAGAAAAATGTATAATTCTAATTCATGAGGAAGAATTAAAACACTTTTTAGGATATGGTTTATATAGAATTTATTTTCTGATTAATATCTTATTTCATTTTAAAAGCCAACTAATTTGTAAATGTATTCTGTTTTTGTTAAAGCTTTAGTACTTAAAACTTTCAACAATTTATTCATTTACATTACTTTATATTTGTGTTATATTTTGAAACTACTAATGGTTTTATTTTAAAAAATCACGTCACTTTATGTGCAAAGATTTTTTTTTCTTTGCTTTAATTTTTACGAAAATCATACTCAAATTTTGTAAATGTAGTTTTTTGTTAATGATTTTTTTTTTGGACTGGCAATTTTTTTACATTTATGTTTACGTAAATATTCTCTCATTATGCAATAGAACAATAATTAAAACAAGTGGGTAAGTGTGATCGAAGATCGCGCAAAGCGTTTCGTTTAATATTCCTTTAAAAACACTTTATCCTTTCTTTAAAAAATCCAAATAAATTTAATTTTCTAAAAAAAAAAAAATGTCTATTTTTCTCGGTTTTTCGAATATCTGAACCAGCCCGATAGCGGGTGAAGCCCGCTATTATATTCTGTCATAATATCTGTCATGTGGACTAAATACGATATTAAAAAAAAATTAATTTCAAAATTAAACATGTTGTATACCTTCAAAATGTTAAAATATGCGAATATTTCCATAATCGGGTTTTTATCATGATTCAATACGTTCCTCAAACTCATATATTTACTATTCTCTATTACTCATATTCATACCCGCTTTGTATTATTCTGAAATATTTGAAAAATCCGTTAAACTTGCGATATGACGTCAGATTTTCTTTTTAATTCTCTAATGACGTGTAATTAATCTGCTTTGTGTACATGCACACATACTCATACTCCTTGTATTATTGAGAAATCTTTCTGTTTTATTACCACTATGACGCCAATCATTTTTATTTCATATTAATATTTTTTTTTTCAATTGGTGAAACTTTTTATTTCATTTTTATTTTTCACGTGGAAATCGTCTGATAGAAAATTAATTATTGTAGAAAGAATGTCATCATGGATTTTTAATTTTTGGCATCTGCTATAACGAAAAATGTTTAAATTTAATAAGAAAAGGCTGTTAGAATTTTGGTTTTTTATCTCTATTTATTAAAATAATGCGAATTTTTCAAATTTTAATATTTTCAGCTCTTCACAGCTGATATTCTGATTTATACACAAAGTTTCAACTCTGTAAGTTACATAGTTTTCGAGAATGGCTCTGTGACAGACAGACAACGGAGCGGGAGCAATAGGGTTTCGTGAGATGAACGAAACCCTAAAAAAGGACTCTCTCAGAATTTTTCACTGAATCAGAACTCACTTATTTGAACGATTATAAGTATCATTTCCTTTTAATAAATGTAATTAGAAAAAACGTACAATTACCTTTTTACTGATTTATGTGTATGTTAAAAAAAAAGAAAAGAAAAGAAAAGAAAAGAAAAAAGAAAAAGAAAAAAAAAAACATTTTTTTCACCAAATGTAGCCTTGTTTCTACCTGATCAAAAATTGTTTTAACATTAGTTTTTAAATATATGCTGATTTCAATTGCTTTTTATGCATTTTTCATGACGCGAATTCGGATTTTGGATTTTATGCTTTTTAGCACTTTCCAACCTAGTTGAAAAGTGCTTATGACTTCGGTTTGTCTGGCCGTCTGGCCGTCTGGCCGTCTGGCCGTCTGCCGTCTGCCGTCTGCCGTCTGTCCGTGCTCTAACTCCCGTAAATATGCTCGGATTGCTCTGCAATTTTTATATGTTATTATCGTTATCTATAGCATGTTCCCTATTTCAACGGAAGTGTGTAGCACTTATAGTTTTTTTACAGGGACACTCAAAAGAATTCCGTTACATTGCGGTCTATGGGGAAAAATCATTTGCTGTTTATTTAAATAATGTTTCACTATTTTAAACGCATTGAAATTTATATATATCACTAAGGTGCATTAGAAGAAGCTTAATATGGAACAGGGTGTGCATAGCACTTATAGTTACTTTACAGGGACAGTAAAAATAATTCCGTTACATTACGTCTATGGAGAAAAATCGTCTGCGGTTTATTTAAATAATGTTTCACTATTTTAAACGCATTGAAATTTATATAGATCACTAAGGTGCATTACAAGAGACTTACTACGGAATATTGTGTGTATAGCAGTCATCGTTCATTTACAGGGACACGCAAAAGAATTATCTACTGTCTGTTAACAATAATTCCTGGAAGTGCGTTTTAAGTTACTGAACGCGATTTTAATGTTAACTTGCTTTTTGTCTATTACGTGGTGTGTATAAATTCTGTAGATCCTATACAGGGCAGCACAAAAGTTCGCGAACACATTTCTGTTTATTGACAAACTCCAGACGGAGAATTTTAAAATGTGCTACACGTTTCCTAACTGAACTAAAATTTAGCATCCTATGTAGTATATATACAATTCTATATATCCTATACAGGGCTGAATAAAAGTATTCGGATATTTTTCCGAATATTGTATATGTTGGAAATTCCTGAAATTATGTTTTTAAATATGTTATGCGTTTTCCAAATTGTTTACTTAGAAGTTATCTTTTAGCTTATTAAACGGTATGATTTGTAAAATTATTTTGGAAGCGTTGGAAAGTGCTACATAATCTATGCTTGACGCATGATTTTTCGTTCTTGTTTAGTTTTAACACACTATTTGTTTTTACGAAATTACCATTGCTTTGCGAAACTGAAACTGTTTGTTTATATTTTTGTAAAACCTATATTCATAACGATATGTAGCTGGAATTTAAACACAGTGTTCCTTTTTTTTTCTTTAGTATAATTATTTCCTAATCTTCATTTCAGTTATTCGGAAACATTATGTCATGAAATAAACGAAATACCACTATTCGGAAATAGTGGTACTCCAAATGAAGGACAATAGAGATTCTTGTTCAGTATGATTAAAAATTTAAATTTATGTTCATATACCTAAAATAGAAGTGACTATTCATGTATCTAAATTCTAAGAGAAATTAATTACCAGGGGTTATTTGAGCCACTTTCAAAATTTACACTCAAAATCAATTAAAGTTTCATTGAGCGCTCTAAAATGTGGGTCTACCTTTGTACTTTATGTGTATGTCTAAGGAAGTTTTCGGAAAGACTGTGCATAATGATAAATAAACAAAACATTTTAAATCAAATTACCTCAGTGATAAGAGTGACTTGGGCTACATGTGTAAAATAAGTACTTCACTCAAATCAGAATGCTGTGAGGTAACAAAAGCCATTACTCAGTTTGTATAAAATTTCACATTTAGTCAAGAAACACAATATGTATAATTAAAATTCTACAAAAATGAGAAATAATCATTTGTTCTCGAAAAGAAGTTTGCATAAGTCATCGGGATTCATGAGTTCATATTAGATTACACTTAAATGTTAATTATGACTTTAAAAAACTTACAGGTTTTGCTATAGCAATAATTTTTGTAATGTCAACTTCCATGTTAGATATCTATACGGAGAAATCCGTAATCACATGTTTATGATTTTGAGCTTTTATAAGAAACTGTCATTTGCAATTTTTCATCATTTGATATCATTTCAGTAACAATATTATATAATTGTTTTGCCTCCCCCCTCTGCTTTTATAATGATGTAGACGCACGATTTTAGCTTTACCATTTGCATGGTGTATTTCTGTAGATCGTTAGGGAATTTACCAGCACCAAAGTTTGTATTGCAGTAAATATCAAATCAGTAAATTTACTTAAAATGAAATCAGAATATGAAACTTGCAGAAAATACTCATTAACGTCATGAATGGATAACTTGAGTTATAAAATAAATTGATAAAATAAAAAAAAAATGTGAGTATAACTTTTAAAACAAACAGTTAGGGGAAGTATATTTTTAGGTTACCCGAAACTATGTAATCGTTCAAATTCATGTAATATTACAACTATGGGAGTTAAATAAAAAATGTAAAAAATTAAGATGAACACAACTTTGTAAATTCAGTGAATATTTGAACTTATTTGTAATCGCTACAAATCGTGATATGTCTCAAACAGGTTATTTCAGTATAACTGAACACAATGGGGGGAAGGGAGGGACAAAGAGTTTTTAAATTGAAAAGAGTGATTTCCAGTCAGCATTGAAACTATTCCTTGCAAAGTGCATCAAATTACTTAACCGGCTCAACTAACTCCTGATTACGATATATTGAATTGGAATCAAAACTTCATTGTAGTTAAAGTTTTAATACATTATGTAGAAATAATTATCTCATAAGGATTCTTTGACATACGTATTTATTCATCCTTTGCTGTAAAACATTATTATAACAAATTAAAACTCAATAACTGCAGAACTGACATATCTCATATTAGTCAAAGCTAAAGCGTATTATTTCCTTTTTTGCTGCTAGATTTAGGAAATAAACAAATCACTTCTAAACGGAATTCCTGATATATTTAGTACCACACTTAACAGCAGTTAGAGTAATGCAGTTTGACATTTGGATAAATTATATGTTCCCTAATTAAGACACAGCGTACAAACATTCCCAGATATGAATTAATTTTGCAAATATTTTCTACACTATTATTTGTATTATTCTAGGATAAAATAACAAAATTTTCAAAGGCATTATCCATTTAATCTTACTTTTTATGCAAAACACTTGTTCGTCTGTATCGATATTGTAAACAAGTGGGTAAGTGTGATCGAAGATCGCACAAAGGGTTTCGTTTAATATTCTTTTCAAAACACTTTATTCTTTCTTTAATAAATCCAAATAAATTTCATTTAAAAAAAAAACTTTTAAAAAAAATCATGTTTTTTTATAAAGTAAAAATTTACCGGTCTATTTTTCTCGTTTTTTCGAATATCTGAACCGGCCCGATAGCAAACCGCTATTATATATACTCTGTCATAATAATATCTGTCATGTGGACTAAATGCGATATTTAAAAAAATCTATTTCAAAATTAAACATGTTGTATAGAGACCTTCAAGTTGTTAAAATATATGCCAGTATTTCCATAATCGGTTTTTATCATGATTCAATACGTTCCTCAAATTCATATATTTACTATTCTTTATTACTCATATTGATACTCTCTTTGTATTATTCTCAAACATTTGTAAAATTCGTTAAACTTCCAATATGACATCAGATTAATTTTCTTTTTAATTCTCTAATGACGTCATATTAAGCTGCTTTCTATAATTACACATACTCATACTCCTTGTATTATTGAAAAATGTTTGAAATTTTCCGTTTTATTACGAACATGACGTCCTATTAATCTTTTTTTCAATTGGTGAAACTTTCTATTTCATTTTCATTTTTCACGCAGAAATCTTACAATAGAAAATTAATTACGAAAGAATTTTATTGTGGATTTTTAATTGTTCACCACTGCTGTAACGAAAAATGTTTCAATTTAATAGGAAAAGTATGTTATATGTTTGGTGTTTTATCTCTCTATATTAAAATAATACGATTGTTTCAAATTTAGGATTTTGAGCTTCATAGTAGATATTGAGCTAAAAGTACACAAAATTTCATGTCTGTAAGATATATAGTTTCTGAGAATCGGCTCTGTCACAGACAGACAACGAAGCGGGACTAATAGGGTTTCGTAAGATTAACGAAACCCTAAAAAAGACAAATGTTTCTGAATCTACGAAAACATAATATAACAACAAATAAAAAGTACAACAACATCTTCTGAGTTACACATGTTTCCGAAAAACGTTATACACCAATATAATTTTGATATTTAAAGAAGCATTTATAAAATTATGGTTTTCTTTTGCTGCCATTCGTTTTCGTAAACGTTTTGGAATAGTTATTATATTGTACCTATTAATACTTTTGCTCAATACCCAATATAGATTTTTCCTATGCTATCAATTCTCCAGTAAACATTTTAATGTTCAGCAAACATGCTTGACAGACAAGCACGCTGAATTAACAGCATGAATATAACTTTAAAATTAATATTATCATTTCGTTACTCTTGCAAGTATAAATTTAATTACACAACTAAAAATGTTTACTAAAGAATTGATAGCATCCGCGAAACCTACATTCCTAATATAGAGAACTGATTAATACAATATATTAACTACTAGGAAACATTTCCGAAAATCAGAGGCAGAAATAGAAACTTTTTTTTTATATAGATGCGTCTTTACAACACAAAATTATATTGGTTTCTGAAGTTTCGAAAGATAAAGAACGCTTTTCGTTATGGTGGGTAACTTGGAAGAGGTTATTGAATATTTCCATTCGTGGTTATATTACATTTTCATAGAATAAGAAACGTCCTTTGTTTTTCAAACTGTAGATATAACTTTGTGCCATTTTACTATGTTGTGTAAAATGCATATTTGTCTTTTCCCTTCTGATACAGGTAGAAAAATAGTTTAGATTTGATGATTTAAGGTACCGACCGTTTTATGAGTTGCTCTCTTTTGTGTATGCTACACTCTAATTTATGAAAAAAGTACATAACTCTACGTAATTAATGTTCTTAATGTACACTGTAAAAATAAATAAATAATAATAAATAAATAAATCCACGAAAAACTTGAAAATATACTGGCAGCAAAGGCTATTCTCCGTTCTTCCACCAATCTTCAATTTTGACATCCCAGTTTTCAAGACGGAAATTAGCCGTTACTTAAGAAGTGAAATTTCTGTTTTTACAAATAAACTAGATAGTACCCGTCAAGATTTGACGATAAATAACTTGAAAGTTCCTTTAGAAACATGCTTTTATTTTTAATTACATGCTTTTAAATTAATTAAGTATTGAAAATTTTGATTTTTTCTGTTGTATTGTATAAGCGATTCCTACAGATATAAGACAATAGATTGTGGTGTCAATCCAGCTTACTCAACTAATGAAGTGAAATAATTTTAAGCTTGTAATTCACATCCTATTATATTTGAATTAATTTAGCAAGAATTTAACTAAAATATTAATTGAATGAGATATTTTTACTTACTACAGTCACAATTTTTTTAAAAAAATATATCAATATTTAGTATTTTCTAATTTTTTTAAACTATACCTTTTAAATTTTGCATTAATTTTTTTTTATCAGCCTGATTTTAAAACCCAGATAAACCATGGATATCAAGGTGATTTCTTTTGTAATTGTTATATGGATATTTTTTCTTGTTTCTTTTTTCTCTTCTTTTCTTTTCCTTTTCCTTTTTTTTTTTTTTTTTTTTTTTTTTTTTTTTTTTAATGAGAATAATCATATACTTTTCTTAGTTATACAAATATATCTTATTGATAATGGTCATACAAAATATGCATAAAAGTTTAGATCACTTTATTTAATCGTAATTTCATGCAGTCTTTTAATTTAAATATTTATAATATGAAATAAGTAATTAAAAAATATTGTCGATTGTTAAATTTTATTTACCATAGTCCCTATATTTTGTAAAAGTAATAGTATTTAGTATTTCTGTTATACACAACCTTTAACATTTTTCATTAAATTAATTTTTATCAGTATAAAATCCTGACTTTAAACTTTGTTGTTTGCAGCTAATGATTTATAATACATATTTTTTAATTACTTGAACTTATATTTTCCATTTTCACACATTGTTTAATTGTTAAATCATGGATATCAAGATAATTTAGGGTTCCTGTATGAATATTTTCCCTTTTTTTGTTTTCTCTCCTTTTATTATTCCTTTTTTACATATGAGATCTTGATAATGGTTATACCGAATATAATAAAAATTATAGACCAGTTCAATTTACTTAATCGATAATTACATGCACGATCTTTTAATTTAAATACTTTTAATATAAATTTATTAATTATAACAAAATATTCTTGGGTGTTAAATTTTACTTAATTATAAAACATTCGAATAAAAAAAATACAAATTATATCACTTTTCCTCCTGAAATAAATATGGCATTATTAAAATGAATTAATGTCATTAAAATAAGAAAAATCATTCTGCCCGGAGTGGGTTTCGATCCGACACGATGATCGGAACAGAGAAGCACCGCGCTTTATACCACTAGGCCACCGTTTTCTCGTTCGAGTGTGCTCTTAAAGCTGGTTAGGTTGTAGATTTAATTTTACGCATGCGCAAATGGGTCATTTTCATGTGAAAAATCGATCGGACGAAAATACCTTTTTGTTTTAATATATAGGAAATGAGCAATAGCGTAATATTAAAAAGAATCTAGATAATAATTGTATATACTGATACACATTTATACGGAACAGGTATTGCATATTATCAAAGCCATTTTTTATCGACTTGCCTTACCGTGATTCAAACCTCGGTACTCGCCATTAACGGATAAATGCACTGTTCCTTACACCACCTACTGGCCACAACGAGTGACTTAGTTATAGGCTAAAACATACATCACGAAAATTGACTGGATATTTTACGTTTTCTCTTAATTGAAAATAAATATTTCCATTTATCTTTCTTGGAAGGAATATTTTTGCTTTTAACATTCTACGAGTAAGGATACAAAGGAAATTTTCCTTTCTTTGCAGGAAAATGTACTATTTCCCCTTTGTTTCCGTTAAAAGACAGAAATTTCTCATTAAATCATATATAAAAGATATATCAATATATATAAATATATAAAAGATTTTTTTTTTTTTTTTACAGTGTAGAGACTTCTCTAAAATAAAACTAAGACTGTAACTCTTCAACATTAATTTTTTACTCGTATACATAAAAATGCAGAAATCAAAATCTGTGTTTATTTTTAAAGTTGCACCTAATAATTTTGACTATAGAGGATGTTTTACAGAAGAAACATTGAATTTGCCAGATTCAACATTTGCTAATTTACTTTTGCCTACGTGTATAAGAATGTAATTTGCATTTCTAAATTTTATGATTATATATTCTCAGCTTGAAAAACTAGCTTATGCCATTTAAAAAAATATATATTATACAAATAAACAGGTTGGGGAAGATGCACCAGCCAATTTATTATAATAATCTCGGTTCAACAATATAATGTTTTGAAATGTCAAACTCACATCTAAGTACGTTCCAATTACTGTGACATCATTTAATATGTGCAAGATTTTTTATTTATTTATAGGAAAACTTTTTCTTCTAGAATATCAGTTTATTCTATACGTACTATAATGAGATGGTTGAAAAATGGTAGAGTTTTTCTAAATATTAGAACTATCAAATTGATTATGTACTGTAATGTATTTAATACTTCACAATAGATAACGTAAATACAGAAACCTGCAGTATACCACGAAATTTTATATTTAATATTTTATTGAAATATTCTACGCAGGACGAAAATCTCTACATAATCCAGGCATAATTGAGTACAGGCCTAAAATCAGAGAGATACACAAAAAAAATGTGCATTTCAATGATATTGGCACATGCCTGTAATATAAAAAGGAATTAGAACCTTATATTTCTAAATCAACTAATTGTATGAAGTATTGTATAAGTAGTATGAGCAGTATGAAGTAATTACAAAAAATAAAAAAAATCACATTGCTGATAATGATAATATTATTGATTTTTCGGATTCTACGGAGGTGAAACATTGGATCAGTTATCTACGGGTTCTTCTGAGGTATGGTGCTTTACTGGTTAATGTGCCTTAAATGATCCCGATTAATCTTGGAAAATAAAAGAACACTGTCAGATTTACTTTCTTTTTCAGATAGACTTTAACATTTCTAAATTTATATGTCCGAAAATAATAAAAAAATTACAAAGTATTGAATTAAGATGGTCTGAAATGCGTACTTTTACTGCTTTATTTGCTATTGCCATATCGAGATGACATACGCAAATTAAGCACTTTACAAAATTATTCATCCCTATATGCATTTTCAAGTTAATTTTATCAAAAAAAATCTTAAATAGGCTTTTTGTTACCACTTTGTACTTCAACTAAATTAAAATGTGAATATATTAGTAAAGCTAATTGTTTAATAAATGTTACAATAACAGTTTAAATAATGCCGAATTTTACAAAAGTATTTGACATATGTATGATAAGTTAGAAATTCTCTAAAAATATTCCGTTCATGATTAAAAAATACCCTTAAAATATTATAGAAAAATATGTAGAAAC
The DNA here is from genome assembly GCA_963931845.1 of Maratus michaelseni. Lineage (NCBI taxonomy): Eukaryota > Metazoa > Arthropoda > Arachnida > Araneae > Salticidae > Maratus > Maratus michaelseni. The sequence continues at coordinate 421,349,698 of OZ007588.1, forward strand.
TTCGACTAGAATTATTACAAAACGGGTAATTTCACATAAATTCTGATAAATACAGAAATATGTTACACTAGTAATATACTAAAGAATTTTTTATATAAAAAAAATATTTAATTTCTATGAACCCCAGTTACTCTTCTGCATCAAAATTTCACACATTTGTTCACAATTTGTTTTCTGAAAAAAATATTTTTTTCCACGCTTTGTTTTAAATTTTGCAGTTGGTTTAACTGATCAGAAAATCAATTGAAAAGAAATTGAAAGACAGAACATAAATTCAAACTGAGAAATTATCACTAAAATTACTACATAATTTTACTGTATTTACTTATGTATGAAATGTTACATAATTAGTACTTTAAAGTAATTTAAAAAAATCCGGAAATACGTTAAATTAGCAACACATAAACATTTTAAGAAGTTAAATAAATGATGTAATTATGTTGTAATGTAGTTATTATTCAGATTTGCTATATTACAAAACCTAACTTAAAATTTTTCTATTAAATATGGTGCTTTATGTTGTTTTCTGTGAAATATTGTTACTATAAATTTAAACAATTATAAATTAAAATTATAAGAATATTCAAAGAGGAACATAAATTTAAAAGCAGAAATTATCACTAAAAGTATTTCATAACTTTTTTTCCAAATAATTTTAAATAAATTTGAAAATATGCTAATGAACTCATAATATATGTATATAAAATTTAATATATAAAAGAAATGTAAACAAACTTAATTAATTATGTTTGTAAAGTTATTTATCATTTATAAAATATTACTTAACATAACTTTCATCCATTGTTTTAAATTGTTCTGTAACTTAAATGTATAGAAAATCAAATGAAGGAAAGTTCAAAGTAGAACATAAATTTAAATATTCAAATTTTCAAAAGGTAAAAGTTTAGTTCAACATAGTTTTAACGACCTGTTTCCGTAGAAACGTAATGTGAAACTGAAGATGGAAAAGTACACTCTTGAACTGTTCTTTCTAAAGCAAGTTTTAGAATGTTTATTATTTAAAAAGAAAATGAAATACAATGTTTCATTTTCTACAAAGTGGAAACATAGAATTTTACATGCATCCTTCAGTTCCATAAAATTATTAAAGCTTATTTTGACTTTAGATAATATGAAAATAGATAAATAAATATAATATAATATAATTTTCTCTAATTTATTAAATAAAATTTATTTTTATTGAAGAAAAGTAGTAAGTTTATAAGGAAAATTCATGTCATAAAAAATGTCATGTCAGTAAAATGTATTTTACTTTTTGAAATAAAGTAAAAGGTAAACATTGTTATCTAAATTCTATTATACCTAAAAAAATTAAATCAATTTAGAAAATGAAAAAGAAATTAACCAAAATTATTTAATTATTTCACTTAGAAATACATAAAAATTAATTGACCTAAGCCTAAAATTTTATATACAAGAAGAAAGCTATTTTCAAAGTAAGATGTCTATTAATTATGATTCATTGAATAAGAAATACTCTAACGAAATTTGAATAATTTGGCCCATGAACTTGATAATCATTCTTTTAATCGGCCTTTAAATAATATGGAAATAAACCTGAATTTTATTGTCTACTGTAATCCACTGAGAGTACGTCTGTACGGTTCCATTAACATGAGTCCTTATATGAAATCCTGAAAAAAATATTTTTTGGAAAGTTTTCAAAATAGGTTCTATCATGCACATCAGTACTGCAAAATTTTGCTAATTAAAAATACATAAAAGTTTATAGTTTATGTTCACCTAAATTTGCCGTACTTTTATAGTAATATAGAAATAATGAAAACTGTACAATATTCATCTATTTCGTTTAAGAACAAAATTCACTCATGTCTAACAGTTAAATAACAAAGAGGTAAAATCTGATAAGGAAAATATTTTTTTTCGAAATTAGTGAACTTATCACAGATTGTGCTTAAAATCAAAGAAAATGATCGGTAAATAATTAAACACTACATGTAAGCAGAAATGCGAGTTATTGACCACAAAGAATGTCACTGTTCGAAGTTTGTCAATAAAGATGGTGATCTTCTACAAATGAGGATATTTTCTAGAAACTGTCGTCTCATAGTGTAAACTCTTCACGATAATGAGATTATCTATGTCTGTTTCGGATGTCTGTTCCTAATTACGGATAATACATGAATGTAATACCAACTTGGGCATAACCTATGTGTGTTTATTGATAGTAACCGTTTGTGATCATGAAAGTCATTCCATATTGAAACAATGTTTTAGAATATTGCCCGACAATATGGGCCCTTAGAATTACGCATCCAAAAACTAGAAAAGGGACATATAACATATAAAAGTTCAACATTTTTATCAGGTATGTAATCTCTACATGGCGCAACAATAACAGTACCAGGAGGGACGAGGTAGATAAGTGCGACCTGCAACATAAATTTTTTTTTAAAATAATCAAAAATCACTTCTGTACACTTCGTAGATATTGAAAGCATTAGTTTCAGTACTTGGAGTTATACAGATACAATCCAAACAATAGTCCAGAATTAGCTTCTAGACCAAACCGTGAAGGATGTAGCTCCTCACCGTTGCTATGTACAGTCGAAATGATCTCGAGAGGAATTTAATAAGTCGTCTGTGGGACACAAATAATTGATCGTATTGCATGTCCCAATGTGTGACACATGCATGTGTCCCCTCTTTTGAAAAAATGAGTAAAAAAATATATTTTCGCCCACGTTGAAAGGGGGCTAATAGGGATAAATAATTGTGGAATCTGCTTGCGGATGCAGAAAATGGTCTAAAAGATCATTCGTTGACTTTGGACGTCCAATTACAGGTCTTCACGACTATGCTTGCTTACTTTGATAACAGTTCCAAAAGCATTACACTTACGTCATGGGGTGAATTCGACTATATTTTTCTTTGAGTCAAGACTTCACCAAGCTCTGTTATTTCCTATCAAGATATTAATGTTAATAATAGTGCTTGATGACATCGTCACCAAGCAATATTAAATATTTTCTTCTAGACAAAAATTCAAATTTTCCTACAATTATCTTAATCCCCCAAAAAATAGTAGCGCCATGTATATTAATGATATATTATAGGGGACGTGGCTATAGTACATTCAGAAACATGCAGTATTACACAACGCCCAATGAACACGGAGGTATTCTGTTTTATATATGTTCTTACATAACAATAGTAGCTTCTATTCCCTCGCAGACTTTGTATGTACAAAATGCAAAATTGGAGAATATATGCATATTTTTCTTTAAGAGATATTTTAATAAAATTAAAATAACTGAGAGAATTTTCTTTTACTTGCAACTTTTACTAAAATGAAGCAATTTATTTTAATATCAGCAACATCGAATTGTTCTATTTCAATACCTTCTTCATTTTCTGCATGATGAAATGACTCATTATCACCACTCTCTAATAAGAAATCTGCAGACATATCATCGCTGCTAATTTTAAAATATGTTTCATGATGACTTTTTTTACAGATCCCGTGCTTCAACTTCTTTGAAACTATTTTAGTACTGTTTCTTAATTTTTGAATACTTGCAGCTTCAATGAGAATTTTTTCTGTAGTGGATGTTAAAATCCTAGATATACCATTTTTTTCTCCATTTAGATGTTTTGCGAGGTGAAGCTATCACGTAGGTCGGACGAATTCTGGTGTTAGAGTAGTAGCAAAAGTGTCATTAACTTTAGAAGTACTTGCTTTTAGTTCTTCATTTGCATCAATGCAGATATTTTCTAGGCAATCACCCGCAGCAGCATAAGAAATAACAGTTTCAGTCTGTATAACTTCAATGGTGTTCAAAGAATTTGCTACAGATTCAACCTCTGAAACATAAAGTGTACTATCTAATACTGGCCTGTCATTTACTGGAAAGGATTCAAAATCATCATCATTAAAAACAGTAGTAATAAAAGGCCATCAGAAAGCTGTTTTTGCAAAGCCTGCTATAATATTAATTCGAGTAAATGACAGAGCAAATGCTTCAGGAAACATACCTGGGAGATTATATACTAAAATTGTTTTACCAGGATATTTCTAAGTAACCAGCTATTCTGCTTTTGCGCAAGTCTTGTTTTGAAAAGACCGAGTACTGGTACATCTAACCGCTGCACTCTATCTGCACATTGAGGTGGAAAGGTACACAAAACAATATCATTTTCTTAAATGAACTGAATCATAAGTTCTAGCATTTAAAATTTTATAAATGATTGTCAACATACTTCATACATACACATTAATTTGAAAGTTGTTTTAATTTAAACAAGAAAAGGCAGCTTTGAAAATGTTCAAAACTATCTCATTAGATTTGTTCAAATCTGCCCTTCATGCCATCATGTTGGAAAATAAGGTTTATATATGTTATAAACAGGTTTAATCAAGATTTTTTATAATGATAAGAAAATCATAAATCTGCTAACTAATATGCCACTTAAGATGAACAACAGAAGACAAGAACACAGGCTTCAGAAGATTACAAAAAGTAAAGTTTAATCATAAGATGTCAAAACACATCATCACTATTCATGACTGAACTATAACTACAATGTGGTAAAAAGCATACGACACATATGTATGTTAGTATTGTCATCCTTACTTCTGAAAAATAGGAATATTGCATTATCAAATTAAAAAATATGGTCACTGTGCAAAACCACCCCCAGTTCAAATGTACCCCCCTCTCGCTCACAGTTAAAAAAGCCTTGTTCAACATGTAAAAAGAATTGTTCCTGAAACTTTTTTTACATGTCAAGCTGTTTGTAATACTATTATAAAGAAAAAAAAATTACGCTTACATATAGAAGCTCCGTGCATGTAAAATACGCATGATTCTATATTTGTTTCAGTATAAGATGAAAATTCTATTTATTGCTTTCTTCAAATTTTGCCTTCAAGGTAACTTTAGAGTTGCTTAGTTATGCCTCAAATTTTTTTCGAGTAATCTGTTTTACGCATTATTTCATTTCAAGTAAAAATAGAAAATAAATTTGCACTACCTCTGTGTAAAAGTATCCCTGGAACAAAAAATATTATTTATGAATCATAAAAATTATCCTGTAGAAAGTATCAAAGAATATAGCAGTGCATAAAAGAAAAGAACGTGCTTTGAAGTCAAATAACCCAGTGATTTTCTTTTTGTTTAAGTGACGTTACTGTTATTGCACAGTCACGAGAAAAGAAAACAACAACTCCACATCCCATGCTATGGAATCACCAAATATTCGCAGAGAAATGCGATACGCAACAATTTAGTATAAGATTGTTTCTTTTATATGAAAGCAGTTCTTTAAATAGAGGTCTTCTAAATATTAAACATTGTACCAAATTTGATTTTTTAAAGGTAACATCCGATTTTGACATCATATTTCAAACAAGAAAATGCACAAACTTTAATTTATATCTTTACAACAAATCATCCGATTGAAATGTTTCTTTTTTAATGAGCCCCAGTAAATGAACAGCAACACATTCCCGGCATTTTTCCGAATCAAATAAAGAGTTTTAATCACGAATTCTTTTTAATAAATTAATATTTAAAAAACGTATAATTTATTAACTCCCAGCTGACCGCCTGTCATTGCCCTGCCCCGTGTAATAACCTTAAATCACTTGAAAAATGGTACTCTGGTCCGGATCTCCACTGCCTTCACACAATATTCCGGGCTTGCTGCGTGGAAAATTTCTTAATTCCACCTTCCACCACCAGGGGCGCATTCTGTTCTCAACAAACCTCTTTTCAAAAGAAACTCTGTCACAATATAGATATAATAAGGGACGAATATTATTAAATTTGTAGGCTTTTAAAGGACCTCTGAAAATGAAAAATGAAACGGAAAACTGTTGTTTAAATTGCATTAAAATTTAATTTTATTGGTAAATGGTGGTGATACAATTTATCTAAGGCGACCAAAGATGCTGGAATGGAATGGGAATATTATGATGGAGTTATGTTCATATTCTGGGGAAAATCAGATATTTATTACTGTGAAAAAAAAATCATGAATCTGAAATTAAAATCTATCTCTAGTGGTGAAACAGTAGTACTACAATTAACAGATAATTCGTTAAAGCACATTTAAAAAATCCCTATGTAACAAAAAAGAATTACAGAAATCGTACGATTAGGGAAGAAGAATTAGCAAAAAAGTCTCAAAAATGCATTAATTAGAAATAGCGATTTAGAGTTAGTAAGTGATGAATGTAAAATAATTTGTAGACTTTTTAAGGATCCCAGAACACGAAAATAAAACCAGGAAGCTTGTAATAATTTTTAATTTTATTAGGAAATGCTGATGGTAAAATGTATCAGCAGGCGACTAAAAGTACAGGAATGTAATTTAAATATTATGATTAAGTCCAATTCTTAGGTAAATTTGACAATTGTTACTGTGTAAAAAAAAGAAACGCCGAAAAAGAAGATTATTATTTGAATAAAGTAGTTGTTTTGGTGCTGAGTAATTTTTTTCTACTGCATATAGTAGCTGGAATACTTAAGACGTTTTTAGAAATAAAATCTAGTAAATCTATTCAAAAAACATAATAAAAGGAATCTAGTTATTAACATGAACGCGATATTTAATAAAGAAACGCCCCCCCCCCCCACAAGTGTAACAAATAATCTGTAAAATTAAGTTATCTTTTTTTAATTACTATGCATTATCAGTCTTATATATTATAATTTATAATCTGTAAAATTAAGCTTTCTTTACTAATTACGGTGCAATGTTAATTTTATATCGTATAATTTCTGACATTTCATTTCAAAAAGTAAATGGAGGAACGGGCCCCGAAGAGCCCGAAGCAGAAGTAAATTCAGTACGATCCCCTCTTCTGTCGGTGTCATTTTTATTCATCGGGTCAGTGTTCTGCAAACATTAAAAATACTTACCAACCGATTATGACAAAATTTGGAATTTTGGAATAACAAAAATACTCTACGTATATATTGTGCGTTTCATTATCTATACCTCGAATAGTTTTCTTAATATGTGAGGATTAGTGAAAATAAGAAAATTTTACCATCTGAAATTATCAAATCATCTCGTAACATCGAACTGAAAAATATATTTGTTTTAATTTTAGGTATTATATTTTCAGAGATATCGTCGAAAGTACTGAAAAGATATGCCCCTTCCCTCCTATTTCCAAATCTACTGAAACTAAATTATGAAAAATTAGGGGTAGTAAGAGTTTATTGATTAATAAATAGTAATTAATAAATTCAATGTACGGAACTCTTTGAGCACGATTTATACTCGCACTTGACCGATTTATTTACTAATTTCTAGATAACCACTATTTCAAAAACGGCATTCATATTCAGCAAGAACTCACAATTCTCTGCCGAATGTTTCCTGTCATATTTCTTTGTGACATTTTTGTGACAAATTGCTATAAGGATGTATTATCATATGGTGATTAATAGATTTTTCCAATACTGTGTATTACATACGACGTTGTCTTCCTTATCGTTCAATTATTCCTAAACCGTTAGGTTAAAATATACAGGGTGAATCTAAACTCTTGGGCAAAATTTTAAGGGGTGATGGTACACATCAAGACAAACAATATTAAATAGGAAACTAAGGGTCCCAAACGTCTTCCGAAGGAGATAGGCGCCATTTAAGTTTAGGGTCCAATATTTCAAATGATTATAAAAAACGGAAAAATTGGTCGATTCGTTTGCGGTTTTCGCCAAAACTATTCTTTATGTCAGTATTTTCTTAAAAATAAATTTTAAAGATAAAGTTCAAAAAATGACGATAGAGGGCGCTTTAGACATTCGAGTAACAAAAAACTATTTTTGACCGTTATTTTTTGTATCTCATTAAATGCTTTCAAAAGCTTAGACTTAAACTTAAATTTTGAGCTCCAAATCTGAATCGTTGGGGGGGGGGGCAAATTTCAACTCCTGAACACAGTTCAGTTTGCGCTACTTAACCACTCCCAACGATTCAGATTTTGAGCTCAAAATTTAAATTTAAGTCTAAGCTTTTGAAAGCATTTAATCAGATACAAGAAATAACGGTAAAAAATAGTTTTTCGTTACTCCAATGTCTAAAGCGCCCTATCGTCATTTTTTGAACTTTATCTTTAAAATTTATTTTTAAGAAAGTACTGACATAAAGAATAGTTTTGGCGAAAACCGCAAACGAATCGACCAATTTTTCCGTTTTTTATAATTATTTGAAATTTTGGACCCTAAACTTTAATTGCGCCTATCTCCATCGGAAGACGTTTGGGACCCTTAGTTTCCTATTTACTATTGTTTGTCTAGATGTGTACTATCCCCCCTTAAAGTTTTGCCCAAGAATTTAGATTCACCCTGTATAGTCGCAATTTCGATAATATTTCACATTTTTTTCTTCATCATTTGAACATCTATTTACTTCAAAATAGTAATTAAAAAAAAAAAAATTACGAAAGTTAAATCTTTATATCTTTCCCGATTCCTATAAGTTTTAGACTTGCTTAAAATTACTTAAAATATTTTCCTTATTCCAACAAGTGAACCTGTTAAAATTACATTTTTGTACGACCAAAATTTACCGAGTGAGAATATTTTTCACTTCTATGAATTTTCGACTACTTATTTCACTAAAAATAGAAAAACACATTTTTAATGCAAAATAAGCGTCACAGTGAATTGAAAATCCAAGTATAACTTTCACAATAGTAGTGAATTAACACCACCGCCTATTTAATGCTTAAATAAATTGTTCAAAAAATGTTAAGTTTATATCTACTGCTAAAATGTATGTTGACTTGCACATGTAAGATAATTTTAAATTGTTGCATAAAATCAGCGAGCAAATCCTTGCGATAAAAAAATACGCTAAAATGTTATATGGATACATTATTGTTCTGTAGTAGAATGTCTATTCGGTGCATTATTTGTTTTTTTTTTGTTTTTTGCAAGAGACTGTCAAGTTACGAATTCATTGTCATAATGCAAAGTACTGTATAAATTCGACACAAACCTGGTTCAAGTCAATTTTTTTGTTAACTTCGCCTGCATTTATGTAATATTATTGCAATAATATTAATAGGAAATACAGAATATCAAAGCACTTCATTTGTCTCATGCGACAAGAAAAATGTACGTAAAATAGTAACACTTTCATATCATAGATATCAAAGCATCATGCAAATTTGAAGAAATAACTGTTCCTTATTTTAAAATAAAATAACCAAAACATGCAGCGAATATAAATTAACGTTCAACGTAGTAGCAAAATATTGTAAGCCTAAGAACTTTAATAGAAATATATTCCAAGGGTATGTAAATATGATTAGCATTCAGTTTAGTTTTCATGTATTTGCAATGCAGACTAATATAAAAAAATGGACTCTTGCATAATTAATTTTGAGTTTAGAAGGAAAGAATCTAATATTTACTTCTGTCCTGTGAGTTTTGTGTATTCCTTTATCAATTTATAAACTACGACAAGTCGATAAATTAATTTAATTTTGAAATTTCGGCATTGCAAATTCAGTAAATTAAATTTAGTTTCATAACACATTCAAAACTTTTTCTGCATTTATCTTAGTGAAATTTGATCGTCTTAAATTAAACATAAAAAATTTAATTTCCCATCATAAATTTATGAAATACATTTAAATTTATTTACACTTTTAATTTGTTTCACAAGAAAAATAAGTTTTTTCTGTTACCATTATTTTATATTACCTGACAAAGACTTAAATTTATATTAAAACTGCAAACCCTAACTTCCTACTTGTTTTGAATTAGCCAAGTTTATTCTAAATATTTGATTCCCAATATGTATCCGACTCCTAACAGGAAATAAATTGACTTATGGTAGGGGTAGTTTTAGAATAGTTATAATAATTAAATTTTCTATGATTCTGGATGTCTAAATAGATTCGTTCTTAACGATTTAACCGCTTCATTTTACGACCATTTTACTGATTAAAAAGTTCAATTATTTTTCATAAGAACTTTTATTTTAATGTTTCTTTCTGAACTTGGGAGAGAGATTTGTATAAAAATATGTTGTTTATTTCTTTTTAATAAAACAAAAGTTTTCGCATTCATTATAGCAGCTGTTTGTGAAGCTTGTTTTGAAAAATAAATTTTCTTTCCCATGCCTATGATGTTGGAGACTGACATAGTTATCATAAAATCGCTATTTAACCAGCAGCCTGTATTAGGATCTCACTAATTTTAGTCTACCTATATTGAGACTATATTACCTTTTTTGTATTTATTATTTATTTATTTTATTTTATTTTTGAGTTTATGCTGCATAATTATGCTTTTGTATGTTAATTAAAATAATAAAAAGACAAGAAAGAAAAATATACATGACGCATTGATTATGAAACACTTTCCAACATCTCAAGAATACTGTAACGAAACGTCACTATTTAATAAGGTTGAAAATAAAATATATCTAAAAAAACAGCCTCAACAATATACACGGATTTTATTATGTTTCATATAGTGCAACATTATTAAAATACACAATAAAAGAGTTTTCCCCATAGGCCATGTTGTAAGGGAATTTGTTTGTGTGTCCTCATAAATAAAATTGTAAATTCTATGCATTTTACATTCCAGAGGATGAATGTTGTATTGCACGTCAGTGATGCAAATCAATTTCATTATGTTTTAAACAGTGAAACTTTACGAAATTGCACTGTAAACGATTTTTTCTGTTATACTATAATGCAATGGAATTATTTTGCGTGTCCCTGAAAACGAACTATAAAAAGTACGCCACTTTCAACAGAGGATGTCATATTGTAAACCTCAATAACATATATCAAGCTCATGGTAATCCAGGTATATTTACGTGAGTTAGAGCACATCCAGAAAGACTAGATATACCGAAACCATAATCTTCACATCCCTCGAGTTTTGGCACAGCAAGTACAGGTTGGGAAAACCCAACGTAAGGTCCAGGACCTGGCTTCCTTTTGGGTGGCCAGCTCCGAATCTGCTGGGGGACTCCGTTCAAAAGTGTTTCGTGGTATTTTCCTCTCATATATTGGGATTCATCGCGTATCGCAACGACCTATGTCGTCACCTTATGGGTTCAATAGGAGTGATGCGCAGGTGGCGGTGCCCCTACCGATCGCGGTGCATACGGGAGGCCTCTCCTGGACGTGTGCGTTATAAATCCCTCAGGACTTGGGTGCGACGGTTGACCTGCTTGACGGACGCCACTCTGACGCCTGGTGGCTCAGCTCAGTTTTTATACCGAAGTCATAAACACTTTTCATCTATGTTAGAAAGTACTAAAAATTCAAATAAATTGTCCGCAAAACTTTATTACTTTTCACGCATTTTAATTTTCAATTCTATATTATGGAAAGTCATCTTTTATATGAAAAGAAACTTTGACTCAAGAATGTGCAAAAATTAATTGGAATATAATATTAAACACATAGATATCAGAAATTTATATTTCAATATTTCTCAACTTGCCGAAGTATTATTTTCCAACATATAATATTAAACTATATGTATATCACATAAAGTTTAATATGTTATATATTTACGTCATCCCACTTATTTAAATTTAATTAAATAATTAAGCTATTTGTAAAGTGGTACATTTAACTAAGTTAAGAATATTATAACCGGAAATAATTAACTGCCTATTCGATTGTCAACTTGATGGTTTAGTTTACTTTAAACATGTAGCATTTTATCTTACACTTAATCACTAAGTGTAAAATCAGATAGTGGTAATTTAAAAAGATATATTTACACGAAATAGCGGAATAATGTACATTATTATAAGGAATGAAACGACTATTCGAATTAAATACAGTTTACGATTCTAAATTTTTAACAGTTTAAAGAATTATACCAAGAAAATATTCAAATATAGTAATCTGGTAATATTTATGGACACATTATGACGAAAACTACAGACAAACTACACATTAAGCTTCTATTTATTTATTTATTTTTAGCAAAATGTTAATTTATTCTCTGTTAATTTCAATTTTTCAACTATCCGAAATTGCAATTATTCCTTTTCCATTAACTATTCAACTTTTAAGCTGTTGCAATGAACATTTAACCCTCATTTTTTATATTAAAAGATCTTTTATATTGGAAATTTTGAAGCATTTATTATATATTCTAATACTATTATGCACTAACGTACATGATATTTAAGATTCATTATTTATTTATTAATAATGAGGCGTAATATATAATATAGTAATTAGAATTAGTATATATATAGTAATTATAGCAATTAGTATAGTATATATAGTAATTATTTATTACTCCTATTTATTTATTTAGTTAGTTTTAACAAAATGTTAATTTATTCTCTATTAATTTCAATTTACAATTATCCGATATTGCAATTATTCCTTTTTCATTAACTATTGAACTTTTAAACCGTTCTAATGAACATTTAATTATCACTTTTATAATATTAAAACATCTTTTATAACGGAAATTTTGAAGCTTTTTTATATATTCTAATACTATTATGCACTAACGTACACGATATTTACGCCTCATTATTTTCTCAATTTAACGCCAGATTATATTTCTAAACATCAATGTATAATATCAGACTAGCTGCATATCATATGCATTTTAATAGTTTACATATCTGATTAATCACAGTTATTTAGACTTTATAAATTAATTAAGATGGATTTTAGTTAAGTTAACCACGAAATATTTAAGTGCAATGCAGTCTGTTTGTCAATTAGAAGGTTGAATTTACTGTGCACCTCACCTGTAACATCTTATCTCACATATAATCAGTATTCGTAAAAGCAGAATGTGGTGGTTTAACAAGAATCTTTACTGGAATATTGATGTAGTTTACATAATTATTAGGAAGGAAACGACTACTCCAGTTACACACTTTAAATATTAAACTTGTATAAAAATTATATCAATCTGAACAGTTCATTATGAAAATATCTAAAAATGGAAATCAGAAATAGTTAAACACAAAATATATCAAATGTTTCGAAAAACTCATGCATTAAACCAGTGTTGCCAGATTGGAGAAATATGGTATTTCTAATATTAATCACATTTTCCAACTTGTTATCTTCGTTTTACTTTATAACGTAATGACTTTCATTAAATTAACTAAAAATTTTAAATCTGAAATAAGGATAGATATTTTAAATAAAAAATCCTCTAATCTGGGAATAGCACATTAAATATTTTTATTTCTTCATTTTTTACCAGATTTTTCAACGTTTTTTTTATCAATTTCTAACAATTTTAAATTAAAAATATTTTTTCTCCTTAAAACACTCCAATTTTTATATTAAATATGTTACTGCTTGCCTTGATAATAATTCAAGCGCACCTCCATGGCGCATTCTATCTTACATTTGATTTTGCCGTTTGGCAACAGTTAGTCTCTCCGGCATTGTTGTTGTGACAGCACGTAATATTCTTTTAATTCCTTTTAACTATTTCATCAGTGAAGATGGTCATGAGGCCATCGCTATTAATAGTATTATCTTTTTTTTAATTAATGGGACGAATTATACAGATTATGTCTTTCATCAATTGATATTGTTCACGCTTTAAACCAGCTATATAGTTAACAATTGACTATGGTGTGTCCTTCTGGTTCAACCTCATGTAATTGTATATATCTCTGTATATAAATATTTTGTTAAATATTGAATAATCTCATAAAATCATTTAACTCTTATCGCATTAATAATCTATAGCCATATCGTAAATAATATATTGTAAATATACATTTCAACATGTTTTACAGTCCATTAAATACACAATATAGCATACTGAAGACATTAGAAGTCTTCAGAATGCATCTCTAATTTTTATATTGACCTGTTTTAAAACTATTTTAAACAGTTTAAATTTTTCATATCTCACTTGCTAAATCATGCCTTCCAATTTAATCGTTTTTGTACAACTATGCTACAGTTTTTAAACAGGTAAAATAAACACATAAAATAATCTAATTTCGCAAAGTATCCCTTTAGGAAGAAAAATAAGAATCATAACAATAACAATTGTTTTACTGCACACTAAAATACCTTGACACAGTCTTTGCTTAGCTTTGTATATTTATGTATATTACTAAAGACTTTACTTAGTGTGGCAAAAAATGCTTATCTATCTTATAAAACATACATTGTTTTTTAAATATCATACTTGAAAACTGTTTTAAAAATCATAAAAAATAAGTAAATTCAGATACCGTATGAAATACGAGGGGCAGTCAGAAAACAAGTTTCCCCTGGCGACTGTGGACAGAGGTGTGTATGAAAGACAAAAAAAGGAATGAGACATTAAATATAAAACATGACTTTATTTTTCCACATAAGTACCAAGTATATTGAGACATTTGCCATGCCGCTTTATAAGCTTCAAAAAGCCCTCTAGGAAAAAATTAGGGCTTTGAATACGGAGGAAGCGTTGAACGGCTGTGGGCGAAAGACGACACAGCAGTTGAACCGAGGCTAACGAAAAAGACAGGCTACCGTGGTGCATTCCACTTATCTTTTTTTACAGACCGCTAGAGTGACGTGTTGCTCTTTTCGTACACCTGCATTGGTGCATTCGAGCATCATGTGACTCACGCGGTCTGTAAAAAAAGATACGCGCAAAGCACCGCAGTAGCCTGCCTTTTTCGTTAGCCTCGAGTTGAACGCGAACGTACAAGACACCGATACACCATTGGGTAGAGGTCGACCGCGATCAAGCAGATGGCACTATTGCACTGCTACAGCGCCATTTCGCCCAAAGCCGTTCAACGCTTCGTCCGTATGCAAAGCCCTGACTTTTTCCTGGAGGGCTTTTTGAAGTTTACAAAGCGGCATGACAAATGTCTCAATGTACTTGGTACTTATGTGGAAAAATAAAGCTATGTTTTATCTTTAATGTCTCATGACATTTTCTGTCTTTCATACACACCTCTGTCCACAGTCGCCAGGGTAAACTTATTTACCGACTGCGGATTGCCCCTTGTACATTTGAAAGTACTTTTTATTTAATTCGACTTATGTAAAAATTGAAATTTTTCCGATTATAAAAATTTAATAAATTTGCGTTAAACGATATTGATTGCTCCATTCTTTGTCACCGTAGATATGACATCTGTCTTACTGACATACATGATTTTACCATTTTAATAAACAAAATTACTTAATTCCCAACTTCACATCTTTAATAACAAATTAGCCATGAAAAACATTTACTATAACGAGTAAAAGAAATATATTGCTTATTTAAACGGATAGTTTCATTTCCATGAAAAGCTATTAACAGATAAAATATCATTTATTACTCAAGAGAGACATTGTTTAATTTCAAAATTATGCGCAATAACTCCCGCTATTTGAAGTTCTTCCTGATTATTTTTGTTAATTTATCATTTCACATTTTGAATTCAAATAGAATTATTTTATGCTATAAATTATAAAATATTTGTATTTTTGTTCAGTACAAAAAGCTATTAAAAGATAAAATATCGTTTATTACTCAAGAGACATTGTGTAATTTCAAAATTATGCGAAATGACTCTCACTATTTGAAGTTCCTGATTATTTTTGTTAATTTATCATTCATAATTTTGATTTCAAATACAGTTGTTTTTATCGGTTAGGAAATGTTTGTATTTTATACATGCATTTAAAACTATTAAAATATACTTAGAGCAGAATGAAAAAGCAAATGAAAATAACTAAATTTCATACGTAGGCTTATTCATTACAATTATAAATGTTTATTAGTTTTCTTGCCTTTCAATAGCGAAATTATAAGTAAAAAGCGTTATATTTATAACCAAATAAAAATTTCAAGCAGTTCGGACAACAAGAACTTTTTAATTAAAAAAAAAAACTATGTAACGACCCTACGTTAAAAAGTCCTTCCGGCCTGTACCGGGAGGAAAAGGTAGCTTTCCTATATCTTCGTTTTAAAATTTTAGCTAATGTTACACGAAAACAGCAAGTTAAAATGCAAAGAAACGGTTACAACAGATTCGTTAATACTGAATTTGAATAAGAAATTCGCCAAATTATTGAGCAATAGCCAAATTGGCTTCATTTATGAAGACTTATTTTGGTCGCCAAATTTGGCGATATTTCGCCAAACGTCGCCAATTTTGGCGAGAATTTGGCGCTAACGGATATGAATATATAGTTTTATGCGTATGATTGGGAAAATTATTACAACGATGAAAGAAAATAATTTGCGAGTAATCGCGTTAATGTGCTGTTTTGTTTCAAAATGTCAGCCACCCTAGAATTTCAAACTGCTCTATCTCAGTCATTTTTTAAGATAGAGGTAAACCAAAAAATGCTCTTGAATCCTTGTATCAAGGCCTAACACGTAATTAAAAAATAAATTTGAATTTTTAACTTTTTTGTATATTTATTTTAGTTTTAAATTTTTAAATGGCCGCCATCTTGAAACGAAATGGCGGACCAAGCTGACCAGCGAACTCGGTCGAGACATTGGTGAGCTTAATACACACAATTGGTTTCATCGAAATTAATTTATAAATACGAGCGTTATCGTATGACATAGGTCATATATATATAAATCAACATTTGAACGGAGGGTGGTTTTGGGGTCTGGGGGTCATGTTCGGTGAAAATATATCGAAATTTTCCGGAACTGCTTTCCTTCGAACGGCTGCAATAGGTAGCTTTATACTTTTTTGTATTGAAAGCTACCTAAAAACAAGAAAATGTTTTCATATGAACGCTTTTACCAGTGAATATTAATATTTTTTCGCACATTTTTCCTTCAAAATATACGTTTTTACAAAATTGGGATGAAGATATACAATTATACAAATCTGGGGTTTATTTAAAGCTTTTATGTAGCTTTAATTGCAAAAAGCTACCTATTGCAGCCGTTCGGAGGGAAGCAATTTCAAAAAAACTTTGGTATATTTTCACCGATCATGACACCCAGACCCCCAAACCACCCTCCGTTCAAATGTTGATTTATATATATCCATATATATATATATATATATATATATATTGACATATGTCATGCTGTAACTCTCTTATTTATGAACCGATTTGGATGTAACTGAGCATGTGTATATTACATACTAAGGTCTCGACCGAGTTCGTTGGCCAGCTTCATGCGCCCTTTTGTTTCAAAACGGCGGCCAGTGACAAAATTTTAATTTTTTAAAAATTCAAAAACATGTTCAAAAAATTTATAAATTGAAAAAATTATTTGTGTTAAGTGTTAGAACGTGATACAAAGATTCTGGAAAATTTTTGTTTTTTGAGACCGGCGACCAGGCCCCTACCTGCCAGGTTTCCTTAGCTTAAACGGGTTTAGTGCCTGGCACCGAGCACGTAGCGCCACTGAAGAGATGCCGCATAACGGCTGGCCATTTCTGGCAGGACGGCTATGTGGAGGTCTAAGTTTTTTTCCCATTTTTGTTTTGCTGCTAATTGATCTGATTCTTTTTGTATGGACCTGGGCTTGGCATCACACCTATACGTCATGCCATCGCTATATTTTGCTATATCTTAAAAAAATGGCTGAGATATGGCAGTTTGAAATTCTTAGGTGGCTGAGATTTTGAAACAATCTAATATTTGTTATGCTGTAACTGTCGTATTTTTGAACCGATATGAATGTGACTGATCATGTGTACAGAACATACCATCTTGTTTCAAAATGGCGGCCAGTGAATTTTTAAAAAAATTTTCCAAATAAAAAGAAAATTACAAAAAATTTATAAATTGAAAAAAAATGTTTCTGTTAAGTCTTAGAAACTGATACAAGGATTCTGGAACATTTTTTGTTTTTGCTATATCTTAAAAATGGCTGAGATATGGCAGTTTGAAATTTTTAGGCGGCTGAGATTTTGAAACAATCTAATATTTGTTATGCTGTAACTCTCGTATTTTTGAACCGATATGAATGTGACTGATCATGTGTACAGAACATACCATCTTGTTTCAAAATGGCGGCCAGTGATTTTTTTAAATTTTTTTCCAAATAAAAAGAAAATTACAAAAAATTTATAAATTGAAAAAAAATGTTTCTGTTAAGTCTTAGAAACTGATACAAGGATTCTGGAACATTTTTTGTTTTTCCTATATCTTAAAAATGGCTGAGATATGACAGTTTGAAATTCTAGGTTGGCTGACATTTTGAAACAATCTGATTTTTGTTATGCTGTAACTCTCCTGCAGAAATGCGCATTCAAATTCAGTATTAACGAAAACAGGGATTGAATCTTTTATAATCGGTTTCCAAGCAATTTAGCTAAGGGTGTTTGAGTAAAGTGAGTTGAATTTATTTTAAAAGCATGGACTATGGACTATGAAAGCTACCTTTTCCTCCCGGTACAGGCCGAAAGGACTTTATTATCACGGGCCCGGACAGCGCCGGGTGGTTTAGCTAGTTTACAAATAAAACGGACACATGTAAACAATATGTAGTTTCTTGTAATAAGAAAAGAATGTTAAGTTTCCTCAACGTTTCACCATCTGAACACATGCAGAACGCATGATGCATTGCTGATTGACACATTCATTATATTTTACTTGAATTTCTTATTAAAATAAACTGCAACTTTCGAACAAATGTTAGACTTAAAAGTAAATTTGAGTCTGCTTCATTATGCCATACTTCTACATGCACTTAGTTGCATATATTTAAGCTGGTGATATTCAAGAACATTTTTATATAATATCCAATTATTTTTCAAAATTAACTATTGACATATTATTTTTAAATGCTAAAGGTGTAAATTAACAACATAATATAAATTAAAATAACTTTTATTACTTGTTTTGCATGTTTTGACTCTTTCTGAGTCATTTTCAAAAACAAAATGAGAATATTCAAAAGTTGCATGGGATTTGAAGTTATAATTTTCATATACTTTTTAAAAAATTACGCACGTTATCTATTATTTTTTACTTGGTTGTTTATTTTCATATCTGTGACCATGGAGTAACTTGAGCCACAGTTTCGGTAAATTAAAAGATGCCGCATCGTTACATATTGTATTTTTGCGTGTTAGTATCTCTATGGTTTCTCTTATTATGGATGGATAGTATAGACTGGAGGGAAATATTATTTTACTTTCATTGAAATTTATTTGGATGGTTTCTTCTTGATATAATCTTGTCAGGGCTGTAGTTTTTCTATTATTTTTATTCGGTATCTTTTAATTTACCGAAACTGTGGCGCGAGTTACTCCATGGTCACAGATATGAAAATAAACAATCAAGTAAAAAATAATAAAAAACGTGCGTAATTTTTAAAAAAGTACATGAAAATAATAACTTTAAAGCCAGTGCAACTTTAGAATATTCTCATTTTGTTATTGAAAATGACTCGGAAAGAGTCGAAACATGTAAAACAACTAATAAAAGTTATTTAAATTTCTATTATGATGTTAATTTACACTTTTAGCATTTAAAAGGAATATATTATTACAAGGTGTTATAATTTATTATATTGTTAACTATTGAATTAACTGATATTTTTAATAGAAAAAATGATTTTTATATTTCCATTTAAAATGAAGCAATGTTGGTGCAAAATGTTTGAATATTTTCAATATTTTGCATTTTTTATTTTCATAAAATTCCATAAAAAATACCATGGATTACTACCCATTTATGTATGAAACGGACTTTAAAAAAATTTTTAATTAATTTCCATGAATTACCCCTACTTCAAAAGTCTTTGTATTTTTAAAAACTGTATACCGCAAAAACCCAAAGATGAAATATCTGCTATAAAAAAGAAAACTTTTTATAAAACAAACAGAAAATTTTCAGGTGGATTTTTTTTTTAAGATTTTGATTTTCACGTCTGCTTTTAAAGATTGTTTCATGAATCGAAAACTATCGACAAGAACATGGCGTTACCATGGAAACAAAATAGAATTTGTTCTTCATGAGAATGCGTATTATATCAACAAAGATTATTTTTTGTAGAAACGAGATTGAAGACATTGCGAAATAACTTTGATAACTATGTCGCATAGTTATTTGCTCTTTCAAAATAAAATCTTTGTCTAAAATGTACTGATAAATAGGAAAACTCATAAAAAGTTAAAGAATAAAAAATAAAGATTATAAGTTATACGTAATTTATGCTACTCAATACTTGATTTGAAATGTTAGTTCGTGTATAAAATGTAAGAATAATTCAATACTTTCAGTTGATATATTTTTATGTATTATCTGTTTTACATCGAAATATCTTTTGAAAATTACCAAATGCATAGCTGGTTTATGGCAGTGCATGAAATCTGCATCTAACAAATTTTATTTACATTATATGATTTAAATGAACCACATTACACATATAGTTTTTGTTTGATAACTTTTCAGTTGTATATTTAAAGCATACAAAATTTAGACTCCAAGTAAATTTCGAAAATTGAACAGTTAAAGGAAATATAGAATAAGTAATGGCAGAGAAATTAAAATGATATGATTTATTACACTTAAAAATTGTTTTATTACATTTTAAAATATAAAATGGTGAATTTTGTCAAATGCGAAACATTTTGCAATTTACGAAGGATAATTTCCATTCAAAACTAAACGTTTGTTTTTGAAATGTGCCGTTCCTCCCAAATAACCTGTATATATTTGTAACTTTTTACGTATGAACAGATCGATGCATATTGACCTGCATATATAGTTATAAGTTTTAACAATGACGCAGATCGATGCATATCATCCCACACGTAATCATAACTTTTTTCATCGAGTCATATTGAGTCATAAAAATGTGTGCATGGTTATAAATATTACTAGTGAAACATATTTATCTATGGTAGCACATCTTTTTTATATTTCAACAAGAACGAAAAATCATGCGTCAAGCATAGATTATGTAGCACTTTCCAACGCTTCCAAAATAATTTTACAAATCATACCGTTTAATAAGCTAAAAGATAACTTCTAAGTAAACAATTTGGAAAACGCATAACATATTTAAAAACATAATTTCAGGAATTTCCAACATATACAATATTCGGAAAAATATCCGAATACTTTTATTCAGCCCTGTATAGGATATATAGAATTGTATATATACTACATAGGATGCTAAATTTTAGTTCAGTTAGGAAACGTGTAGCACATTTTAAAATTCTCCGTCTGGAGTTTGTCAATAAACAGAAATGTGTTCGCGAACTTTTGTGCTGCCCTGTATAGGATCTACAGAATTTATACACACCACGTAATAGACAAAAAGCAAGTTAACATTAAAATCGCGTTCAGTAACTTAAAACGCACTTCCAGGAATTATTGTTAACAGACAGTAGATAATTCTTTTGCGTGTCCCTGTAAATGAACGATGACTGCTATACACACAATATTCCGTAGTAAGTCTCTTGTAATGCACCTTAGTGATCTATATAAATTTCAATGCGTTTAAAATAGTGAAACATTATTTAAATAAACCGCAGACGATTTTTCTCCATAGACGTAATGTAACGGAATTATTTTTACTGTCCCTGTAAAGTAACTATAAGTGCTATGCACACCCTGTTCCATATTAAGCTTCTTCTAATGCACCTTAATGATATATATAAATTTCAATGCGTTTAAAATAGTGAAACATTATTTAAATAAACAGCAAATGATTTTTCCCCATAGACCGCAATGTAACGGAATTCTTTTGAGTGTCCCTGTAAAAAAACTATAAGTGCTACACACTTCCGTTGAAATAGGGAACATGCTATAGATAACGATAATAACATATAAAAATTGCAGAGCAATCCGAGCATATTTACGGGAGTTAGAGCACGGACAGACGGCAGACGGCAGACGGCAGACGGCAGACGGCAGACGGCCAGACGGCCAGACGGCCAGACAAACCGAAGTCATAAGCACTTTTCAACTAGGTTGGAAAGTGCTAAAAATGAAGCATATTTATGTATATTAGCCTGCATATACTTATATCATAAGCGTCTACCTACAACCATATCTCACTATAGAGAATCGAATCGGCATATTTTAACGACATGGAATTGGCGCAAATTTAACTTCATTCTTATGATATTTGTTTGTGGATTTGCATGGCAAATATTTTAATAAATTTGAATAAGGCTATTAAATAAATTATCCAATCAAATAAATTATCCAATCAAATTCGAAATAACATATTCAGTATTACAGTCATTAGTAATAATTTATTACCAGACTTGTATTTGGAATTTTATAATAATATAATTCAAAGGTGATGAAAATAAGTGTATAACACTAACTTCATAAACAATAAAAAGAGAAAACTATGTAAAATATATTAACAGAAGAATAAACATACTAAATCATTCCCGCCAAATTTCGAAACAGATGTGTGTTTCTTTAAAATGTGCCCGGTTACTAAAGTCTTCGTATGGTATTCCCGCAGCACCGGATCTCTATTAGAGAATCTTAGTTAATATTACATTCAGTTAATATTACATAATAGTTTATATTGCGTTTCTCATCTTACCGTTAAATTTTAAACCCGGAAAAAAGGAAATAGGATTTTACAATAACGACATTATCAAATTTGATGGATTTTTTGGATTTTTATAACGACGTATCTGCATAGAGTATATATTTGTTTTCATTATGAAAAGCACACTTACCTTATACATATGTGCATTGCGGCATAACCGAATTTGATGTATTTTTGATATTCCTGTACAATGCGGTATCCGAATTTCAAACATTAATATAACCGAATTCCAGAACTCTCTACAAATTTAAAACACTGTATTGGATTATTAAAACTGATCTTGCATGTAACGTTATGTACATTTCAACTATGGAAATATCACTAACACTTAAATACTAAAATGAAATTGCGAAAGTTGGTATCATAAAAACACATAATTTGGTATTTAGTCTCTCTTTTTCAATTCTAATTTTCAAAACTCTTTATGATGTTCAAATATTACACGGTTTATAAAACAAGTCTTTAAATCTTTCACAGCCAAAATTCATACTTTTTAGAAGAATTACCAGTTACTAATGTAAAATCATATGCATAAAAATTCACTAGTCGCTAGATATGCGACCAGTTTTATTACGATTAAAATATATAGAATAATTTAAATCAACAGAACATTTTAAAGAACATTTTAGAATGCAAATTAGTTGGTAGGTTACGTTGCAGCGGAAATTACAGTGGGACATTCCAAATTTCAAGTCAAATTAACTTTTTTCGATTTTGGGATAAATACAACACCTAGTTAGCTACTAGTAGTTTTCTGGGCAGAAGCGAAATGCCTTTTCTTCTGCTATGGACAGTAATTCTAGTTTACCTTCGTAAGAAGAGAGATTTTTAGTGGCAGAGGATTACGGCCACGATTAAATAAATAAAAACTGTCTCTAAGCTGTATGAAAAATATAAAATACACAATATATGTGTAAAGTAGATAATCGTTTTTTATATATTTTTATTATTATTTTTTTTAAATAAGTGCGTTGGTCATTAATGTTATAAAAATATATAAAATAATAGATGCATACCTGCGAGTGCATAGTGCGAGTACATTCTCTGAGTTAGTGTAGATTTAATCATTTTATGATAATATTTAAGCATGGTTACGCACTGTATAACACTAGTCGTTGGGGACCACCGTAATACTTACCCATCATGGATATGCATAATGTAAAATATTAAAATAAAAATGTGTAAACTACTTATAAAATGCATTACAATTCAAATAAAATCGTGGCTTGATGACGTCACAAACTTTAAAGGTTCGATTACTGAATTGCTTGAAAGAAACATCCTTATAACTCCAAAAATAATAATCCTATTAACTATCAATTTATTGCATCTGATTAAGAGTCAAATTTCCAATTAAAATATGTCTTTGAAGTGAAATTTGGATTAAATACAGGGTCATGAAAAATCGAAGAGTGTGGAAAATAGGATTACAAATATCTCGGCAACTAATTATCCGATCGACTTCATGCTGTATGCAAAATTTATGTTATTTTATTGTCTTTTATATCCATTTCTAAAAATAAACAATTTCGAAAATTTTTATATACCTTTTATCAGAACGAATATTTCGAGAGTCCGAAAAAAATAGTTCCGGTTAATCGAGGTTATTGAAATAAAGTAGGCTTCTTCCCATTATTACATACTGACTACATTCCAAATTGCAAGTCTCTATCTCAATTTTTTCGGGAGATAGAGCGTTTACAGACACACAGACACACAGACACACAGACGGACGGCAAAATTTTTTTTCTAAAAATATGTTTTTCGGAATCTCCAGTGTCTGAAACGTGTAAATCCGTCAAAAAAAATTTTCGCTTTTCAAAACGATTACAAGACTTACCCTATACTACGTATGATGGGTAAGTAAAATGGATCGATCTACTAAAAAAAATTTACTTTTTCTAATTGATCCTTGCAATTACTAAAAAAAAAAAATTGTATTCTTACTCAGTTACAAGAAAATCTGTAAGAATTACTAGAAAACAGCTAGCAACGATTTCGTTTTATAATACCGGTTACTAAAAGCAGGGTTCGTACGGCTCCTGGAATTTTGCGACAAGGAAATTCTTCGGTATCAGTATTTTCTTACAGAAAATCTCTCCTTAAAAGAAGGCGAAGTTTCGCAAGTTTAACCTAGATTTTTTTTTTCTATGAAAAAAAAATACTGGACACACTCCTGGAAAAATCCCTGATCCGTACGATTCTGCGGTTTTTTTACAGTGCAGTAACGTACAGTAAACAATTAGAATGACCGACGCATTTAAAACGACAATGATTACTGAAAAATTTAGAATGTAACAGAAAATCGCCGATATTAATGTACCGCATCTATTATAGCGCGAAGCCGCATACGGCTAGTGTTGACAACTATTCGGGTTTTTTTATTCTCTGTACTGTCTTTTCTGTGTTTTTTATAACTTTGCAGTTTTACCCGGCGCAAAATGTTATTGTTTTAACAGGGTCTTACCCATAAATGTATAACTGTGGTAATATGTTACACTGCATCAATAGTATCATTTATACCATTACGTTAATTTATGCCCATCCTTTGTATGCATGTAATGCCAATTATCTCGACGTTTTTCCCCAGACATTTAACCAAAATTGTAATCTATACCTTAAATAAAGTGTTTGCTAATTCTTCAATAATTTCAGAGTTTCTGCCTAAATCTTTTGTTTCGCATTTCATTCCTATTAGAAAAATACATCTTTTATAGGAAAAAATACAATATATTTAAAACAGTTCAAATTTAAAATAGTTCCAGTATTATGATAATTCTTTTAAGAACAAATATCCATTTCTTGATAGTACAGATACTTTTAAAGTAATAATTTTATTTTAATTTTAAGCATTGAAATTGTATAATACGGAAAGCTATTACAGCGATAATAAGTCATTTATTTAAACTGATAAATAATTCACGGCAAAACTTCGGAAAAACATATTAAATTACTTGTGAGAAATATAAAAATGTATTATTTAGTGTTTAATTTGAAACTGACAGATTGTGATAATATACATTAAATTGAAATTACATTGTTGCACTTCATTGTTACTGTTTTTTTATAAACTTAGAAATGTAAATATTTTTAAATTAAAACGTTTACATTCAATATTAATTAACTAATTAATTTTGTATTAGTTAGAATTCTCAAATTATTCAACGTTATAATTAATGTCACCCAATTTACTGGAAACGTATTCTAAATATAATGTTTGTTTATTTTCAGGCATTTATAATTAATATTCTTAATTAAAACAAATAAAAGATAGATGTGACACGTAATAAAGTAAATTTAAGCATTTCTCATTTGGTGTGGTTTGTTGATTACGAGCGTTACGGTCATCATTTGTACAACATCTCTAAACAGACCGTGACTTTAATCAGATGCAGTACAAACATTCCATCCTGAATTGAGATTTGAACTCACCAGATCTTGTCCAGTAGCCAGCATCCTAACCTCTAATAGACAAGTAAGTAGGCATTTAAATGTAGGAACAACCTCTGAAAACAAAGAGGGAACACGACAGATGTTTCTCAGTATACACACTCAACAAACATACCTCAGCAAACAAACTCAAAAAAAAACAACTTTGAGTAAGGCTTATGATCTTGTTGCATTTTCTGAGGTCTTAGTGAATATTATAATCGAATACTTTAATATAAAAAATTAATTAATTAATAGACAAGCAAGTAGACTTTTAGATTTAGGACCGTCCTCTGGATACAGAGAGGGGACACAACAGATGTTTATCAGCCAACAGAAACATATTCAAATGAAAATAACTTTGTGTAAGGTTTATGATCTAGTTGCACTTTCTGAGTCTGGGTGAATATTAGAATCTAATACTTTAATATAAGAAATTAATTAATTAATAGACCAGCAGGTAGACTTTGACATTTAGGAACGTCCTCTGAAAACAGATAAAGAATGCAACAGATGTTCACCAACCAACAGAAACATACTCAATAGAAAAGTAACTTTGAGTAAGGCATATGATCTAGTTGCAGTTTTTGAGTCTCAGTGAATATTAGAATCTAGTAGTTTAATATAAGAAATTAATTAATTAATAGACAAGAAGGTAGTCTTTTACATTTCGGACCGTCCTCTGCATACAAAGAAGGAACACAATAAATGTTTATCAGCCAACGGAAACATACTTAAAAGAAAAGTAACTTTAAGTAAGGCTTATGATCTAGTGCCAGTTTCTATGTCTGGGTGAATATTAGAATCTAATACTTTAATATAATAAATAAAATAATTAATAGACCAGCAGGTAGACTTTTACCTTTAGGATCGTCTTCTGAAAACAGATAGGGAATACAACAGACGTTTACCATCCAACAGAAACATACTCAAAAAAGTAACTTTGAGTACGGCTCGTTGCAGTTTCAGAGTCTGAGTGAATATTAGAATCTAATACATTAATATAAGAAATTAATTAATAATTAAATTTAGTATTTGTCTACTTACCGGTAGACCGCTTTCTAAAGAAAAAAAAAATAAATCTGGTCAGGTGTGAGTGGGACTTGCACCCCGTACCGTTATGTTATAGTACAGTTACAAAAAATTCCGTTACAATGCGTTAATTTGGCGTTAGAACCGATTATGAGAATTCATAAGTTTCTCAAGTAA
The DNA here is from genome assembly GCA_963931845.1 of Maratus michaelseni. Taxonomy (NCBI): domain Eukaryota; kingdom Metazoa; phylum Arthropoda; class Arachnida; order Araneae; family Salticidae; genus Maratus; species Maratus michaelseni. The sequence goes on from OZ007588.1 coordinate 421,376,817, forward strand.
TAAATCTATATAGATTTATAAAATAATGATTTTCGGATTATTTCCTATAAATGTGCTACCAGACATTGGCATGGATTTGGAATCGTGCCAAATTTCTAGGTTCTATGTGAACCGGAACATTATAAGTTATATTCTCAAAACCTATAGCGTATTTCCGGTTAACCTAGAACCCTGAAATTCGGCGCAATGGAAGATCTTATAGTGTATATATAGCAAAAATTTCCGAAAAATATCAATTTATACTATTTATATGATCAGTATTCACGATTGTTGAAATCCATTAGTTTGTCACGTAATAACTCAAAATAGATTTCTAAATTAATGTTTTTCGGCTATTTTCCTATACATGTGCTATAAGACCTTCCTTCGTGCCACATGTTGAGGCTCTAGGTCAACTGGAAGTTCCTTATAGCGTTCATTCTCGAAACCTATAGGGTACTTATGTTGAACGAGAATCTTGAAATTTGTTTCAAAGGAAAGTATTGTAACGCATATAAAGGAAAAGAAATCCGAAAATCCTTAATTTATAATTCTAGGAAGATTTATTTCGTGAATTTCCATAATCGGGATTTGCAAAGCAAGGCTAAAAGGGTTTCATTTTTTTTCATTTTTTTCATTTTCAGGTACGAAACCCTAAAAAATCTCACCAAGCAATGTGATTTAACACCAATAATACAAAAACATGACGTCACGTTTGATTTCAAATGTAGCGATAGCACGCGATGAATGCATTCCATTTTTATTTATTTTGTGGATAATTGAGTTTAATTTTTTAATGAAGAATATAAATTTACTGCTATTTCGCTGTTACCTGTCGCATTATGAAATAAAACATCATAAAATTCTGGGATCTTCCATGTACAGAACTTGATCCGATAAAATATTTTCCAAATTATGGGATTCTGTCATCGAACCAAGTGCGCATTAAAGAACATTATATGAGACTTTATCTGCAACCAGATAAACAATGGCGATGTAATGTTAACAAGAATGAAAAATCATGCTTCAAGCATAGATTATGTAACACTTTCCAACGCTTCCAAAATAATTTTACAAATCATACCTTTTAATAAGCTTAAAGATAGCATCTAAGTAAATAATTTGGAAAACGCATAACATATTTAAAAACATAATTTCAGGAATTTGCGACCTATACAAGCTTATGCTCGGAAAAATATCCGAATACTTTTATTCAGCCCTGTATACGATCTATAAATTTGTATATATACTACATAGGATGCTAAATTTTAGTTCAGTTAGGAAAAGCGTAGCACAGTTTAAAATTCTCCTTCTGGAGTTTGTCAATAAACAGAAATGTGTTCGCGAATTTTTATGCTTCCCTGTATATGATCTACAGAATTTATACACGCCACGTAAATACACAAAAAGTGAGTTAAATTTAAAATCGCGTTCAGTAACTTAAAACGCACTTCCAGGAATTATTGTAAACAGACAGTAGAGAATTCTTTTGTGTGTCCCTGTAAATGAACGATGACTGCTATACACACACTATTCTGTAGTAAGCGTCTTGTAATGCACCTTAGTGATATATATAAATTTCAATGTGTTTAAAATAATGAAACATTATTTAAATAAACGGCAGACGATTTTTCTCCATAGATGTAATGTAACGGAATTCTTTTGACTGTTCCTGTAAAGTTACTATAAGTGCTATGCACACCCTATTCCATATTAAGCTTCTTGTAATGCACCTTAGTGATATATATCAATTACAATGTGTTTGAAATTGAGTAACATCATTAAAATAAACCGCAAATGATTTTTCCCCGTAGATCGCAATGTAACGAAATTCTTTTGAGTTTCCCTGTAAAAAAACTATAAGTGCTACACACTTCCGTTGAAATAGGGAACATGCTATAGAGTACTACAATAACATATAAAAATTGCAGAGCAATCCGAGCATATTTACGGGAGTTAGAGCACGGACAGACGGCCAGACGGTCATTCGGCCAGACAAACCGAAGTCATAAACACTTTTCAAATAGGTTGGAAAGTGTTAAAAACTATGATAAGCGAATATCTTTTAAATAATGAATGGGGTTTGACGGTTTGAAGTATATTTTGTTCATAATTTCAAAGCTTTATCAAATTTCTATGCACATTTTACGTGTTATATTTGCTATTTATGATTGCTTTATATGCTGTAATCTGGTTACATTTTCTCGACTAAATAAAGAGCAAACTGTTTGGTCCAAATTCCTTTATTTCCGGCATTAATTACATCCCTCAAGAAAACTTAACTCACAGCAGTATTCAAAACAATAAAAAAGGATTATTTTATTATGTGAACAGCTTTATCCTTCGACTTTTAGGACCAGAGTCATGCCTGATATTTTTTTTTCGGTAGGGTACCTTCTCGAAAATTTTCCGCAGTCGCGATAGACGGCAAAGTTAAGCAACGGTTATTGAACAAATATCGGGAAAATGTAACGAATGGGGTGTCACGCTTATGCATTTTTGGCATTGAATCCCATTGTTTGTACGAAGTTTTTTTAAATAAAAAGCGGTCGACGAAAAGTAGACAAGTACTGAAAATTAGTTTTTACAATTTTACAGTACACACACACATGTATATATATCGGGTGTCCTGAAATGAACTGACTGATTTTGAAATTCAATAACTTCCAAAAGGTGACATAGTTATATTAAGAAAATTTTTGCAGGAAAATAATGTATAATGGCAGAAGTTTTTTTTTTTTTTTTTTTTTTTTTTTTTTTTTTTTTTTTTTTTTTTTACTGCATTTCCTGATTTTAGTTAGAATTATCATCAATAGATAGCGGTGCTAGCGATAGGAGCGCAAACCATACCAAAACTAAAATCACCCAGCACTGATGCGAAGGAAGGAGAATCAACACATGGAGTGGGTCTCATTCGTTAATACAATCTTGTTCTTAGGGCCCAATTCTGAATAACATTTTATTGGTGAATGAAATTTCACTTCATGTATTGAACCTCCTTGCTTCATATCAATGCTGAATGACTTCTGCTTCTGTCTCGATTGAATGTCTATTGGTAGCACCATATATTGCTGATAATTGGAACTAAACTCAGTAATCACAATAATAAACTGCAGACATCATACATATTTCTCCTGCAAGGATTTTTTTAATACCTGTCACCGTTTGGTAGTTATTGAATTTTAAAATAAGTCAGTCCATTTCAAGACACCCGGTATATACAATAAGGTGAGGGAATGTATGCTTGTCTGTCATATCTTATTCTTTTAATTTATGTATACATGTGTTATTAATATTGCTGTTCAGTAATAGGAAGTTTTTGTTTTCATAATATCATGCTGATAAATAAAATATGAATATGAAACCCTTATTAATATTAATATTTAATCTATTGTTGGTGGTCAGATATGAGCCACCTCCTAATTTCTGACTAAATTAGTTTACTTTTATTATTTTAATAGGTATTTTTCATGTATATATATTGTATAACCAGGAATTTCTGTGGACTATTTATTTTATATACTTTTATTTTTTTAATATGTATTTTTTATGTATATATATTGTATAACCAGGAATTTCTGTGGAGTATTTATTTTATTAGTGTACATAGTTTCTTTTTCGTATGGGAAAATAGAAACGACCACCCAGAGTAGTTTTATTACCTTCGGAGACACTGGTCTGCGATCTAACAAGGACATCTTTTACGGAGAAAAAAATTTACGAGCTGAAAAATTTATAGCTGTTTGGAAGTGCATAGAAAATTTACAATTTAGGACCCCATCTAGGTGGTCCTGAATAACATTTAGCGAAAACCAATAAGAGATGAGGGGGGAGACGTCTTTACAAAACCACTGGAGCCAATAGACGGCCCAGTGACGAGGGAAAAGAAAAAAGTGAGCCCCAAGAGAAAAATCTGGAAGAGGACCAGAACCTGACGTCCGGTCCGAGGAAGTAACATCTAAAAAGAAAGAGTAGAGTGTTGATAGTGTGTAAAAACGAAGATAGTTCCAAAAATGGTGTAGTGGCGACAAAAGACAAAAGAATGACCTAACAGATGATCTTTGCCTATCCCGTGGAGGTAGATTATTGCTAACAATGCAGACCAAAAGTACTCTGAAGGTACAGGTATCTGTAATTTACTATTCCCTCATATTGAATGTGTATAATGATAAATAAATACTGGTAGAGGTACTTTAGTAAATGTAGAGAAATTGTTCCTTCTCTGAAATATAATTAATGCACGTAAGTGCGGTAGTGCGAGTCGGAAAAAGACTCACTAACTCTTTTAATGAGTATTCAATTGTTTCATCTTATTTTTTATACTTAAAATTTAACATTCTGTTAGGGATGTTTGTTTTTTTTATTTTTTATGTCTTTGTAAATAGATATGTAAATAAATGTTTTTTCGTTTACTTTTAACTCTTTGTATTTAATTTATATGGGTTAACACTCATATGTCATCGAGTAGTGTTTTTCTTCTTTTTCTTTAATTTAATTGTTTATTAATTTTAGTTGGTTTATCAGGCGGACTAGTTTATAATTTATGAGAGGTTAGGGATTTATATACTTTATCTAGTCCGGCTTCATAAGACGTAGGGCGGCGTAAATAATCACAACGTAATAATCTGATCTTTTTTTTTACTAGAGTAGTTAATTTAATTCAATAATATGGGTAACTTTTATGGGATCATTATAAATTTTCACCGACGTCCAGAAGCCACGATCACACCTTTAACCTGATAATCCAACACCCAGCGTTTCCGGAAGAAGCATTAACCCGTGCTTCCTTTAACTAATGTAGGGAGTTTATGTAATTGGGCATTAGTAACCATCTCCAATTAGGAGGCCCAGAACTTACCAGCAATTGTATTCTTTAAATTGCAGCTATCTAGAAAGACCAGTATAAGGCATATAATTATTTTCGGTACACATAATGTAAGAAATGAAATCATGATATTTATGTGCGTGATAGAGTGATGGTACTTTTGATTGCGCTTCTATTTTGCGAATATGTTATGGACAAATGCCGCGAGAACTGCATAGATTTGTGCAAAAACTGCCCGGCGGATTAGTTATTTAATCGAATTTTTTTAACCATTAGCGACGGATTCTATAGAAAATCACCAAGGATAGATGACAGGATATAAGTGGTAACTATTGCGGCGATGTAATCAAGCATTAGTGGTGCTGAAGTAGCGTCTCCAGTTTCAAGACACAGGCGGTATAATGTTCGAACTAGTGGTCTCTAATATGCGTTTATATACGTTTAAACGTATTCGTAGTTAGACTTTTTTTCCATATTATTCCTATCCAAAATCGTTTCCGGTTACAATACGTTTTATGCGTATAAGCGCACTAGTTCGAACCCAGCCAATTCCTTTGTTTCAGAAATGTATAAAAAGTCCTATTTTCTTTTTTTCTCGACTCGTACGCCAGTCTTTCGTACATTGAATGGAACCACTGCAGATTTTTATTTTTATATTTTACGTAAAATTACATTGTAGAATATATGTATATATATATATTATCTTAGATCTAAATCTTTTGAAGTTTCATTATTTTAAATAATTTTGCCTTAATAATGAGCTATTGAATTTTAAAATAATTAACGCAAATGTAGTTTTGTGCTTTGGAAAAAAAATCATTCCTAACTATTTACTTTCAATATGACCTAGATTTAAATATTTATTGAACGAAATACATAAGCAAGGTTATTTCTTTAAATCTGACCTTTACTCTAATTAGTGAAATATCTTCAAGCCCTTCAAATACAGTATCCAAAAGTGTAAGTGGCTGTAGTATATGTTTTTTCATGTAGCATTTACTTCCGAGATTCTCAATATTTATTTTCTTATTCGATGCGTTTTTATTTCGAAATAATTTTCGATCCGAAAAAGCTTTTCTCAAATGTACCTAATTAGCTCGATTCGAAATGTACGTGGCTTGTTCAAGATTTAGACGACATATTTTATTGAATTTTTCTTGCATTTCAGAATTAGAAAATGGAAAATGTTAGTTTTTTTCTATTTTGTTTTTTCGAAAACAATAAATTTCGTTCCACCCCCCCCCAAAAAAAAAAAAAATATATATATATATATATATATATATACATATATATTTAATAGTATCCCCAAAAATTTTTAGAAAATAATTCCTTAATCTTTTTTTCATCTTAACGATGTTATGATGCACAAACTGAAATTCCGATAAAGCTGAATTATTTCTTGGATTTTACCATACGAAAATTTAATAAATGCTGAACTGATCAAATTTCTCCTTTTTTTACACTAGTTTCCCGAAATGTACATAACATTTTTTTTTATTGTCTGAGTGACACGAAGACTCATACACAGCGCAGTATTACTTTGCTCCATATATAGTTACGGCGGATATTAAAACTTTTCGTCAAGCATAACTCAAAAAATATTTAACGGATTTCATTCAAATTTTTACAGCAGGTACCTATAAAGGTGACAACGACGTCTATTTATTACCAACAATAAATGTCAAACCGTTTGGAAATTATATTAAAAAAATATATAAAAAAAAAGCACAATTAAAGTACATACGGCACGAAAATTTAGTGCGTACGTCATTTTCACCGGCGGGAGATATTCGTAATCAATCGGATTTCAAAACCTCATGGAGCATGGAGCAAAAAAATATGCACTCACTAATATTCAGTACAATAAAAGGTACTTTTCGGTTAGCCGGGCGCCAGTCATCTATATACATGTTGTGTGTATGAGATACGCCATTGATATATATACATACACACATATGTATATATATACACATATATATATATACACACACACATATATATATATATATATATATATATTATATACATATATGTATGTATGTATATACATATATATTTATCTATGTATTTGTTCATATATCACTGGCGTCCAGCTAACCGAAAAGTACCCAATAAAATATATTTCAATTTTTTATAAAATGGAACATAAAAGTACAAATATATCAAATGGTATGTAGTATGTGAAATGAAACAATTTTTGCCGAAACGTCAGTGAAGGCTTACTGTGGAGACCCGAAAAGTTTTTGGTTTCTGTCTGTCTGTTTGTCTGTCTGTCTGTCTGTCTGTCTGTCTGTCTGTTCCGCGATAACTGCCGCAAAAATGATCCGATTAGTTTGATTTTTGGTAGGTATGTTGGTGAGGTACCCGGAATTAGCTGTATAATTTTTAGTTACGTTTGGTTCATTCGTTCGGAAATATAAAACCTTTCTTTTTAGGTCATAATGCTTTCCTATGGGAATTCAGACGATTTTGAAAATTTTCATCCATTGAAGTAAAATGGCGCATTTGATTAATGTATTTAATGTGTAAGTTATGAAGGCTAAAATTTATCAAGTCAGGTCTTAAATTATTCAAATTAATTTGAAAATTTGTTAATACATTCGTCAGATTTTTTAAATTAGGTGTACAATGTTTGGTGCAATTTTATACATCTGCTCTAATAATATAATACATTTTATTCTATCATTTTTTACAAAATTATTTTCTCATTTTTTACAAAAATTTCCGATGCATTTTGTTTCTCTCTTTCATTAAATGGTTGCTAAGCAACTATATTTCAAAGAATATCAACAAAGGAAAATTCAAGTGAATCGCATTATTTTTACGCGAAGTTTTATTAAAAATTGCCAATTTTCGGCTTTTAAGTTTTTAATATGCTTTTTTTAATGAAATAGATGAGAATTTATTTTAACTACTAAAAAATGATTACCAAATCGTTTTTCCAAATGAAAATAATAAAAACGTTGAATGCGTAAATTGAATATAGGTCAAATAAAATGAATTTAAATTTGTATAAGTATACTTTATACACGAAATCTTATTCAACTTCAGCAACATATGATGTTTAGTAGTTGAAATATAACTATTATTTTAAGGATAGGATAAAATCTCTTGTACAAAGAGATGGTTATTCTAATGAAATGAAAATTGCAAATACATTCAGACATATACTCAAGAAATGAAATAGCGCAATTACTGGAAATTGAGAATAGAATATTAAAGCGACAACGGGGGGTTCAGGGGGGCGGAGCCCCCTGAAATAATGTATTGTTATTCTGAAAAAATACAGTAACAAGTAGTTTATCCTATCATTGCATAACATTGTGTTTAAGGGGATACTTCTAAAATTTCCGAAACTTTCGATAAATTTATATTCTTATAAATGTATAAATAACTTAAAAAGATTGAATTTTAGTGTGCCAAATATTATGCAGATAATGTTAAAAATTAGTAAGATTAATGATCAATGATTTTTTGAGCTGACGTTGAGGCCTCTGATCTGTAGATTTACTAGTATTATAATCACCTATCGTACAATACAAATAACCAATATTCGGCATTCAGAGGGAAAAGTTCCATATCCTGTGCCGGTAGATTTGGCGAGTTATTTTTTGGTGATAAGTGTTTCGATGTGGTTGTTGTGATCTTCAGTCTTTCGGTTACCTTTTCTAAAGTTATGTTTTGCAGATGTAATATTATGTAAACATATGTTTTGTAGATTTTTTATTTTTTATTTTTTGTATATATATGCTAATTGTAATGGCAGTTGGGAATGAGATTTTTACCTTTTTATCTATGCTTTCGGAAATATTAAAACATTAAAAAAAAGATAATACAGATGTCGCAGGCGCACCGGGGTATCTTTTTGGTACTAAAATGGCGATGTTATGTGTGGGCAACCTGGCGATTTTGGTGAGATTTTGCTTCGTGTAGCAACTCGGAAGGGCAGATTGAGTGTTTTTATGTTGAATTAAATATTGTGTGTTTTATAATAAATTAATCACTGTGTGTGTTGTATAATAAAATAAGGTAAAGATGTCATATACGCACCACATTGGCGCGATTGCAACAAAATGGCAATTTTATGCCAAACATGGTAACCCGGTTATTTTGTTTATGTGTTAATAAGTATTAATATTTACGATTTAATGTGATATTTATATTATTATGTTTATTATTTATAACTGTTTATTTATTATTGCATGCTTTTTGTACCGGTACTTCTCTATTATCCCGTCGACCACTTTTTATAACAAAAAACTATCGCCAAACTGTAAGATTAAACGCCAAAAATGCAGTCCCATTTCCCATTTACTTGATGTCAGAAGCATTATACGTGATTGTTATGTCATCAAATAGTTCATAAAGTGGTCGACGGTGTCATAAAGTGGTCGACGGGATAATAGAGAAGTACCTTTGTAACCAATATTCAAAAACAAAGTTTTCGCCAAATTGGCGGGGAAAAATCGCGCCAATGTGGTGCGTATATGACATCTGTGCCTAAAATAAATTCTGTGTGCTTAAAATAAAAATTGTGTGTGTTTTATAACATAATAAATTCAAACTAGCATGCTGTTTTAGCAATCTTGGCCTAACGGGTTCTCTAAAACGGGGTTTTCTGGCCAAAATGGCGCAAACAAAAATCACGCCAATCCCAGTGCGCTAGCTACAGCTGTTCCAAAAATATTTATATCAAGCGTATAATGTTTTGCATTTTTATACGGAACACTTCTCCATTTAAAGATTTTAAATGTTATTTACATCAGATATTTTTCTCCTGAGGTTCCCAAAAGTTAATTTAGGTATGTTTTTCGTTCGTTTATTAATTTTTTACAAATTGCCCCTGACAATAACAATTATTTATCCCAAAAATACCTCTTAGGTTTGTTAAATATGTTTGTTTATGTATTTTCATTACTTATTAAAATTTCAAAAATGGCGATAAAATTTTATTTTAGCATCGTATTTATGTTTTTAAGATGGTTCAAAAACATGGTTTAATAAAAGTACGTTTGTAAACATTTGAAAAACATGTTTTTCCGCTCTCTGGAAAAATTTGGTAAGATGCTCAAGTAGATGCTTTTAGTAAGATGCTTTTTTAAAAGTAGATGCTTTGGTAAGATGCTTTTGGCACCATGTTTAATTTTTTCGCCAATCGCGCCAACCGGCACAGGATACGGAACTTTTCCCCATTCAGATACACAGGCAAGGCTGGTCTCAAACATGAGACCAGCCAAACAACAATAAAGCTAGCAACAACATTGTTTTAACTCTATAACAGTTACAATAATGATATTAAATGCTCCGATTGGCTTTGGGCCCGATTACGGTAGTTTCCCCTGGAAAAAACTGTAGAAGAAGTCTTTTACATATGTTTCGAATGAAGCTCGGTGAACAAAGTATTAATTAATAATACAAACAACACTAACATAAACATGGAAGCAAAATTTTGAATTCAAATGTATATATTTGTTAATCTTTCCCCCTCCCACCAACTCTTAAAAAAAATCAATGGCACTCCGGGAGTGCCGACAGAAGTGAAAACTTGAACAATTACGTGTGTATTTTTTGAATCGTCAGGAAATGTTTTATTGTGCAGGAAATACTTTTAAATGAAGTGTTTTTTTTATTCATTATTATAAACTACTACTACAAAAATTATATTACAATTTTCATTTAATGCACTATTGTAAATGAAAAATAATGCATATTATTTTACATACAAAAATTGCAATCTATTGCTTAAAACGTAAATTTACAAATACATAAAATATGAAATTTAATTAATTGGTATTTTTTGAAATGAATACCAATGAAACTTATGAATTTTCATCCACAATTTTAACTACTCTCAATACATTCATCATTTTCCCCATGAGATGTAGCTTCATATCTTTTGTAATAACATTTATCTGCAAAATAGGGTTCCCGCTTCCTATCACTCCAAAAATTATGACTTCTTTGCTGCCTGTCTTGTTTACGGTATTCGTGAACATTATGCTTTTTTTCTATCTTCATACTGCGCGTATTGTTTGCGGTATCTATAATTTCTATCAACAAACTTTATTTTCTATAAAATGATTTCACTTCATTTCCGTATCAGTAACCACGTTTCTTAAAACTTTCGTGAAATATTTCCTTATTTTAATTTTTACTCTTTATATTACTTCCGTCTATTTCTTTTCTCGTGCTAGTTAAATTATAATATTTTCCGTGTTTTGTTATTTCATTTTCATCTTTTGATTTGGTCTCGCGAGTTGAGTCACTTTTATCTGTTTTCACCGCGCGTGCTAAATTTATCTTGAAATAATTTTCTGAATTATTTTTATTCATAATACCAATCATTTCTTTTTTTGCACGTGAACTATTTCCTTTTGATACTTTTGCTTCATTGTATGAATTGGCAACATAATTTAACACTAGAACGGCCGGAAATTTTAACATCCTAAAACAGCTGCCGGTGTCTTTTCGACACCACTAATTTAATTATGCAAAATGAACTTTATAAATTCTAAATTAACATTATATTTCGTCATTGTACTTTAATTAAGCTTATATCCATAACTTTTCACAAAAGAACGATACTTTATTTTACAGAAAAATACATTAAATCAAAACGGCGGGTAATTTCGACATCCGAAAACAGCCGCCGGTGTCATTTCGACACCACTAATTTATTTATGAAAAATGGACGCTATAAATTCTAATTTAACACTATATTTTGTCTTTGTGCTTTAATTAAACTTATATTGTTATATTGTCACAAAAGAACGATGATTTATTGTAAATTCTGCTTGGTGTCGAAATAACACCAACGGACGTTCTAGGTAAATTGGGCTGTAATGTTTTAAAAATTCGAATCACATAATAAAAATTTCGACAGTTGGTTATTACGTAAAATGTTTAGAAGTCATAAAATTTGATAAAGATAGGTAAAAATATCTGATAGAGAGATAAAGCTAAATTCGGTTTGGTGTCATAATGACACCAATGGACGTTCTAGCGTTAATTTGGTGTCGGTAACAGTAACGGTAAAGGTGTCGCGAATTCAATGGTTTTTTCCCATCTCAAAAAATGCCCAACGCGCCTAAAGAAGTTTTCACTTTAAAAATAAGAAAAATTAAAAGAAAGTTACAGCATTGAATTTAAAATGGCGTTAAGCTACGCTTTCTGACTTAAGCAATTAACTGCAAACCCGATTATGAAACTTTCACTTAACTATAACATGTATCAAATAGCCCTGAGGATACTTCCCAGTTATACGGACCTTCAGGCTTTTTTAAAAAGTTTGACACAATTCGGGTTTAAGAAGTTGAGATTTATTGCCAAATTATATAAACAACTAAGAAACTAAAACTGATGAATTATTTTGCTGGTTTACGCATGTATTTTTAAAAATTGCATCTGATTACACTTATTAGATGAATTACTTCTGTTTGTATTTAATAACGGTAAACGGCTTCTGTGTATTGAATGAATTGTGAAACTATTGGGAAGAGGTAGAGAGACGAGTAAACAAATGGGTAGACAGACGGATAGTGAGATGGATAGAGAGACGGGTAGTGACAGATTAGGCTAACGGGTTGCGAAACGAATACGTAGACGGGTAGCGAGACAGGCAAAAAAAGGGTTGACAGAGGGGTACCGAGATGGGTAGAGAGACTGGTCACGAGACGGGTAGCGAGACGAGTAGTGAGACTGATATACAGGCATGTAGAGTAAAGGTTGAGAGATGGGTTGCGTGGTGGATAGAGAGACGGGCAGACAGAAGAGCACAGGGACGAGTTGACATACGGGTAGAGAGAGGAGTATGTACACAGGCAGACGTGTCGAGAGACTGGTAATTAAACGGGAAGCAAGACAGGTAGAAAGACGGATTGACAGATGGATAGCGAGACAGGTAAAAAGTTGGGTTGAGTTTGGGTAGAGGAAAAAAAATTAATTCAAATGTAAATGTTTGTCACAAGGAAAATGATGCAACAATGAAATTAAATTTGCGTTAAGCCACGCTTGCTAAAATACGCTATTGGCTGGAAATCTGATTACGTAACTTTAAAAAGCTTGGCGTTTTATAAGATCAAGCAAAAAAAATGGGATTATTTGCCAAATGTTATAAAAACAAATCTGATGGACGGTACTTCTTTTCTATTTGTTTAACAGTGTATATGGATTTGTGTATGATATTTTGTAATGCTATCATTTACTTTTCTCTTTTTCATTATGTCGTGATTGTTAATCCTACGTTCTTAACAATATCACTCAGACTAATCCCTTTGAGGGAAATCCTAGTTAATTAATCCTGAAAGCAACATTGTTTTACTGTAATAATACAAATATTTACAATTTCATTTATTTTTACAGGAAAGTTACTGTTAAAAAATTCACTATTTATTTCTTAATTAATTATGTTAATCAATAAAGTATTATTCAGATAAAATAAAATAATTTTTTGATGTAAAAACTTCAGAAACTGTTTAATCCAGTGATTTTAATCCAGTGAAGTAGGCAATATAGCCACCCAATAGGCGATTGACGAAGCTGAGGGGGCGATCAAATGTTAAATGTAATTTGTGGGGCGAATTCATATTGTTTTTGACGATAAGCATAACTTATGATATTACAGGTAAAATACCAGTTTCATTCAATTAGAAGTCGAACAAATCGGTATAAAATATCTAAATATTAAATAAATTAAATGTATACTAGATGGAACCCGTCAAAACTTGACGGAAAAAAAATTAAAATAACAATATTAGTAAAATAAGCTTCTTTATTACATAAGAAGGGGTGCTTATGAAACAGACTTTCAAATATTTTATTTTAAAAGTTTTTTCCCTCAGTGAAGTACAGTACTATTTCCGATGCAAACTCCAAACAAACAATCCGTAAACAAAATGCAAATCAGTTTGACATTATCGCCATATTCCCCACGGCAAGAAAGAAAATTTCCTGGACCTATGAAGTATCATACAAATAGTATATACCTACGTTCATCTCATATTCAGTCAATAAAAGAACATAGTAAATGAAGTACACATCTCCTCCCATAATAAATTTAATATTACTTAGTTGATATTAGCTAATGTCAAAAGATTGGCAAACCACAGAGTTCAGAAAATAAACGCTATGCCTGGCAAAAATGGGAGTTGTCGACTTTATGACGTCATAAGCAGAAGTAAAAGTTTAGTTGAAAATTACGGCTAATTAATTAAATTTTCGAACAAACGAATGCACGATAACAAATCTGTATCCAAATATCTTTCATTTAAAAAAAGAATGGTGTAATTTGATGCAGTAGTTAGTTCTCACGGATTATCGAAAGAAATCGCTTAGCGTTTTAAATATATAAATAAAGCAAATTTTTGTAAAATGTTCCAGGTTGCCATTTACGATTTTCTTGTAATTGGATAAAAACGATTGCACGCAAGCGTCTCCTTTCATCATCGAAATGAAGAATTTCTCTATATCTCAACAAGAAAGAAAAATCATGCGTCGAGCATAGATTATGTAACACTTTCCAACGCTTTCAAAATAATTTTACAAATTATACCGTTTAATAAGCTGAAAGACAACATCTAAGTAAACAATTTGGAAAACGCATAACATATTTAAAAACATAATTTCAGGAATTTCCAACATGTACAATATTCGGAAAAATATCCGAATACTTTTATTCAGCCCTGTATATGATCTATAAATTTGTATATATACTACACAGGATGCTAAATTTTAGTTCACTTAGGAACCGCGTAGCACAGTTTAAAATTCTCCTTCTGGAGTTTGTCAATAAACGGAAATGTGTTCGCGAACTTTTGTGCTGCCCTGTATATGATCTACAGAATTTATACACACCACGTAATAGACAAAAAGTGAGTTAAATTTAAAATCGCGTTCAGTAACTTAAAACGCACTTCCAGGAATTATTGTTAACAGAGTGTAGAGAATTCTTTTGTGTGTCCCTGTAAATGAACGATGACTGCTATACACACAATATTCTGTAGTAAGCCTCAGGTAATGCACCTTATTGATATATACAAATTTCAATGCGTTTAAAATAGTGAAACATTATTTAAATAAACCGCAGACGATTTTTCTCCATAGACGTAATGTAACGGAATTCTTTTGACTGTCCCTGTAAAGTAACTATAAGTGTTATGCACACCCTATTCCATATTAAGCTTCTTGTAATGCACCATTGTGATATATATCAATTACAATGTGTTTGAAATTGCGTAACATTTAAAAAATAAACCGCAAATGATTTTCCCCCATAGATCGTAATGTCTTTTGAGTATCCCTGTAAAAAAAACTATAAGTGCTATACACTTCCGTTAAAATAGGTAACATGCCATAGATAACGACAATAACATATAAAAATTGCAGAGCAATCCGAGCATATTTACGGGAGTTAGAGCACGGCCAGACGGCAGACGGCCATAAGGCCATACGGCAGACAAACCGAAGTCATAAACACTTTTCAACTAAGTTGGAAAGTGTTAAAAACTAATGAAGAGAGACGAGCAGTAAATTGACATAGTCATGATTAGAAACTGCTGATTATTTTTATATAAAAGTTAATATAGGCTAAAATACATATATTTATTGAATGTGGATTTATTAATTATTTTCACAGTTAAAGATATCTTTAAAAAAAATCATTTGGTTCAAGTACATGTATCGCATTAAAGAGAAACATTTCAATTGAATGACTTTTGGAGAATATGTAATATTTGTCATGTGGATTTAAAACCAGAATCCTCAAATGTTGATTCTGTGTAACTGTCCAACTCAAGATTTGAGGAAAAGAATCATAAACATAATAATCCAGAAAATCAAACAGATTTTCTGATCTTATTTTAACAAATTAACAATTAATTTAATTAACAGTTTAATTTTAACAAATTCAAATAAAGTATCAAACGTGGTGTTACTATAAGCAACAAGTTGGAAATAGTACGTTAAACATGACAAATCAGATGCGTTCGTACTATAAGTAGTTTCGCACGTAAAAAAATCATCGTTATCATTTCAGTGAAATGAATTGTATCGTCCGTTATAAGCGAAATGAGCATGTATTTTCTCTTATTACGTATGCCACGTTTACAGATGCGAATTGTATTTTCGACACTAAACAGCGCTGGAAAATTCACCATGGAGATCTTGCTTTGCGAATGATTACCTCCGTGGATTAATATTTATATGAACCATGATGAATGAATTTCTTGTGTTTATTTACTTTAATGGATTGAGATATTGGCTGTCAACCTAATTTCAACTGAAGTTATCTCAGACCCTATATATATCTGAATGTCCTCTGTCGAACGAACATTTTTTTTTATGATATTTCTAAAAATATATTTTTTCTGAAATTTTATTCGAAAAAATAATTTTGAATAAAAGTGTTATCCTGGCATATGAAAAATGAAATGGTCAGCCCTTATTTCTTTTCCTCAGTCACATGACTTGCGCTTTATTATATAGTTTACGTAAGATATGATTTAATAGAATGAAGAAAATTATTTTGCTATTTTTATTAATATAAAGTTTTGATATTAAAGTTTTGATTCGATTTTTATAAAATTTGAAATGACTCGACAAAATTCTGCAACTCTGATATATATTAAATTTCGTACCATTCGGTTGGGTAGTTTTTGCACTGTTATATGCAGACGGACGGGCCAGACCGGGACTATAGGTGCTACGTATTTATATAATTACAAACGCACCTAAAAATTAATGTTGGAACAATTTTTAATATATAGATGAGCTTTATTATAAAGACTGCATTCCTATCAGGAAATATAAAACAGTTTCTAGTTGAGCATCTATTCAGCATCTGTCGCATTTCTCTTGGACA
Organism: Maratus michaelseni; assembly: GCA_963931845.1. Lineage (NCBI taxonomy): Eukaryota > Metazoa > Arthropoda > Arachnida > Araneae > Salticidae > Maratus > Maratus michaelseni. The sequence goes on from OZ007588.1 coordinate 421,393,478, forward strand.
ATTTGGTGATAATTTGATGTAGGCTTTTGATTTTGTCTTTGACTGAAACATTATGTTTTTTTTCTGTATATTGCTAAATACTGCAACTTGAATTTCTCAGAAGTGAATCATATTGGTATACTCCTTGCTTTATCCTTGGCTAAACAATCAATATAACTCTGTTTTTGTTTTAACATGAAACTGTGCTTTGAAAAATATAGTTATACCCTACAAATATAAAGACAATTATTTTGAAAATTGAAGATGATAAAATAATGCTTCGTCAATTATTGTGGATTGAAAGATATAATAGCTCCTGAGGGGCGATTGACCAAAACAGTTTAGGGATCACTGGTCCTATCTCATCTATTCCCTGTATTGAAACATTTTGTCAAATTTCAATGTGTATGAATATTTATTTTTGTTTAAATATGAAGAAATGTTGGACCCGATTAAACCATCATTTTGGACATACATTTTTATTACATGTCTTTTTGACATTCTTTTTAACACTTTCCAACATAGTTGAATAGTGTTTATGAATTCGGTTTGTCTGTCTCTCCGTACCTTAACTCGCGTAACTATATTAGATTACTATGACATGTTCGGTATGGAAAATGAAGTGTGTAGCACTTCTAGTTTTTTTTACAGGGGCACTGAAAAGAATTCCGTTACATTACGGTGTACGAGAGAAAAATCGTTTGCGGTTTACTTTAATAAAGTTTCGCTATTTCAAGCATATTGAAATTAACATATATCACTGAGGTGCATTACAAGAGGCTTTCTATAGAATATTGCCTGTATAGCATTCATCCTTCATTTATAGGGACATATAAAATTATTCGATTAAAGTACTGACTGTTAATAACAATTGTTGGAAGTGAGTTTTCAGTTGTGGTAGGCGTTTTTAAATTTAATTAATTTTTTATCTATAACTTCAGGTGTTTAAATTTTATATCTTCATATACAGGGCAGCTTAAAGTACATTTCCCTTTATCGACAGAAATTGCTGAAGGAAAATTTACAACTGTACTATGCGTTCCGAAAACTAAACTAAATTTTAGTATACTATGTAGTATATATATACTAGCTATGTATATATTTATCTTACGTGACACGGAAATAAGGCTGAATTTGTAGCTTATCGTTTGGCAACAACCGTAGTTTCCAGACCAATGTATAGACTAGATTGGGTAAGATAAGCTCTGCCTCCAATATAGCAGCCAGTGTGAGAGATCGCACTGAAACTCAAACTAGCAATTATTAAAAATATAACATGTACGTAATCCAAAGCGTTTTAGATGATTCCTCATTTTAACTATGAGTAATATCGTTAATTTCAAATGAATTTTCAACTCTTATTTAGAATATATTTACGAATTTCACTCACACGAAAATCGGATAAAATAAAAATATCAACTGTCTAGATTGCACCTGCTACCATCTTTTGTTATCTTGATAAAGTAAAAAATAATCTCTTTTGCAAAAATCTATAATCAATTAGAACAGTAAAATGTTGAGCAAAATTTAAAAAAAAATGATTGATGATATATATAAATTATCTTCCTATCACATAGTGTTTTTTTAATAAATTTAAGCTGCGCTGTACAATATTATTGGTGCAATGAGTTTTAAACTAATTCTTTTTCCAAGATCCTTTTTTTTTTTCATAGTAAAAGGATTTATGCCCATTGGTAGCATCAACTAAAAGCATTTTTAATTGTATTTTTCATCAAAGTTGTCCATTACTTTTTTTACATTAAAAAAATTGTTAATTTCATATGTTAAAATGATTTATGGTAGTACTTATTCCGGCTAGAATTGCTGCAAAAATAAAAGGGGCGAGCGAGCGGAGCGAACTGGGATCGCATAACGGTCTTAATGTGAATTGCTTCGCAATTCACGGGGTTTACGAGTAGGGGATGAGAAAATTATCTAAAAAGGTTTTCAACAATATGATAATTATTGTTACATAACACATGTATTTTCATTCTACTAATGCAGAATGTATAATCCACTCTAAAATTACGATTGAACAATTTTACATTCCTGTGCTAAAAAGGAATTTGTTTAGAAGTTGTAGCATACAGCCTAGCTACTACTTGATTAACGTACTCTGTGATCGAGTGAGTTTTGAGTTTTTGCGTGAGATTGTGGTGCTCGTAATTCACGAAAACTCAATTTAAAAGTATTATATAAAACGACAAATATGCTGTGTTTTTCAAATATGCTGTGTGCAAGAGGAATTTTCAAGTTTACAGCATGTTATATTTTAAGGGAAGTTGCGCAGACTGTTAATTTTGTGCTTTCGTCAAATACAATATTTTCTAGTGCCGGTATTTTATAACTGTAAAATATTTAGTTATGAAAAATAAATTAGAGAACCTCAAGTGCGACCGTGGACTCGTACATGAGAATCCCAGTTTTAAAGGATGTCGATCTTATTAGATCTTAATTTATTGCTATGTGGTCTGTTATACTTTAGGGAAATATGTCTGAATTTGACGTTAAGTGTAAATCAAGCAATATGATTTATAATTTGTTTCTGATATTTTAATGTTGTGAAACAATGTGGCATTTATCACATATGCATCTTAGTTTTAATTTAAAAATATCTACCAGTTGTTTTGATTTGAATGTGTTTCTTGTTAAGTTTCATTTAACTATATCTAACTTACTAAATGAAAATAGAAAAGTTTTTTTTCTATTTATAGCGATTCTTTCAATTTCCTCTGCATTGGTTTCTTTCTTTTTTTTTTCCTAATTTGTCTGTAAATTTTCTCACAGTAGCTTTTTATCAAGTTTTATAATCTCACTCCAGAAATTAATTAATATATTGGAAGCAACATGAAAACTTTATTCATTGTTTCTTATAAAAATCTAAGAAATTAATATAAGGACAGATAAGATAATGGTATTTGGAAAAACACATTTTTCGTAATTTCGTAACAATTAATAAATGAAATTTAGATTATGATTATTTAAAAAAGTAATGTACCTATACATAAAATTACATAAATTCATTTGTTATTTGCAGTTATTCAGTTCACCTGTTAGACAAGATATATTTTTTTTATATAGTTTAATTTGTGACAGCGATTATTTTTATTATGTAGTAGCTAATTATCAAATTAAATATATAATTAATGAGATAATTATGCACATTATTTAAATATTTTATCTTAAAAAAGGACTGATTAAAACAGTTTTTTGTAAAATGATTAATTTGTCAGAAACAGTTAGAAAATGAATGATTGATTAACTAACCCTGATTTATCCTTTTAATGATATATTGCTCTTATTTCACAGTTGATGTTGGATTCTGATGACAAAATTATGCTTAATTTTTTCAGCAAAACAACATATGTTTAATAAAGAATGTTTTAAAAAACAGAGTTAATTTTCTTAAGAAAGAAAAAGAATGAATCACATTTGTAATAGCAGCTTATTTGCAAATAAATGCCAAAGCTATTGACAAAATCTTATATAAAATTTTCTTTCAAAATACGAATGTGCTTCTGAATATCGTTTCTTCAAAACGGCAGATATTTTTTGAGATACTGTAAGCACTTGTAACTCCAAGATATATCCCTAGTGTAGATAATTGGCCGTCAATAATCAACCCAACCCAACCCAACCCAACCCAACTGTAACTCCAAGTACATTTTAAATTAGTGAAAAAAAGGAATTTTGTTAATATATCGAATATCTAAAAAAAGACATATACTAATGGCCCAATTACTCATATGGGCTTATATAAATGGCAGTTATCATTTTAATTAAAGTAGCTTTGCATACAGTAATCAAATATCGTTCAATAAAACATGAACTGAAATTTTGTTTTTGTTTTGAGACTCTCTGGATATGTCATAATTGCATTAGATGCATTTGGTGGAGGGGGTGGGGGTGTCACATGACGAGACCGACATATAACTCGTCACACTCAAATCGTTTGTTAGAGAGTGTTAGTATAATTGATCTAGATGTTCATCTATTTGTTGCGCAGTGAATATCCATTACATTCTTTCGAAGCTAATATGTATGGAATGGCTGAGAGGTTGTGCTCTCGAAGCTGGTAGACGGGAGGTGCTGGGTTCGATCCCAATCGCGCCCGTCGGCCTAATCGTTCGGAGTTTTCGTGGTTTTCTTCGAGCCGTGGATTTATCCATGCGTAAATACGGGTTAGGTTCCCTTAGAAAGACCCCCACGAAGGGCACTCCCCCCGGGCCTATATCCCAAGTGCAGATAATTGGCCGTCAATAATCAACCCAACCCAACCCTAATATGTATGGATAGCTTATAAGTCTAAAAGCTATCTCCGTCAAATGCCAAATGTCAAAAAAATATCAAAATATGTACGGATTAAACTTTAAACCGATGTAAAGCATGGCTACGGAGTATACCTGTCCTAAAGAAATTCAAGTCTACGATTGGCATGATCAGTTGATACAAGGAATATAAAATGTTGAATAAGGCGCTTATGTTCAGCATCCGTGACCACTGTGATCATGTAAAATCGATACAGTTTGCAACCTCATAGAAATGTAGCGTATTTCTGCTCAGTAACGGAATATTTTAATATTGATAGACGCAAAGATCTTGCGTATCGGTCGAAGAGAAGACAATATCTGATAGTAGATATAATCATCCTCAATGTCAGTGCCCTATCAATAACGGCGATTTTAATAATAAAAAAATAAATACCTTGAACAACAATGTAACACACTAATAATCAAATTTTAATTTCTTATTAGGCGTATAGCCAACATAGTGAAAAAGTACACAAGCCGGGACTCGAACCAAGGTCATCCAATATAGCGCATTAACGTTCTACCAACCGAACCACTTGGCTATACGGCCATGTTGTCTATACGCCTATTAAGCAATTAAAATTTGATTATTATGAATGCAAGGCGTGGGAAATTTTCTATAGAAAAATTTCCAAAGTATTAAATATGAATTTATTCAATTATCGATGCTGGATTTTCTTTAATTTCGTGTTTGCCCCAGGGTTGGTGGCTCACGGAAAATATTCCATCTTGTGCTGCGTTTGTAGCCTTGCCAACATGTTATAGTGAGAAAGTTCCAGACTGAGTACCGTTCCCAAGTGGTTCAGTTGGTAGAACGTCAATGTGCTATACTGATGACCCGGGTTCGAGTCCCGGCTTGGGTACTTTTTCACTATGTTGGCTATGCGCCTATTAAGCAATTAAAACATAATTATTATGAATACAACGCGTGGAAAATTATACAAACAAAAACTTCCAAAGTATTAACTATGAATTTATTCAATGTAAGACACTGCCTTCTTCCAGACTTCATTTACGACGTATTTGAGCTGCCAAAATGAACTTGGGGATATCAGTTTGAGGACGAAACACTTGCCAAAGCGTTTGTGATTAACCTACTCTACAACGAGTACATTTCATTCTATGAAAATCGCTTAAATAACATCTACCCACTATGAAAAATGTATATTGTAACTTATGTAGAATGTTAAAGATTATGTATACAATACAATTCTAAAATTTCTAAACAATTCCTATTTTACACGTTTTTTTTTTTTTTTTTTCAAATCTTGAAAATGCTAGATGAAGTATTTAAATTTAGGTGGTGTAAAGAGCATTTTTAACTAAAAATTACTAGGCAAGAGTTAATCACGAGGCCATTTATGAGACCAAAGGAATAAAAAATATAATATTTCCAATCAACTTTTATCATAAAAAGCGAGACACAATATGTTATCTCTAATAATTGTTCTCATAAGTCAAGTGTGTGCATGTATATTTATGACGATATGAACTTATTATTTTAAAATTTCAAAACATCCCACATATTTTTTTGTTTCTAACATGCGGGATTTCCCAGTAACTTTCACTCTAGTTTTAGAAAATTGATAAAATAAAATATTAACAGTAAACTTTAAATAAAATTGAATATATTGAATACTTGATAGGATATGAGTATTTATAATATACTTTGAACATTTGGCAATATTTCTTCACCAGTGGATACGTGCGAGGATTTCGCACTGAAGTCCAATATTGTTTAGCAAAATCTAGTATTTTTTAGATGCAGGTTGAAACTTCTAAAGGAAAAAATAAGTTTAAAAATATCTGCAAACAACATTAGAGAGGCTATAATTACATCTCATTTATTGCATCAAATTTATAACAAAAACCGATCGAAGATAGCAAAAGGCACGCTCGAGAAAAAAAAATAACATTCGTATTTCGACTGCATTAGAGGATGGCGTAATCCACTTCGAGAAAAACTGGGGACAAAGAAAAATAAATTGAATACATATAAAATATATTTAATTTAATATAAAAAACATACATTTTAGGATACACGTGAAATACCACTCGATCAACAAGTGGTGTTTTTTTTTTCTTTTAAACATTTGAATTTGAATTTTGCATTTTAATCATAAATATAAAATGAACCTGCTCGGAAACGTCCCACTTTGGCTCTTTTGTACTATTTTTTTTATATATTATCATTGTCGAACACCATATATTGCGGTATTTTATTTTTGTGGCAAAATTGATTTATGAAAACCTTTGATTTCATATATAGAAGCAATACTAATTTTAATTTTAACTAACTGCAATTTTTAATAAAAAAAAACATGTTTTAACGAAATGTGAGTGTACTATGTCATAAGCCCTTTCAAATGATACCTCATTCACTGTTGTGACTCTTGTAAATGAATAAAAAAGGGGATGTTGACAACAGAAATAATATATATGACTGCTTATGCGCGAATGATAGCACATTTATTTTCATAATTTGGTAGTCAAATATATAGGGGAACATATCAATCAATATGACAGTCAACTATCCTAGAAATGAAGAATCATAACAGCAATATAGTGAGTAGCATTTCTTTTTTTTTTCTAGAAGAATGTTGGTGATAAGGAATAGTTCATAAGCAGTATTTTTTTAGAGAATATCAAGCTGCGTTTGTGTAATATAATTTATTATATGTAATTTAATACAATTTAAGTAACTTATGTGTTGACACATCATCAGCGTTGAAATAACAGATCTAATTCCTTGACCATCTAAAGAGGATTACAAACACATAAAATATCTGATACATTTTTATAAACACCATCTATTTTATCTTTAAAAAATGCTGATAAATTACTCTGTTATTCCTCTTATTTTTTTCCCCACAGTGATTCACTCGCTAGTAAATTTAATTTAATATTAATACCAATATTAATATTTAATATAGATACATAAAATGTGTTTATGCTATTTACATACATTATTTTACACTCTTCTGCATATCATTATTTCCTCAGTTGTCACTGAATATTCATTGAGTAAACAGATGTTTGCAGTTTTCTCTTAGGAACATAAAAATTAATTAATACGTTTAACGTAACATGAAAATATTACTAATCGTTTTATCAAAAAATAAGTTAATAAATAATGCAATCAAAAATTTATGAAAAATATTTTTTCTATTTATTTTAGAAAAAAAATTCATAATTTTTTTTCTTGAATTAATTAAATTTAGATAATTTACAAGTTCTATATTTAGCAGATTAATAAATATTTTCATTAAATATGTAACTTCAGTTCATTATTTTTTGTGACTAAATTTTCACCTGTTAGACATTTCGCGAAATTTAACTTAATTTGCTACAGCGATTACTTATTTTATGCATTTAAATTACCACATTAAATGTGTCATTAGTGATATAATTATATACAATTCATAAATGTTCTCATAATCACATATCATGGAAAATGAAACTTTTTGTAATGAAAAAAAAAAATGTTAGAAACAATTACTGAATAAATGGGCAATAAAATCATTGCTTAAGCCCCGTTTACACACTCCTGTGTTATTTTATTGTTTTTTGTTAGTTGATGTTCTTTCTGATGACAAAATTACGTTTAATTAGATAATGGAAGACATTTGTGTGTCATAAAGAATTTCTGAAAAGGAGGAATTAAAATTGCAATAGAAAATTAACATTTTTGTGCTAATAAACGTTAAAAAAAAATATTAAAAATGCATGAAAAGGCATGAATAAGAATGAATCACATTTAAAAAAGCGGTTTTATTGTAAATACAAAAGAGAGTAAATTAGCAAATATAAGATTAAATATATGTGAATTTTAAATACGCATGGAATAATTCAGAGAGAAAATAATGCTTCTTAATATCATTTTAGAACTAGAAAAAACACTTAATTAATTTCTAATTTTAAGATAATGTTAATTTTTCAAAATAATAATTAGTATGTATTTCACAGTAACTTTATTTAAACCAAATGATTCATTTTTAGAATAATCATTTGAATGATTATTCATCTGTCTTATATCATATTGGATAAATGAATAGCATCACTGTACACTGCAAAAAAAAATGTTGATTTTACAGTATAATACTGACATCCCAGCAGCCAGTATTATACTAGCAGCTGGGATGTTAGTATTATACTGTAAAATCAACAATTCTTTTTTTGCAGTGTAGTAATATGACCAAAATGTGTTATATTAATTAATATAAAATATAATTTAATCCTAAAATTCCATAGAAAAGAGTGATTTAGATAAATGTTCAAATTTTAAAATAATATGAAATGTACGTACCGGTATAATAAATGAGCAATATCAGCCTTCCCTCTTAACTATCATAAATTAATTGAAATCTTCCAATAGCGTCTAAAACTCGAATTAAAATTATGCATGAATACATTTACTAGTACAAAAATGGACTGACTTTATTTTCCATTTACAAATCATCTTTTATTTATGCAAAAATGCATAAAGGACATGAAACAGTTTTCTTATCTTGATTAAAAATATTTTAACAGTAATTTATGAATGAATAATTAACCCCTTAAGCACCACGACGTACATGCGTACGTCATGAACTTTTTTATATGTAATACCAGGACGTGCGTGCGTACGTCCTCGTCTTAAATTCAGTGGCAATGTTCTAAACATCTGTTTTTTGTTTGTTTTTTTCGTCGCTAATTGCTATTGTGATTGTTTTTGTATGGGCTTTATAGCAATGATTGTATTCGCACCTAGTCAATGGCATTACACATAGAAAACTCATTAATTTTTCCGCTGCTTATTTTTCTTCGTTGTTCATTTGTTTGTCATTCTGTTCAATTGCACGCAAAGAAAAATTTTGTTGAATCAACAAAAATTTGGTTGGCCCAACCAAATATCAAGATAACTTTCCGTTTAAATATGGGTCAATGGAAATTTTGTTTGAATCAACAAGAAAAATATTGCTGATTTTTTTTGCAATTCGAACAAAAAAATTTGTATCATCAGTAAAAAAATGGTTTGTTATTTCAAGTAAAAATGGTCAATTTTACTTGAATTAACAAAATTCTTTTGTTGAAAGTTTTCTAAAAATAAATGTAATTATCTGCTACTTTAAGAGTTCTTTTCAGTTTTGGCAACAAAAACTTTTGTTTAAAGAACAAATGTTTTGTGTAATTTTAAGAATTTTCTTTGTTTTAACAACAAAATGTTTTTGTTACAGAAACAATTATTATATTTACTTTAAAATTATTTTTTGTATTTGAACCAATCTAAACTTATTTTTTAGAAGTGAATTACGCATGTAATCATTGAATAATAAAAATGGAATTTTGATCCTGCTTTTTTTCAAGCGTAAACCGACAGACTTAACAATGTCCCAATCCGGGACTCTATCCCGGATCCTCTGAACAGCGCGCTGAGGCTCTACCACTGAGCTACAATGAACGATACCTGAGCTCGAAATGTATCACTCTTATATATGTCGGACCGGCTGCAACCACAGCACAAAATGGAAATGTCATCATAAACACAGTGCCCTCTTAAGACATAAAAATAGGGGAAGTCCGACGTTACTCTGGGGTCCCCCTCTACCAATTGATTTTTTACTTACTAAATCCCTTTTTGGTATGCTGCAACAATTTGAAATTTTACCATCAAAATTTAGAGTAAAAAACAATTTAGAAAGAGCGAGCTTCTTAGATAAAAATTTTGTAAGGAAAAGGTGCATTTTTTACCCTGATTATTATTTATTATTTTTTTTTTTTTTGTAAAAAGTTATTTTGAAAAATAAATTTGTGGGTACCTTTGTATTTCTTTTGGTAAGCACGGGCTTCCCGGGCCTATTCGGTAAACAGGCCCTGCATGAGCATGCAAATTTCTGTGGCAAACATGAGACGAAAATACAAAGCCCAGCATATGGCAACATATAGTTAATTTTTAATTAATTTCCAACAGTGAATTACGCCTGTAAAAAGCAGGATAAAAAATCACTGGTTATTATTCAAGGATTACAAGCGTAATTCACTGCAGAAAATGAATTAAAAATTAATCCGTGCATTAGTTCTTGAGATTTATTTATAGTAAAAATCATGAAAAAAGTAGCATAGCAGCGCCACCTGTTGGGCTATTTACACCAAAACGTTATCAGCTTCTATTTATGTCAAAGTATAACTCAATCTGTAGTTTGATGTAAATCAGTACATTAGTTCTTGAGAAATCGCTAATCTATTGCAGAAATCGCGAAAATTGCAACAGAGCAACGCCACCTGTTGCGCTATTTACACCAAAAACTCATCAGTACCAATTTATATCAGGAAGTAACTGAATATAAAGTTTTATTAAATTCCGTGCATTAGTTCTTGAAATAGAGCGCCCACAAAATTTTTGTCACGTATAGACACACAGAGTCATACACAGTCATTTTCTAAAAACAGTCAAATTGTGTTCAGGACCTTCTAAAATCAGTCTAAAACCATAAGTTGAAAAATTTCATGACTCCAATACTTTCTTCTTGTAAAGATAGAAAAAAGTAATAAATGGGGGTTAGGGGGATTTTTAAAACTACCTTGGTCCATGCCAATTAAAAAAGTTTTAATTATCCAAAAATTATGTTAATCCTTTAATTATATAGCTATATATGTCAAATAAACTAAGTTACGTGAGAGAGTTATGGCTACTACACAACAATTTAAATTTTGTATAAATTACAAATTTAAATTACAAAATTACGGTAAAATTAAAAAAACAGATTTTTTTAACTCAAGTAAAATTGATGAAATTTTGTTAAAATTTTGTAAGAGTGTTAACAATATTTTTTTGTCAATGCAACAAAACCAACTTTTTACTTCAACTAAAAATTTTGCTTGAAACAACAAAATGTACTCAACAAAACCTGTTTTGTTGTTTTAATCAATTCCTTTTTCTGGGTGTGTGTTTCGTAAATTGGTGTGTTTCGCATTCTGTTATGTGTATCTCTGATCGATAAAAATAATGATATAAACTACATTTGACAAAATGTAATATATCTGGTATTCAGCATACTACCACTAAATTGAATATGGTGCTTAAGGCGTTAATAATAAAAGTATCTACAAATGCACAGTAATCACTAACTTAGCACATAATTATTTGTGTACAGATAAAGCCGAAATGCACTCTATTAAAAGTGTTATTAACATAGTCATAAAATAAATTATATTTACTGCACTTCTATGAATCTAATTTATAATATCAACTACTAATATAATACTAAAAACTTGTTTTGTCCCTGCATAAAAGGAAAAAAGAATCATTTTACAAAAATACCATTAAAGATCTATTATAAAGTATACATAAGTTCGCAATTTCAGTGGGTTGATTTCTTTGTAATATAAGCTGTAGCTCATGAGAATTACATTATTTAGATTTTATTTTAGACAAAATTAAGGGGAATATGAACCTATGTAATTTATATAATACATGCATACCTAATATGTAAATTTTATTAATGTGAGTTAGTACAAAATCAATTTCTATTAATACAGATTCCTTCATTAAAGATCAACATTTTAAATACCCTACTTTTAAAACAAAAGAATTTAATAATACTTAAACTATAGCTTTCAAATATACTTAGATATTTATTCATTATAGTTGGGGAAAACGAATTATTTCTAATAATTTTACTATATTGTGCTTTGCTTTAGAATTATAAATACATTTTAACTTCAGTGTACGAACGGTGGTATAATTACATTTTAGGCAACATATAACCTTAAAATGTTAATGCACTTTCCTTAAGATACATTTTAACAGTTTTTAGTTTCTTCTATAATAGAAGAAAGTATTGTAATCGAAATTTTACAATATTGTGCTTTGCTTTAGAATTATAAATACATTTTAACTTCAGTGTACGAACGGTGGTATAATTACATTTTAGGCAACATATAACCTTAAAATGTTAATGCACTTTCCTTAAGATACATTTTAACAGTTTTTAGTTTCTTCTATAATAGAAGAAAGTATTGTAATCGAAATTTTACTATATTGTGCTTTGCTTTAGAATTATAAATACATTTTAACTTCAGTGTACGAACGGTGGTATAATTACATTTTAGGCAACATATAACCTTAAAATGTTAATGCACTTTCCTTAAGATACATTTTAACAGTTTTTAGTTTCTTCTATAATAGAAGAAAGTATTGTAATCGAAATTTTACTATATTGTGCTTTGCTTTAGAATTATAAATACATTTTAACTTCAGTGTACGAACGGTGGTATAATTACATTTTAGGCAACATATAACCTTAAAATGTTAATGCACTTTCCTTAAGATACATTTTAACAGTTTTTAGTTTCTTCTATAATAGAAGAAAGTATTGTAATCGAAATTTTACTATATTGTGCTTTGCTTTAGAATTATAAATACATTTTAACTTCAGTGTACGAACGGTGGTATAATTACATTTTAGGCAACATATAACCTTAAAATGTTAATGCACTTTCCTTAAGATACATTTTAACAGTTTTTAGTTTCTTCTATAATAGAAGAAAGTATTGCAATCGAAATTTTACTATATTGTGCTTTGCTTTAGAATTATAAATACATTTTAACTTCAGTGTACGAACGGTGGTATAATTACATTTTAGGCAACATATAACCTTAAAATGTTAATGCACTTTCCTTAAGATACATTTTAACAGTTTTTAGTTTCTTCTATAATAGAAGAAAGTATTGTAATCGAAATTTTACTATATTGTGCTTTGCTTTAGAATTATAAATACATTTTAACTTCAGTGTACGAACGGTGGTATAATTACATTTTAGGCAACATATAACCTTAAAATGTTAATGCATTTTCCTTAAGATACATTTTAACAGTTTTTAGTTTCTTCTATAATAGAAGAAAGTATTGTAATCGAAATTTTTTTACTTCCGATTTTTGAGGGATTTACATGTTTTAGGGGTCATAAATTCCGAAAAACATGTTTTTACAAAACGTCTGTCTGTCCGTGTGTCTGTCCACAATGTATCATCGAAAAGTGTATGAAGTTATGCATAGAATTTAACCAAATTAATTTGATTTATAGGTTTATGACTATAGTCAGCATGTCCTCCTTGAATTTGGAGATACTCCGCCGAAAGGGGGGAACCGCGATACCGATTTTTGTTCCGTTTTCATTATTGTATCATCGAAAAGAGTATTAAGTTATGCATAGAATTGAACAAAATTTTATGTATATGTTTTGGACTGTGGCCTATAGGGCCCAGTTGAATGTGAGGATATTTGGCCGTAAGGGGTCGCTGTAATACCCACTTAAAGATTAAAAAAAATAGAAATCCTAAAAGTTTTTTCTGTTAAATGTTTGGTCTTGATCCAAAAATTCTGGAGGAATTTTGTTTTGCCTCTATTTTTAAAAATATGCTGAGATATAGCAGTATGAAATTTTAGGGTGACTGAACTTTGTTTTTTCCAGTAAAATTAGCTTAAATCTTAAAACCAAAGCATAGGGATGATCTTTTAGTGACGGTACCGGCCAGAAGGACATTTTGTAGCTTAGTATACATCGGCTGCTGGCGTCCAGATAGCCCGAAGATTCGCAAGCAGCTGACGTACAGCAGAATAACGAAAAATATTGTTTTTATTAGCGGTGTAATAGCGAATTTTGAAGTATTCACATCTATGAGAAAGAAGCAATAGAAGCAAGTTTTAGGATTGCCACATCCGACTACTTTTTCTTTTAACCTGTTAGCTGTGTTGTAGATTGTTGTATTTGACTGCTGTAGTTTTTTTTGTTGTTGTTCTATAAACTATTCTATTAATGGAAATTTTAATCGAATTTAATATATGTATATTTATTTATAAAAAAATTATAATTAAAAATTTTACATACATTTGTCATATCATACAGTTCGTTATCAAAATAAAATTAAAATAGAATCACTTTAAAATTACTTTAAAAAAATCAATGTTTTATAGAGGGTTAAAATTCAATTTTATAAAACTTAGAATAAAATTAATTTAATTTTAACTTTAGCATAAAATAACACATTTTCTGCCAGTACTTTGATAGCCCTAACACACTATATTTCTGTTTAGGATACTAGAATATATCTTAAACATGATCACGAGACGCCGTACATGCTTCTTGTAGCATGATTTACCATTTTATCTGCTTATTTTAATAATATTAAATTTTCATCCTAATTTCAAGATTTAATTTTGTTCCACAAATTCATCATGATACATGTATTAAAGGTTCGGTGGGCACTTTATAATTACCGAATTTCAATTACGCCTGCTGGTATTGTAACATACATATAAAATTGGTTCAAATGCCCTCGGTCAATTTCGTTGGCCCTTTGTCCTAAAGTCAGAGAGGTGCAATATATTTCCAAGTCATTATTTACAACCAACACCTCGAATTTTTAAGTAAATGTTTAGAGAAACGAACGATTTGACTGACAAAACAAATATGATGATTCGAATTATATAGAAAAATAGGCTTTAATTATCCAGGTTACATTTTCATGCATTCATACTAACATATTTTTTAAACAAATTTATACAAACTTATTCCATAATTTGCTAAAATAGTATATTGAAACATAAACTAAGTTGAAACATTTAATTTACTAATATTAATTGCCGATTTTGTTTAAGAGATCAAGATTTTTTTTTTTTTTTTTTTTTTTTTTTTTTTTTGCAAGTTCTCGTAGCTTTTAAAGTTTTTCCGAAACCTCATAATTAATTTTAAATATATTTGGAAATATTTCTGGTTTGAAAATAAATAAAAATATGATCTCACATGAAACTGAAAAGCATAAGTTCTGAGAAAATATTCTTATGTAAAAAAGTGTAAATGAACCTCTTAGATCCATATAAAAATGTTTTTCTATAGCTATTACTCAATCTATCTCTAGAGGATAACAGTTATGCGAAAAAGAAATCCTTTTCATTTTTAAAACTTCACACGCATGTGAATCCTACTAAGAGAATCTCTATAAAAACTATTGGGTCATTTATCTAACTGTAACTTTGAATTACGATAGTAGTTGAGTAAAATATTTTTTGATAAAAAAGTCCGTCAAAAGAATCCAGAAGGTATTGAAGTCAAGTTTAACAAGCTGAAAGAATTCATAATTTCATCGTGTAACATCTTCAGTTGAATTTTATTTCTTTGTAGGAAAATAGAACTGAGTTTAAAAATAAGTAAAGTTTAAACTGAATAAAATTCTTCAATTTTATTTTTAAAAGGAATTATATAAAATAAAAAATAAATTAAGCAGATTAATAAGATTTTCAAAAATTACAACAATAATTTTTTAACCTCTTTTCAATACAAATTTATAATTAATATATTTTTAGTATAATATGAATAAAAAAATGAGTATATAAAGTAAAATATATATATTTTTTTATTTATTTCACCAGTAGAACGCAGTTTCAACATCAATTAGAATTAAGCTTTAAATTATCAAAATTTGTTTGTATGAATTTATAAATAACTATAAATAATACATATAACATTTTCAAGTGAGAGTATGCTGTGATAGTTTCCAAAAATATATATCATTTCTATCATTTAATGTCCTTAAAGTGTATATAAAATAATTAAGTATAATGAGGTATAATTTTAAAATTTAAAGGATCCGAAATAAATTAAATAAACTGCAAAATAAAAACAAACATTTGAGTTTTTTTACTAATGTAAATTTAACCAGTTCTTTACTTTTCACCTCAATACATAAAACAATATTAAATTATGTTTTCCCGTTCACACATAGCTTATCTTAGGTTATTGAATTAATTTTTAAAAATGTTTCACAAAAAATTCAGAAAAAATAACACATTGTTGCAAGGTGATGTTAGTTTCACAATAAGACTTGTCAAAGAGTCGAAATTTTTATGACAAAAGAAAAATATATAATTTAAAAGGACGCGCGATTTCAAATATTCATACAAGATTTGACAAATTGTCGTTTTTTGTGGGTTATTTTATGGCCCAAAAACAATCTTAGATTCCCATAAATTTGTTCACATTTCAAAATATCATTACAAATTAACAAAGGGTCGTATTAGCGTGCTGTTTGCACCACAAGATTTCGGAAATGATCTGGATCCTTGCAACAAAATAGAACTGTCACTGCCAACTATTTTTATATTCTATTCGCGCCACTATTTTTTATAAATCAGTGTTGTAGTACGTATTTCTTGGAACTCGTTAACCCTTGGCTCTTTTGAGTGCCTTTTTTATATATATATATATATACTTTGCCTTTTCACCACCTGGCATTTATGTGCTGTTTCATGAACATGTTCCGAACCCTACTTTTTACTTTTTCAACTTCCTTACTAGTAGTTAGTTATAACTACAGCTATACCATTTCACTTTCTTCCAATTAATTAGACTCTATCCTTAATCTCCTTCGCTTTACTTTTTTTTTCCAAATTCGTTATCATATCTTTTTTTAACTTTACATCTATCCTTTTCATTGTAATTGTTCTTTTATCTTGTAGTTAATACTACATCTGAACTTTTCCCAACGGCTCAATTTAATACAAGACACTCTACTCCCAATAGACTGGACGTAAAGTTGTCTGCAACTCGGAAGCCTCTTAACCGACATCAACTGTTCGGCAATTATTTGGAAACCCCTTAACCGACATCAACTTTTCGGCAGCTTATTTTTAATTTCTAATTATATATCATTAATGTAAGATAATTTGTACTTTATTTATTTCTGGCCAGAAGCGTTTTTTTTCTTTTTTTTTCTTATTTTGCTTTTTTGATCTTTTTGAGTCCATTTAATTTTTTACCAGGGTAATTGTTGTTCTGAACTTCGACTACGATCATAAATATAAGATTAACATTGCTCTTATTAGAGATATGGAGGCCATGGCTCCAGGAATTGTAATTAATTAACTCGTTTCATGTTTCAGGTTGTCCAAGAGTATGTGAAAGATTTTAATTTTTTGTTTTGAGAAAGTGGTACGAAAAAAAAAAAAAAGTCGTCTGTGGCAGTTTTACAAAGCATAGTTCAAACACATTTTCACTATTTTTCTTTTTCTTTAGGCTAAAAAAATCCGTCACTTTTACAAGTCTTATGGAGCAAACCGCACTCCTATACAACAGTTATTATTATTATTATTATTATTATTTTAAGATTTTTGTAATTTGAACGGACTTATGGGATGCCGTGTATTAAATGGCAATTAATTTCCTGCAATTTTAGTTTTTATTACAATCCTGAGGTTGGTACATTCACACTAATTTCCTTTTAATTTGTCATGATTTTAATATTATTTAAGCTTATCAGATTTTTAATTTCATATTTAATGAAAAATAGCTCATAATATTTATATTTAAAATTAAATAACAGCATGGTAAATTCCTACTAAATTTTTATACAAAAAAATAATTTTTAACTATAAATATCATATATCTACCCTATATAAAATCCTAATGAAACGAATTTGTGAAACGATTTTATGAAACGAATTTATGAAACGATTTTATGAAACGACTGATTAAACGACTGATTTTGTTTCAAGGCTATTTTTAATAAAATATTGAACGCTTGATGGTGAAATTAATACCAATTGTTCATAAAAATCCGCGGATGTCAAAACTGGTAATAGAATTTTGAAATTGGAAATAGTTTTCTAGATATTAATTTTTTCTAATTTTAATGACATTTCTGTAATGATGGCAACTAATTACTCAGTTTTTTTGTGACAAAAAAGGGAAAAAAATTGAAAAGGATCCCGATAGGGATTATTGATTTCTTTTTATTCGTCATTTTCAAATTGAAATTGAATTTATCTTTTATTTCAATCGATAATGAAGACAAGATTGTGATTAAATTATGTTTTTCAGGCAAATTTGAAAAATAAATCGCATTTCTATCGTCAGGATTCAATTGTCTGTCAGCATTTAATTTAATTTATAAACTGAAAATATTTTGAATAAATTCGTCCAAATGACGTCATTTAGGTAAACGTAAAAGAAAGGGAGGAAAAGGAATTAATAGTAATTATTATTTATTGATATCATTTTGTTATTTTTTTGTAAAATTTAACTAAACGAATTTATAAAATCATTAATTCGGATATTTGAAACTAATGTATAAAATAATATTAGCCCAACTGAACGGAAGAATAAAATATCCTGCTTGGTTTTCTATCCTGCTTGGTTTTTTCCGCCAAGCTTTTTAAAAAAGCGTCAAGACCCCTATAATAGAAAAGCACCAAAAGTTCACTGGGTTTATTTTCATAACTTTTGGCAACAAATATATGTATATTAACGAATCTATCCCTTTTTGAAGCTCGAATTACGCCAAACCTAAAAGCAAAGGATCCTATAATGGAAAAGTACCCGATTTTCTTATGGACAATATTCAAGTGACAGAACATGGTGTAAAATTACCGCGGATAGCAAATTTGTTTAAATATCTCATCAATTGATGCCGAATAAATGCAGGCACATGCATGCAAAAAATATTTAATTAATTTTGTATGATAAATAATTATTATAAAATTCCTATATACATATTAATTAAAAAAAATAATTTACATATTTAAAATAACATGAAAATATGCATGATGGTGCACTAAAATAGAGAGAAAATTAAAACCTGTTACTGAAAATGTCTATAACATAGTACTTTTCAATACCGTGGTTCTTAATGTTATTCACAAGTAGATGGAATTTTTCTCATCCTTAAACGCAAAGGAAGAATAGAATAGAGATTGTTGTTATAAAAGTCCGAGAGGTAGTCACAATTTAAACCTAACCATTTTATGCAAGCTGGTTTTCAAGTAGTAATTGATTTTACTTATCAATCCCGAAAACAGTCGTCAGTTGTCGCAACAGCTGTGTATGAGGCCATGATAATCGAAAAATGTCCCATTAAAATGTTAAAAGCATGGCACCCCAATTATAGATTTACCAATATTTTTAAAATAAAGCACGCTGTCATGTTTTTAGAGGCCTCGAAGTCTGAGCGGGGGTTGTCGAGCGTAGCTCGCAGGGGGTAGGCCCCCTAGTAAGATATAAAATGAATTAAAAAGTTTTTAAATGCCTTCTTAAAAAGTATAATTTATACCCCGCGCAATATATTTTTTATGATAAAAGGGAAACATATATTTCTCATATAAAGATTAATGTACATGCACCTTTTTTTTATTCCTAGCATCATTGCTCTATTTTACTTTTGCGTAAAATAATGAATTCGAAAATTATTCGTTGAATGTGTATGTAAACATCTTAAAACTAATTTAAAATTTCTTATAAGAATCCTTTGAGTATTTGTAGATAACTTGATAGAAGTGTTGATCAAGAGAATTTCATATATTTCAAGCGTTTTTGTACTTGCCATGTTCATAGAAACAAAGTAAATTGTCATTTTGAAGCATTTCATTCATATTATTTCCTTAAGTGCTATAAAACAGATAAGTATCTACTTATTGCTCTTATAAGTTCTCTTTCGACAAGACTTCATTAATTTGAAATTTTAATATTCTTTTCGATATTCTTTCGGTTTTTATCACATTTAAAAATAGGACTTTTGGACAAAATCATAATTTTTTGTTTTAACTCTTTTCAAATAGATAAACTTTTTATGATTTTTTATTTTGGTCAATCTATTAATTACTTTGCCAATTTGATTAAATTAAAATATACTGATTTATGGCCAAAACTCTACGGAATTATATTGATATAAACTCATTCTTGGACTTTTGACCATACGAAAATATAATTGTTCTTAAATTTGTGTAATGCATTTTGCAGAAAAAAAGTTTGACTTATTTTTGTTTGTATCATAAAAGTATATGTATATGTTTCTAAGACATATGATAGAACTAATGTTTCAAATTAACTTATTTGGCAAAGTGTAACTGCTATTGAAACATAATTATATTTTTACTCCATTATTATTCTTTATATATCAATTATTAAACATTTTCATAGACTTATGTTCATTTTATTTATTTTTCGATGTATTTTAATAATTATATAGCATTTAAAGTCAGCTCATCAGTCATTATAAATTTGTATAATATATATTGTTTTTCCTTTATCGTGTAAGTTTATGCTTTTCTAAGTTATTTCGTACTTTTCGTTGTTCTCACATAGTAAAATTATGAAGTAAAAAATGATTTTCGTTTGGAACATTATATTACTTCTCTTCATTAAATATGTTTCCCATGCTAGTTCTGATATTTTTATCTATCAGCTTAAAATATCTAAATTTCTGTATTCTGGGTAATGCTTACTACCTTTCAATGCTTATGTTGTAATTGGGAATTCATTTCCTCTTGCATCATCCAAACCCCCTTTCTATCTAAAGTTTTGAAAGATCAAAAGACAATTAATTACACCTACGCAGTGTAGAGGTAGGGATGTACTTTGATTTCCTGAAAAGAGACAATGAAACTGTTGCGCATGCGCGCAACATTATGTTTTTTTCCGTAACTGTTTTAGAATATTTTTATTAGAACTTTAAGTTTAGTTTAGTTTAGTTTGTGATTATGATTTTTTGAGAGCGTGTCGCTCAGTTTAAAAGTGTAAATAATTAGTGTGTTTTTTCGTCATGTGAAGTGTTAATTAAATCGTTATGTATAATAATCTCTGGAATTTTATTTCGTGTCAAGTCTTTTCGTCTTTCATGAATGTTTTGTTTGCTGCAATATAATGAATTATGAAGATCCGGAGCACCGATGTCCCGTTAGAATTTAGAGGTAAGAAAATTTATATCTTACCAATTTTATTTAGAAATCAATTAGATTAAAATTGATTATTTACATGTTGTCAACTTTGACTGAATTAGTAATATAGGCAGTCGAAGCTGTCACATAATTGTGACATCCCTGCCGGGATCGGGTGCTCCGTAGTTGATTGGAATTAGAAATTCGAAATTTAATTAAAAGAGATTTAGAAAGTTAATTAGAAATTTCAACTTGATAAATTAAAGAAATCAAGGACGCCAGTGCGGTCCAACTTTACGAAGTTAATAAAAGAAATAGAAGATACTTTTCAGGCTAAATGTAATGATTTAGATAGTATGTCGTGTTTTTTAGATAGGTTAGAAGCAAAAAACGAAGAACTCTCTTCACTAGACAAACAAATTTTGGATCTTTTATCTGAAGACAAAACTTGCCAACAAGATGCATTTGATTCTGAATACGAACAAATAAATAAATACAATACAAATTATTGGGAAATTAAAAATAAAATATCTAGTTACATCAAAAAATTAGAAAAAGAGAGCAGTCAGGATACCTCTTTGTCATTAGATAGTATGGCCACAAGAAGAAAGTTTAAATTACCAAAATTAGAACTCAAGCCCTGTAATGGTGATACAAAAAATTGATTATCCTTTTGGGGTCAATTTGAAAAAATCCACGAAGATTCCGATATAGTAAACGAAGATAAAATTCAGTACCTTAATCAAGCTACCCAAAAGGGATCTAGAGATAGGGGAATTGTTGATTCTTGAAGGCACGGTTCGGTAGAACAGATATTTTAATTGAAGTATACATACGCGAAGTCCTAGGATTAGTTATTATTAATTCCTTGGGACAAGGCCAGAGACTGTCCCTTGTTAAGTTGTATGATAAAATAGAAACATACCTTCGGTCATTAAAAATGTTAGGCGTATCGAGCGAAAATTATTCTTCGATTTTATATCCATTGGTCGAATTAGCATTGCCTTCAGATATTCTTAAATTATGGAAAAGACATCTTGGCACTTTATCTGTTAATGATAAAGATAAAGATCAGGGAATTAATAAATTAGATACTTTAATGAAATTTTTACAAATTGAAGTTAAAATGGAGCAAGAAGTCAAATTGGCTAAGAGTAGGTTTTCTTTCGATAAAGGTGTCTCAGTAAACAGAGAACTTAGATTCGATAGTAAGCATAAAAATTTTTCCCTTCCTACTGTTGGGTTAAAACTCTACATGATTATTATCTTTGTTTTTGATATTTTGTAAGTTACGTTGCCGATGGCAACAGTCTTGTGTTCATGTTTTCCTTTTTTTTGTTAATACGCAGTTAAATGGCTTTGAGATTCTATTTCTTTTATTTTGAGAAATTTAATATATATTATTACGCCATAAGTATTGCTGTGTATAGTTTTGTGAGTTAAAACAAACGAGTGTACGAGTGTACGAATTAGAACTGTAAATAAACTTTACTTTGTGATAAAGTTATGGAATGTTTTTACCCTACATTCAAAAACTTCTGATTCTGAAGTTCATAAAAACTGAACATCTGGCGTCCGCCGACAGGACTCGGCTGCTGATTATCGAGTAAGTTTTGTTTTGTTTGTCTTATTTTTGAGTTGATATGGAAGCAGCAAAGAAAATTAGAACTCAGCATAGGAGATTGTTTAGCAAAGCTTGTAACGAGTTCGATACTGAAGAAACAAACTTAACAAATTCTGACAAAATAATTAAACTGAAACTTATTGAGGAGAAAGCTACGCTAATGCTAAATTCTGAAGAAAATGTTAAACAGTTTCTTTATTCTGAAAACATTACAGATGATTTAATTGAAAAAGAGATCGATGAATCCGAATGTTATATAGACCGTTGGCGGTTATTACAGATTAAGTTGAGTCAGCTTTTGCTTTCAGAAAGAGAAGACGTTTCTTCGAATTGTAGTGATTCTCAGAAAAATACGTTATTACGTTACCCAAAAATAAAATTGCCTACATTTAATGGAAATCTAAGGAACTGGGTTAGTTTTGGGGGGCAGTTTGAGAAAATTAATAAAGACCCTAATTTAGATCTGCATGATAAGTTTGCATATCTATCCCAATGTATGGAGAAGGGAAGTGCTGCCGAAGAGTTAATTAAAAGTTTTCCACCCGGGGGAAATAGTTATGAGAAAGCAATAGAACAATTGAAATTACGTTTTGGGAGAGAAGAGCTACTTATACAGGTGTATGTTAGGGATCTTCTGTCATTGGTTATCCAAAAGCAGAATATGTCGAAAAAATCTTTGAGAAATCTTTATGATTTATTAGAAACAAAGCTTCGTGCGCTTGAAATACTAGGGGTAACGAGAGATAAGTATGCGTCGATGCTTTTACCACTTGTCGAATCTGCTTTACCTGAGGAAACGCTTCTAGCTTGGGAACGATATAGATCTGTAAGTCATAGATCACATGAAGAGGAGGATCAAAATACATCTAAAATTACTGAAAAGACTGATCTCGATTCAATTCTTGATTTTCTTCAAGATGAAGTGCAGGCAGAGGAGCGCATAATCCTAGCCTCTCAAAACTTTGGGATTGAGACCAAGAGTAATTTTAAATTGTTCAAAGAGAAGAGGGCTGGAAATGATCGACACAAATACGGGGACACTCGTCAAATAGCTAGTGCAGCTGAGCTTTTGACCTCTTCGAATGAACAAAAGCAGTGCATATTTTGCCGCAATTTCCATAATTCCACTGACTGTTTGAAGGTACGGAAAATGACGATGAAAGATAAAGAAAATCTCGTATAGAAATCAGGGTGCTGTTTTCTGTGCTTAAAACCGGGTCATCAAGTTCGTAAGTGTTATTCAAAGATAACTTGTTTGGGTTGTGGAAAAAGACATCATATATTACTCTGTCGTAACATAAAGCAACCAGCATTCTCACCAACCGGAAAAGAAACTACAGAGTTAGATAATGTTTCAAAAGAGGATCAAGCACTTGCGAATATATCCAAAAGCCCTAGTGTTATGTTATTAACATTAACGGTTTTAATTAGAGGTAATGGGAGAAAACGGAAGGCAAGAGCCATCATAGATTCTGCTTCGCAGCGCTCTTACATTTTAAAAAACACTGCCAAAGAGATGAAATATAAAAGGGAAGACTATGAATATCTTCAGCATTCTCTGTTCGGAGGAGAAAATACAGGAGTGTGCAAGCATGATGTGTTTACTTTATATTTGACAAGTTGCGATGGATCTTATAACTGTCATTTTAAAGTACTGAGTCAACCTGTTATCTGTGGGAGCGCTCCACCGACAATACCTGCGATTCATTTAAAAGAGCTTACTGACTATAATATTTGTGTCAACGATGATTATATAGGTCCTATTGAAATCTTAATAGGAGCCGATGTAGCCGGAAAAATCATTACCGGTGGTTACAAATCCTTATCATGTGGTTTAACAGGAATGGAAACACGTTTAGGGTGGACCACAATGGGACGTATACCCCAGATTTCTTCAGAGGTAAATGAAATCTCAGTAGCTAATTCTATGCTTTCTACTACTCGAACAATAACAGAATTGTGGACTCTTGACACTCTCGGTATTACAGATCCTTCTGAGAAGAAAACTAAAGAAGACCTTCATGAATCCGCCAGAGAGCATTTTCTTAACACAGTTCAAATCGACAAAGACAATCGTTTTGTGGTACATTTACCTTGGCTTGCCGATCACCCTCCACTACCTGATAATTATAACTTGGCTTTAAAGAGACTGGAAGGTACTGCACGGAAGTTGAAAGAAGAAAATTTATATGATGATTATAATAAAATATTTGAAGAATGGGAAAAAGAAGGAATAATTGAAAAAATTCCTAAGCACGAGATTCAATTACCGTCTCATTATTTACCACACAGACATATCGTGAAAGAAAATAGCACAACTAGAATCAGACCTGTGTTTGATGCTTCAGCAACGCTGAGAGCTTTCCCAAGCTTAAATGACTGCCGGGAGAAAGGGATAAACCTTGTTGAGTTAATTCCTACAATATTAACACGTTTTCGGATGAACAAGTTTGGAGTTACGGCGGACATCCGTAAAGCATTTTTACAAATTCGCCTACAAGAAAGCGATAAAGATTATTTAAGATTTCTTTGGTATGACGAAAATAATGAACTGAAATATTATAGACATTGTCGTGTCGTCTTCGGAATTTCAAGTAGTCCTTTCTTACTTAATTCTGTGATTCAGTATCATCTGGAAATGATTTTGGAGGAAGCACAACTTGGAAACTCAAAATACCCTGTGGATATTGTCCAGAAACTTAAGAACAGCTTTTATGTAGACAATTGTCTAACTAGTGTAAAAACGGAGACAGAATTGCATGAATTCATTAAAGTAGCTACAGATATTATGTCAGAAAGGAAGTTTGACCTTAGAGGGTGGGAGCACAATTATCCCCATTCCTCAACAAAAGAGGCTTCTTGTACAAAAAATAAAGTTGTCCCAGTATTAGGCCTGCAGTGGTTCTTGAACTCAGATACTCTTTCTGTAAATTTAAAAGAAGTTTGTGAAGATAATGGACCTGTTACTAAAAGAAAAATATTGTCAGAAGTCCACAAAATTTTTGACCCTATTGGTTATACTTGTCCAGTGACCTTATATCCGAAATTAATGTTACAAGAACTGTGGGAAATGAAAACAACTTGGGATGCAGAGCTGCCATCAGCAATTTCTAAAAAATTCAAAAAGTGGAGAAAACAGCTGGATCTACTAAAAGAAGTTACTATACCTAGATGCTTAATAAAAGACCCTGATGATACCTGCAATTTAAGTTTACACGTCTTTTGTGATGCGAGCAAAGTAGCTTATGCTACCTGCATATATTTAAGGAGTGAAAGTAAGAACTTAACTTCATGTCAACTAGTTCAAGCACGATCTAAAGTAGCTCCGCTGAAGTCTATTACAATTCCTCGGTTAGAGTTGTTAGCGTGCACTATTGGTACCCGACTGTGGCAAAGAGTTATAGCAGATTTAAAATTAGGAGATATTCCCACCTTCTTTTGGACTGACTCCAGTAACGCATTATATTGGATAAAGGGTAGCGAAAACTGGACACCATTTGTGTATAACAGAGTGCGAGAAATTAGATTAGTGAGTAAACCAGAAAATTGGTATTATGTACCTGGGTCGATCAATCCAGCGGATTTACCCTCCAGAGGTTGTTCCGCTCGACAATTATTGGAGACAGAGTGGTGGAAAGGTCCTCCTTGGCTGTATTACCCATCTGATGAATGGCCTAGATCAGAATTCTCAGTAAATGAAGAAGAAGTGTTAAAGGAAAAGAGTAAGGAAATAGTATCATCTATGGTGAACCTTCAAAATATAGACAGTTCCTTTATCCATAAGTTTTCGAACTACAACAAAACTGTAAGAATTATTGCCTGGCTACTTCGATTCATCAATAATAGTCGTATTCCGAGAAGTAGTAGAAAATATGGTAGCCTTGATTCCGAAGAAATTTCTGTAGCTGAGTATAGAGTTATCAGAATAATACAGAAAGAAAGCTTCGTTAATGAAAAGGATGAAAAGTTAAAAACTCTGGGAGCTTTCAAGGATAAAAACGATATTATCCGATTGAAAACAAAACTTTTGTATCGACAAGATAGTGAAGATTTTATAAAGCCTCCAAATTTTACCATCTCAACATGAAGTTGTAAAGCGTATAGTGATATACTATCATGAAAAATATGCTCATGCTGGGACTCAAATGCTGCTTAACATTTTAAGAGAGAGATTCTGGATTCTGCATGGTAGGAAGACAGTGAGCTCCATCTTATCCAAATGTATTGTTTGTAGGAGACATTCTGTAAAAAAGCTCGATACTCTCACTCCATCTCCTCCAGAGGACCGTATACGAGACGCTGCTGTATTTGAGATCTATGGAGTTGACTTGGCGGGGCCACTGTTTCTCAGAGATAATAAGAAATCCTGTGTTTGTCTATTCACATGTGCCGTCTACCGGGCAGTACACATTGAATTAGTGGATTATTTATCTACACCTTCCTTTTTACTAGCTTTGCGCAGGTTCGCAGCCCGTAGAGGACGATGCAGCACTATCTATTGTGACAATGGCTCCAATTTTGTGGGTGCTTCAAATCTGCTAAGTGCACTGGATTGGAACCTTATTGTAAGTGACACTGCTCTTCATCCTATTAAGTGGAAATTCAACCCACCGACTGCCTCTTGGTGGGGTGGTTGGTGGGAGAGACTGGTCGGTATTCTTAAAAAATTGTTGAGAAGAGTACTTGGCCGATCTTCTTTAACTTACGAACAAATGACGACGGTGCTGTGTGATTGCGAATCCATAATCAATTCAAGACCGTTGACGTATGTCGCAGATAACGACGCAGAGCTTGTTCCATTGACTCCTTCAATGTTCCTACAAGATATCAAAGTGAGTGGTGTTCCTGACTGTGATAGAATTGATCACCGGAGTCTTAACCAACGTGTTAAGTATCGTCAAAATTTACAAGAGGCCTTAAGAAATAGATTTCGATCGGAATACTTGGGAGCTCTACTTCAGAGACCAGAACATAAAAGAGCTGCCAAAGTAGCGGTTGGTGACGTTGTCTTAATTGGAAGCGACAATACAAAACGTATCAGTTGGCCACTTGGGAAAATAATCGAGGTAATCCCCGGGAAAGATGGTGTTACAAGACTTGTGAGACTAAAAACTGCGAGGGGTGAGTTGCTTAGACCGCTACAACGTCTCTATCCTTTAGAAGTGTCAGCATCAGAGTCGTTTCTAGTTGGGGAAAAATTGGCAGGTACAAAATTAAGTGAGAAACCAACAGCCAGTCAATCAATTGACTGCAATATTGAATCTTCTGAGGAGGCAAGGAAAACTAGAAGTGGCCGTATCATTAAAATGCCTCATAGACTGGACTTGTGAACTATTTATATAATTTTGCTATTGTAATTGTGACTATTATTAATTGTAAGTTAACTTTTATGTTAAAATTTAACTTAGGTGGGAGGATGTTGGGTTAAAACTCTACATGATTATTATCTTTGTTTTTGATATTTTGTAAGTTACGTTGCCGATGGCAACAGTCTTGTGTTCATGTTTTCCTTTTTTTGTTAATACGCAGTTAAATGGCTTTGAGATTCTATTTCTTTATTTTGAGAAATTTAATATATATTATTACGCCATAAGTATTGCTGTGTATAGTTTTGTGAGTTAAAACAAACGAGTGTACGAGTGTACAAATTAGAACTGTAAATAAACTTTACTTTGTGATAAAGTTATGGAATGTTTTTACCCTACATTCAAAAACTTCTGATTCTGAAGTTCATAAAAACTGAACACCCACGGCGGCCGAACTGTATAATGCAGATGATAAAAAATTGGAAGAACAGTGTGTCTTTTGCAAAAATAAACACCGTAGTCAAAATTGTAGTGCGGTATGGAAAATGACACTCGGAAGAGAAAAGATGCTTTATTAAAAAAAGGAGCCTGCTTTCGATGCTTCAATGCCAACCACTTGGCTAAAGCTTGTAAAATTAAAACTAATTGTACTCATTGTGGGAAAAATCACCACCAGTGCATGTGCATAGAAAAGAATAAAATTAACTTAGGCGATAATTCTGAAGAGGATTCTACTCATAATAAAGATTGTATGCTTTCGAATACAACTTCTAGAAAAAGGGTCTTGCTCCAAACATTGGTTGTACGCATATACAATGGGGATATCGTACGAAATGTTAGAATTTCATATGACACGGGATCGCAACGGTCGTATATATCAAAATTTGCTGCTAACATGTGAGGATATATTAGTGTAAGTACAGAAAGAATAGTGCATAGTTTATTTGGGGGTCGACAATGTGAAGAACTACACGATAGATATTTAATTAATTTGGGAAATATGGATAATAGTTATCGATGCAAACTTGAGGTATTAGACCAACAAAATATTTGATCTGAAATTTCACCTATACCGGAAGGATCCTTTATCAATGAAATAAAACGGTACTGAATTTTATTGACTGATAGAGTCACTAAAGTTAATGATTTACTATACGAATTTCCCCTGATGAAATTCACGTGTTAATTGGTGCAGATATCGCCGGAAAATTATTTACCGGAAATTTAAAACAATTACAGGGCGGATTAGTTTGCATGGGAACTCGTTTAGGTTGGACAATTCTCGGGAAAACAGAAGGTTATGAAAATAAAAATATGAACAATCTAGTTTTCTCGCTGCATGTCAAAGAGGCAAGAATTTCCGAGTTATGGCACCTTGACACTTTAGGAATTCGACATCCTGGGGAGAAAAAGGGTACAGAAGAGATAGAGTTAGCCACTAAAGAACATTTTCTTAGTAATATAAGAGTAGATGAAGAGGGTAGATATCAAGTTAGTCTTCCATGGATACAGGGCCACCCTAGACTACCCAGTTACGAAAATGTCGCTCGACGTAGATTAAAAACATGTGTCGATTCATTAAAAAAGATTGGAAAATTAGGTGATTGTAATGAAATATTTAATGAATGGTTAGACGTGAAAATAATAGAAAAAGTTGATCAGAGAAAAACGTTAGGTAGTGAGCATTTCCTTCCTCATAGAGCAGTGTTTAAAGAAAACTCCACTACAAAGGTGCGGCCGGTTTTTGATGGTTCAGCTCGGGAAAAGGACTCACCATCGATAAATGATTGTATTGAAAAGGGGCCTAACCACGTAGAACTGATTCCTTCTGTTTTAAACAGATTTAGATTAGGGAAAATAGGAGTAATTGCTGACATAAAAAAGACTTTTTTATAGATTGGCATTAAAGAAAAAGATCGATCATTCTTGAAATTTCTATGGTATGAAGAAGGGGACCCACAAAAGTTGTAACGCTTCAACATAGAAGAGTAGTATTTGGCATTTCATGTAGCCCCTACCTTCTAGGTGCCACGTTAGAATATCATTTAAAAAATGCATCTGAACAATTTAAAAACACTGCGTTAAAATTGTTAGAGTCATTCTATGTAGAAAACTGTGTTACGAGTGTTGATAATAAGGAACAGCTGAACAGTTTTATCAAAGAGTCAAAAACTCTTCTTAACAATGCTAAATCCGAGCTTCGCGAGTGGAAGCATAGTTTTCGAGAAGTTTTTACAGGGGATAAATGTTCCTGTTTTAGGGCTAATGTGGGATTTTAGAAGGGCTACACTAGCAGTTGAATTAAAAGAAATTTCAGAAGATGATCGCCAAGTAACTAAAAGAAACATTTTATCGGCTGTTCACAGAATTTTTTATCCTATCGGATACACATGTCCTGTAACATTAGAACGTAAAATATTATTACAGGAGTGTTCGAAAGCTAAAGTGACATGGGACACGGAATTACCTGTTTCTATCAAGAAAAAATTTGAAAAATGGAAAAAACAATTAGGAAAATTAGGCACTATTGAAACACCTAGGTGTTTTTCACGAGATGCAGATAAGTTGTATTACATGCACGTTTTTTGCGAACTAGTAAAGTAGCGTATGCTATGTGTATATTTATACGGACCGAAAATGAGAACGGGTTTTTCTGTCAGTTGATTCAGGCAAGAAGCCGAGTTGCTCCTATGAAAACAATTTCCATCCCGAGGTTGGAATTACTGGCTTGTAATATTGGGGCTAGATTAGCAAATAGTGTTAAAACTGATTTGAAATTAGATAACATTGAAATTTTTTATTGGACTGATTCGGCCGATGCACTTTACTGGATAAAAAGAAATGAAAATTGGGCACCTTTTGTTTACAACAGAGTGTCCGAAATTCGCTCATTAAGTGATCCTTCAAAATGGCACAAATGTGGTCAATGGCACAAAATGGATCCTTCAAATTCCTGGCCAATTGAATCCTGCTGACCTGCCTTCAAGGAGTTGTACCGCTAAGGCTTTAGCCCGAGATAAATGGTGGGAAGGACCGCAGTGGTTGAGAAAACCAATGGACGAGTAGCCAAAATCAGAAATGTTTTCCGATTTCGAGACTATTGATGCAGAAAGAAGAAAAACAATTATTAGTGCTAGCAATGTCTTTGCCCTTGCAATGTCAATGCCCTTTCTACTTAAAGTTTTGAAAGATCAGAAGACAATTAATTACACCTACGCAGTGTAGAGGTAGGGATGTACTTTGATTTCCTGAAAAGAGACAATGAAACTGTGGCGCATGCGCGCAACATTATGTTTTTTTCCGTAATTGTTTTAGAATATTTTTATTAGAACTTTAAGTTTAGTTTAGTTTAGTTTGTGATTATGATTTTTTGAGAGCGTGTTGCTCAGTTTAAAAGTGTAAATAATTAGTGTGTTTTTTCGTCATGTGAAGTGTTAATTAAATCGTGATGTATAATAATCTCTGGAATTTTATTTCGTGTCAAGTCTTTTCGTCTCTCATGAATGTTTTTTTGCTGAAATATAATGAATCATGAAGATCCGGAGCACCGATGCCCCGTTGGAATTTAGAGGTAAGAAAATTTATATCTTACCAATTTTATTTAGAAATCAATTAGATTAAAATTGATTATTTACATGTTGTCAACTTTGACTGAATTAGTAATATAAGCAGTCGGAGTTGTCACAGCTTGTTTCTGCTCTTTACGTTTTTACTGTATCTCAAAGTAAATTTTACACAGGGGTTTTTTTTTAGGTTCACACTGAACAATTTTACACTAGAATTTCTTCCTACGATAAATTAGTAAAAGTAATCGCGTGGATATACAGATTTTACAAAAATTGTAAGAAAGCTAAAGAAGAGAGAGAATTTAAAATTTTAACTGTAGAAGAGCAGAAAGAAGCTGAAAATGTATTATTGAAATTAGTTCAAAAATCGTTCACTGGTCCCCAAGATAAACGTTTAAAAGCATATCAGACCATGACAGATTCGGCTGGAATTCTGCTGCTGAAATCACGCATACATTTGAGAGATGATATTCTGAATTTCAGATTTCCTATTATCCTTCCTCATGACCATCCTGTAGTTGAAAAATTAATTAGATCTAGACACTTGAAACTAGGACATGCCGGGGTACAAATTATGATGTCTAATTTAAGGGAAGATTTTTGGATCTTAAAATTCCGAAAAACTATCAGAAAAATTATTAGAAACTGTGTACGTTGTAAAAGATTTGATTCAAGACCTAAACCTATTATTGAAGCACCTCTTCCGGAAGATCGTATAAAAGACGCTGCAGTATTCGAGGTTGTAGGAACTGACTACGCCGGTCCTTTACTTTTTCGAGGTGGTCAGAAAGCTTGAATAGTTATTTTCACATGTGCTGTCTACAGAGCAGTACCTTTAGAGATAGCCACATCCTTATCGACTGACAACTTTTTGCAAGCTTTTAGAAGATTTATAGCACGAAGAGGTAGACCTGCGATAGCATAATCTGACAACGGAAAAAAATTTACGGGTGCTGAAAATTTGCTTAAGCAAATTGATTGGGATGTTGTTTCTTAGTACAGCACAGCTCAGAAGATCACTTGGAAATTTAACCCTCCATCTGCGCCGTGGTGGGTGGATGGTGGGAACGTTTGATAGGCGTAATAAAAGGGATCCTTCGAAAAGTCTTAGGACGGAGCTCTTTGGACATGGAAGAAATGCAAACTGTTATTTGCGATACTGAAAATATTGTTAATCAGCGGCCTTTGACTTATGTTTCAGAGGAAATTGATGATTTAATACCACTTACTCTCTTTATGTTTTTACAAGACATTAGAGAATCAGGCATTCCTGATCTTGACATTTTGGATTCATCATCTATTAATAAGAGACATGCCTATAGACAGCGATTAAAACAAGATTTGCCAAAAAGATTCCGCACTGAAT
This sequence comes from Maratus michaelseni, assembly GCA_963931845.1. Lineage (NCBI taxonomy): Eukaryota > Metazoa > Arthropoda > Arachnida > Araneae > Salticidae > Maratus > Maratus michaelseni. The sequence goes on from OZ007588.1 coordinate 421,426,317, forward strand.
ATTTGTAATGTTTTAAACAATCCTCGAAATTTAACAAAAATCAACGACCTGTCCAGATTGGTGATGTAGTTCTTGTGACTAGTGAGAATGTTAAAAAACTTGAATGGCCACTTGCCAAAATTATTGAACTCTATCCTTCAAAAGATGGAAATGTAAGATTAATAAAGGTAAAGATGAAAGGTGGCGAATTTCTACGTACTGTTCTCAGATTGATTCCTCTAGAAGTAACCCATGAAAGAGGTACTGAACTCCATTCTACAGTTCAGTCGAATGATAAAGAATGTCCTTTAGATCCTGCTCCTACCAAACCGACGATAAAATTGACTGATAAAAACTGTTATTTACCCTGCTACGAGTAAGCCGATTATCCAAGATTCTGTTAAAGACTGCTTTTTAGATACTGAATCTACTGAACCTATTTTCAATAAAGGTGCTAGTAATCCTCTTAGTGGTTCTGTCAGTGACAGTACATCGGACGTTTCGGTTCGTCGTTCCAGATATGGGCGTATCATAAAACGTCGAACTCAGTGGAAGATTTGAGTTTCAGACCCTGAAACTCAAAGGTGGGAGGTTGTTGTAATTTGGAATTCATTTCCTCTTGCATCATCCAAACCCCCTTTCTACTTAAAGTTTTGAAAGATCAGAAGACAATTAATTACACCTACGCAGTGTAGAGGTAGGGATGTACTTTGATTTCCTGAAAAGAGACAATGAAACTGTGGCGCATGCGCGCAACATTATGTTTTTTTCCGTAATTGTTTTAGAATATTTTTATTAGAACTTTAAGTTTAGTTTAGTTTAGTTTGTGATTATGATTTTTTGAGAGCGTGTTGCTCAGTTTAAAAGTGTAAATAATTAGTGTGTTTTTTCGTCATGTGAAGTGTTAATTAAATCGTGATGTATAATAATCTCTGGAATTTTATTTCGTGTCAAGTCTTTTCGTCTCTCATGAATGTTTTTTGCTGAAATATAATGAATCATGAAGATCCGGAGCACCGATGCCCCGTTGGAATTTAGAGGTAAGAAAATTTATATCTTACCAATTTTATTTAGAAATCAATTAGATTAAAATTGATTATTTACATGTTGTCAACTTTGACTGAATTAGTAATATAAGCAGTCGGAGTTGTCACAGCTTGTTTCTGCTCTTTACGTTTTTACTGTATCTCAAAGTAAATTTTATTTTCGTCAAAAAAAAAAAAAAAAAAAAAAAAAAAATCAGTAAAGTTTTCACAAACTCTGCTTGATTTTATGGAATTTCTCTTCAAATACACTGCTTAGATTGGAGAATTTCCAGATTTGTTCAGCATAGATTGAAGAATTTCCGGTTATTTTTACCTTCGATTGAAGAAGTTTCCGTGATTTGTGGAAAAAAAGGGAAAATCGACAATTCTGCAAAATAAAACAAGATCTACTGACTTTACAGTTATCATTAATTGTTCGTGATTTTACGTAAATACAGCTTATATTTCAAAAACTTAGTCCATTTTTAACTTACATATTAGAGGTTTCATTGAATTGTTTTAATTGGAAAATATATGTCTGTTGATTTTTTTCCTAACAGTGCTTGCACAAATAATGGAATAAATTTATGCTGGAAATATATATTTATGCTTAAAAAAGAAGAGAGAGAAGAAAGAAAACGAACTGTCTCATTTTTTTCCTTTCTTAAAATATATTTCTTTTCCTACTAGTAATGTTTTGCTAATATTATTTTTCAAAATGATGTTCGATATAGCCAGTATTATGTATTCGTTATGAGCATTAAATAATTGCTAAAATAAATTTTTAGTATGTTTCTTTTGGATTGTTATAAAAAAATAAAATAAAAATAACGTTTTACTTCTAGTCTCAAGTTGAGGCTAATGATAAAAAAAAATGTGATGCTGTTTTATACAATGATTCTGATAATATAGTCCAAAAAAAAGACAAATGTTTTTTATTCTAGCACTATATCTTAAGGTTAAAAAAAGTAACGTAACCCTTTCCGAGTAACCAACGATTCCGAAAAGTCTTCCAAGATTTAAAGAAGCATTTCTTTGGCTACTCACATTTTTCGAAAACGTTTTAGAGTATTCTTTATTTCGTATTGATCAATTTTGTCTACCCGGTATATGAATTTTTCTGATACTATCAATTCTGAGTAAGTAATTCATATTCAAGAATCATGATAAATTAACAGCATTAACAATATCATTAAAATTAATACCATTAACATCAAAATTAAAATTAAAATTATATGTTACTCTTGCATGTATAAATTGAGTTACCCAGCTGAAAATGTTTACTTGACAATTTGTAGCATCCAAGAAACAAATATTTCGGGTACAGGAAACTGATCAATACACTGTAAAAAACTACTCGGGAACATTTTCGAAATTTTCTGACAGGAAAATACTTCGTTTGGGCTCAAGGCGCTATGTCTCAGAAATGTTTCTACAGAAATCAATTAGTTTCTTAGGCTTCTAAAGATAAAGGAACATTTTTCAGAATGGCGTGTAACTCGGATGAGGTCATATTAGATTTTCGTAAACCTTAGAAAAGATAAATAGTACAGGTAAAGTAGGGTTTTTTGAAACAACTGATGGTAATTCCCCAAAATTTGAGAAGGACTGAGTTTTGGAACCAGAATTGAAGATCCGATGAGTCCCCAAAAAATAAAGTTGTTTTATCCTGTTTTTTTGGGGGGGAAGGAAATAGGGGGAAACAAACTCCGGGAGGAAGAGGGGGAATCATTTTTTAAGTAGGTCAAGTAGAGTATCGTTAGTTATGCATTTTTTAATGCTGAATCGAACGGCACCATCTGCAAGTCGATACAATGATTCGTTACAAAGTTACACCAGGTTTTACAAATACAATGCCGACGATTTTACCTCAGTGCAGTTAATGTAGGTTGTAACAGAAACAACTGATGGCCATTCACGAAATTTGAGAACCTCATTTTGGCACTAGAAAAGAAGATCCGATTAGTCCCGAAAACTTTAAAGTTTTTCACGGTGTTTAGGGGAGGGGGAGCAAAGGGGGGCATTTTAACTCATGGGAGGGAATAATTCATATTTTTTAAATACGTAAAGGGGGATATCGTTTACTATGTATTTTTTAAATTTTGAATCGAACCACACCATTCGCAAGTCAATACGATCTTTTATTGCAAAGTTACGTCAGGTTTTAGGAATACAAAGTCGAAAATTAAACTTTAGTGCAGGTAAAATGTACTTTGTCCTCTCCCCCCCCCCTCTAATATTTTTGTGGACTCATCGTAACTTCTTTTATAGTGTCAAAACTCAGTTCTTCCCGAATTTTTGCGAATACCCATCAATTATTTCTGTAAAAACCATTATTAACTGCATTGAAATAAAATTTTCGACTTTGTATTCCTAATACCTGACATAACTTTTCAACAAAAGATCGTATCGACTTGCAGAGGGTGTGGTTTGATTCAGAATTAAAAAAATATAACTAACGATACCCCACTTGACCTACTTAAAAAAATTGATTTTCCCTCTCCCTGAGTTAAAATTCCCTATCCTTTACTCCCTCCCCAAAAAAGGATAAAACAACTTTTTTTTAGGGGGGGGGGGGGCTTATAGGATCTTCATTTCTTCTGCCAAAATTTTTTTCAATGGCCATCAGTTGTTGTATTTTACTAAATTTTTGATCTATTTTACCTGTACTAAAAAGCGGGATTAAGAAAAATTTGTCTTTTCTTACAGTACTAGGAGGTTCTGCCCCTACGAGCTACTCTGTACAACCCCCGTTTTGACACCACAAACTTTAAAAACACTTTGATTTGATCAACTCTAAAACGATTACGGAAGATTGAATTATAATTAAACGACCAGTGGCTATCTGCTGTAATCAGATTTCACTTCATTTTCCTTTGACGGAGGGATTTTAAGCCGAATCAACTGCTGTCGAAAAATCTAACAACTGTTTTCGTGATTGATAAAATAAGATTAATTAAACCTTTCAAAATCAACCTGTGCAAAATGTCGATGCATCGGGAAATTTTATAACGATGCTATAGAATATTGGGTACTTCTCCATTCTCCCGTTTACTACTTTCTATAAAAGAAAAGAACTGTCGCCAAAATATAGGATTTTAATCTAAAAGTGCATATCTGTGGCGACTTTTTCAATTGATATTAGATGCGTTACACGTGTTAGTCATGCCATCGAGTGATCTTTAATTCAATGTTTATCTGTATTTTTAATTATATTTTACCAATTTATTAGTTATTTCTTTGATTTAAACGTAATTATTAAACGTAAAAATATAGTTTTTAATTGAAAGGAAATATTATTAATTACGCTGCTTTAAAATTTGCAATAATAGGTAAAATAATTTGTCGAAATAAATTATTCTTACCCTACTTAATGCTTTGAAAACGCGTAATAATTTAATTATTTTCTTTTTAATATTCACGCGCAAATATATTTACGTAATTTTCTACATTTACAACTTTTAACACGTGTTCATTTAATTGCAATGGTTTACAAATTTAAACATTTTTTATATACTTTCGATGAAACATCTATTTTCTTATTATACATCCAGAAAAAAGTTTTGTTGAATCAACAAAAATTTGGTTGACCAACAAAACTTTTCGTTTAAATATGGGTCAATGGAAATTTTGTTTGAATCAACAAAAAAAATATTGTTGATTTTTTTTTTTTGCAATTCCAAAAAAAAAAAAAAAAGAAATGTATCGTCAGCAAAAAAATGTTTTGTTAATTCAAGTAAAATGGTTCAATTATATTTGAATTAACAAAATTCTTTTTGTTACATAGATATATGCTATGTGTTATTTTGGCAATCTATTTTCTTTTTTCAACAAAATATATTTTGTTTGTTTAAATAATGAAATATGTTATATTACGAATTTGTTTTGTTTATACTACAAAAACCTTTGTTGAATGAACCAATCTAAATATGCAATTTTAACTATTTTTTAATTCATATTCAGCAGCGAATTACGCCTGTAAACCTTGAATAATAACAAGTGAATTTTTATCCAAGCGAAAACCGAGAGAATCAAAATTGCCCAAGCCGGGAGTCGATCCCGGGTCCTCAGAACAGAGCTCTGAGGTTCTACCACTGAGATACAAGGAACGGTATCCGGGTTTGGCATTTCTCACTCTTATATATGACGGAACGGCTGCAACCGCAGCACAAGATGGAAAAGTCATCAGAAGCACGCAAATTTCTGCGGCAAACATGAGACGACAATAAAAAGTTTAGCATACGGCAACACATAGTTCATTTTTAGTTCATTTTCAGCAGTGAATTACGCCTGCAAAAAGCAGGATAAAAATTCACTGGTTATTATTCAAAGATTACAGGCGTAATTCACTGCTGAAAATCAGACAGAACTATTGCAGAAATCGCAAAAAATGCAACATGACAGCGCCACCTGCTGCACGATCTACACCAAAAACTAATCAGCAACAATTTATATCAGGAAACAACTGAATATAAAGTTTTATTAAATTCCGTGCATTAGTTCTTGAGATAGAACGCCCACAAAATTTTTGTCACATACAGACAGATAGAGTCATTGACAGTCATTTTCTAAAGAACATACAAATCGTGTTCAGGACCTTCTAAAATCCATCGGAAACCGGAAGTCGAAAATTTTGATGATTTCAATACTTTCTTCTTGTAAAGATAGAAGAAAGTAATAAATGGGCCAGGGGGATTTTTAAAACTACCTTCGTCCGTCCCAATGAAAAAATGTTTTAATTATCCAAAAATTATGTTAATAAAAATTATGTTAATTATAATCTTTAATTATAAGTCAAATAAATTGAGTTACGTGAGAGAGTTATGGCTACTACACAACAATTTATATTTTACAAAAACAACTAAATTTTGCTGGAATTACAAAATTATTGAAAAATTAAAAAAACATATATTCTTAATTCATGTAAAATTGATGAAATTTTGTTAAAATTTTGTAATAGTATTAACAATATTTTTTTGTCAAGTAACAAAACCAATTTTTTTACTTCAACTAAAAATTTTGCTAAAACAACCAAAATGTACTCAACAAAACATGTTTTGTTTTAATCAATTCCTTTTTCTGGGTGCACCGCAAGCCTTATAAATTATGGTTAAATTCCTGTGCATAGTTTTCGTTTCTATAAAAAAATTTTAAGACAACTATTTTGACTAACTTTAATATTAAATATCTTTTAAAATAATTCTTCTATTTAAAAACTGTCTGATTCAGCGTGCTTATCAAACATTTCTTTATAAAACTACCAATTTTCATACTTTTATATGCAATAGTTTTCTGAATATTAGTCTAGAAAGACTTCAAGGCACAAAATCTTCATTGACAGCGGCTGCGGCGGCGGTGGTTACTTTTTTTAATATAGAGAGATATTTAAAAGAAAATGTATTATAATCAAACAATGTATGCTGAAGAATTTTTTGTGAAATATATATGAATGTACAGATAGTGAATGTTTATGAAATCTAAACAGGGTTATATTTTCTAATATGAATGAAATGTCCATATATTAATCTGGAAGCAATATCCTCTTTTGAAATAAAGACAGATTCTTGTATTAAAATATTACATTTATTTTAAATTTTAACAATTTTAACAATAGATTAATTTCAGCACAATTATTCTAATTCGTAAATACAGGGTGTTTTTTTTTAAACTGACACTATTCAGAGCCGTCTGTAGCTCGTTCTAATAACTGGATTGAAACAAAATTTTGTGAATGGACTAAGAAAACCATGGGAAAAAAGATTTAAAAAAAAAATAGTTCCAATCACCGCCGATAGGGGGAAATGTGGCGCTGTACATTGAAAAAACACATCAGAAACAGACAAAATTAATAATTTGGATAAAATGCCACGTTTTATTCATCATTTACACTTTCCCTTTCGTTGATCGCAGTTGAAACATCCATTATCACTTTTTCTGCCACCGGTTTACGTCCTCTGCCTGACCGAATTGCTAGCGAGCCTGTTTCTTCGAATTTCAGAATCATTGCTTTCAATACATTAACGGATAAAGGTCCTTTGCGCAGTTTATGGCGTGTTCTAAGTAAACGAAGAGCGGCTGGCGCATTGTACTGGTTACAATATAAGAACTTCACAAGTAACGCGCGCTGCGGTAACGTGAGATTCATTTTCAACCTGAGCTGAAATTGTTTCTCGGTGTTTTTCGCATGCATTTATAACTTAAACTATTGGCGCTACTGTCGCTTGCGTAAGTAAAAATTTGCATTTTCATTTTTTGCCCTATTTTATGCTAATTCCCAGTTGCATAAATGACCACAGCGCCACATTTCCCCCTATCGGTGGTGATTGGAACTATTTTTTTGTTGGAATCTTTTTTCCCATGGTTTTCTTAGTCCATTCACAAAATTCTGATTCAATCCAGTTATTAGAACGAGCTACAGACGGCTCTGAACAGTGTCAGTTTAAAAAAAAACACCCTGTAAATTATATGAGTTGTAATTTTTTAACTGCGCTAAAAATGCCCAGGACAGGATTCGAACGAGGGATCTTTTGGCGGAAGCTGCCAATGCTCTGCCAACTCAGTTATCCTCGACGAGTCTTTAGGACCGAATTTACCCAGCTAAATTTATTGATCAAAGCATCTGGTGTGATAACTGAATCAGATCAACAGAATAAATCGCAAGTAATGGAGCATCTTTAAACGCTGGATACGTAACTACACAATATAGATTTTACACAATTATTATAACTGGCAAATAAATCATATGAGTTGTTATTTTTCAACTGGACGAAAAATGTTCAAGCCAGGATTCGAACCAACAAAGCCAAGAGATCCCTGGTTCGAATCCTTTGCTGGACATTTTTCGCGCAATTGGAAAATTATAACTCAAAAGATAGCAATATTTCAAATAGTTTTAGGATTTACAAAGGTTGTAATATGTAGTAAGTAATGTATGGATTGTTAATAATCTACTTATAATTTATTGAGTTTATATCCCCTCCCCATAAACAAAAGCTTCTTTTGAGAAATACAGTAAATATATCATAAAGGATAAGATATTTGAACTCACGAAACTTTTAAATCCTGTTTTAAAGACTTGTACAAAGTCATTCTTATTAATGTAACTTAGAACCAAAAGCTTCTAAATCAATAGAAGCGTTTTACCGTTCAAATTAATTTTTTTTCTTCATAAATCACTTTGGATAAAGAATAAAATACGTAAGGAATATAATTATATTTCTTAAATATTCAAAATTTAAATAAATTCAAATAATTTCATTAAAAGGTCCTAGAAACTTAATATTTGCATTACGGAAAAAAAATTATAAAAGCATGAAATCCTAAAATTGAATATAAATATTTTTCTTAGGTGGTTTTATTCAGAAAGTTAAATATTTCAATCTTAAATAAAATATATTATGGAAATAGTCAAATTTAAATTTCAGGAACTATAATTGAAAACGTTTATTTAAACATTTAAGTTGCTAGTATATAAAAGAAGGGAGAGTTTTTACGACATTATTTCCGTTTCTAAAACCATATGCATGAAGTATTTTCTCTTGCATATTTAATATTAAATTTAACAGAAAAGAAAAGTTTCAAAGAGTTTTCATCTTGACTACATCTTTAAAAAGATTCTTTTCTCCAATATATTTAAACTTACAGCAATATTTAATCGTATCTCTTATTTTTTAAAAGCAGTCATAATTCTCACATTTTATTTAGTTGTTCAATTTTGACTACGAATCTGTTATTTATAAATACCACCATATATCATAAAATAAGTTGCCAAGCGATGTTTTGTTTGTTATTTATTAACGATAAAGTATTATTTATTAAGTGTGGACATTTTTGTAGTCTTCAGTAGTGTACTGACAACTTATGGATGACTTCCAAAAACATGTTGTTAGTTTTAGAAAGGCATGACGATATTGCCAATGGCCAGTGCCTTTGCTTTCGCTCTAATTGCTAAAATATCACTTCTAAAAATCGTATAACTTTAATTTTTACATCATAGAATAGGAAAAACAAACACATTTTGCTGATATTTGTTTGATAACCGTAGCTTAAATCAGTGTCAGTTTGTAACTATTTAAATTACTTTTTCAAGCATGACCTTTTATTTAAATTTATCTTAACAATGAACATTTGAGGCAAAGTTACCAAACTTGGTAAGTAATAGCCTAGACTAACGTAAAAAGAAAAAATTATCAGATTATTCATAAGATCAGATTATAAGTTACCGAGTTTTAACGCTAAACAAAAATATTTTAACGACAAGTCAGATTTTCGTTTTATGTGGAACATATTCATTTTAAGTTAACAGCAAATGATTAAATGATATATTGCACCAGAGTATGCTCGAAATTCTAAATTTTAATACATTTATTTTTGACATTTGATAAAGATTTTATGTAAAAGATGCATATGGTTTAATGCCTGAGTGTTGATATTTAACATATTTTTAAGTAAAAGATTATTTTATATTATTAATATTTTCATTATAAAAAACATGTTTTAAAAATGAAAAAATCTAAAAAAAAGTAAAAAATCCAAATTTTAGGAAATATAATTGAACACATTTCTGACACGAGTGTTGGCAAATCTATAGCACCCGTGCCTGAGATACAATACTTAGATGTACTATAATTTATCTGGCATACGAAAAATTTAATTTGATATTCATTATATGGACAACTTTATTTTCTCTTTTTGTTGTAATAAAACAAAAATATTCAACACTTACAGATTAACACAAATAATATAATTATTTTCAGGAATTAACACAATGTATATTTTTTCTTTTTCTGCAGCGTTTCCGAAAAGTAACTAGCTTGTCATTATGCATGCATTTAATACGCTTTATTTCTTCAAATTAATTTCACCCATTGCAGTAAAATGATAAATCGATCACTTTTTCTATATATTAAATAAAATAACAAAATATGAACATGGTATAAAACCTTCACCATTAAACATCTCATTAAGGAGGTTATCAAATTCCCTGCTCAACAAACGCGAAACTTTCTAACACATTTTCCGAATCCTTTTTAAAAATAATGGCATAAAACTATCAGGTCTGACTATTGAAGTGATTTGAAATCAATTGGTGATTTCCATTTTTTAATAAATAAATCACTGATTGGGTTACAATGGTTAAACACAACTTAGATTATTATAAATAAAATAACGTATTTTTAATAAGTTAAAAATTACTAAAATAACAATTAATAAATGCCTTTCATTATTACAGTACATGCCACGTTATTGAATATGTTTGAATCAAAATTCATATCATCAAATATTCATATCATTTGAATTGCTGAATGATTAATTTGAATTATTTTCTTAAATAGTTAAATTACTTTACACTTTTAACATTTGCAGTATAAAAAATGTATTCTTAAAAGCACGAAAGACGAAAACTATCAAAAGAAGGCTTTTGTTAAGTTTTTTTCATTCTAAAATCAACTATTTCATTTGTAACAAATATATATATATATATATATATATATATATATACATGAAATCATCAAATTGAAATTTCAGGAAATGTACGTAATTGAAACACTTACTTATTTATGCATTTATATTCAACTTGGAAACATTTAAAAAGTAACAAAGTTTTATCGACATTCTTTTCGTTTTTAGAAAATCGATCTTCTTTTGAATACTTAAAATTAAATTTAATAAAAATTTAAATGTTTCGAAGGTTTTCTCACCTCGCTATTTTTTCCAATATTTTTAAACTAAATTTAATATTTAATTGTGCGTATTATTCTTTTAAATTTATAATGGTACTTATGTACAGAGTGTTCAGATATTATACCGGCAAACTCAGCGGCTTTTTAGTAAACATCAAGATGGACAGAAATTTCAATGGAACATGGTTGTGCAAACCACTTATTAAGTAAAAATACAGGATATTCACACCATAAGCGAACTAGAAATTCTGGTAATAAATTCGAGAAAAATAAATATATTGAATTAAAAATTTTTAGATACTAACCATGTTTTGTGTGATATTCGATAACATCACGAAAAGCGCTGTACAAACAGACAAATGCAATCATTGATACCGTACGAATTGGTAACTGCAATCCAAAATGTGGAGCATCCACTTCATGCTGCCTAAGCGTATAATAGAGACTTCTAACAGTTTACTTGATGTTATCACTAGTAGTATATTGAAAAAAAATATGTATAATACAAGTTTCATTACACTATACTTCATTTTCATTAAAGTTATTAACGGGAACTAGAATTCGGTGAGAGGGAAACACCCTATAATTTTGACGGAATAAGTGGTTTGAGGCACCATGTTGCATTGCAAAATTTGATATTCTTGATGTCTACTAACAACCCTATGAGTTTTTTGTTTGGCAAGGAAACATTTGTTTATTATATTTTTATTACGTTATTTATTATTATTATTATTATTATTATGACAGTTGATAAATGTTTTATTTAAAGGATTTTCACATAAATTTAAAGATAAGGTGTGCAAATTTAGCTAATTTCTTTTTAAGAACAAATTACTTTACAGACATAATATTTGCATTAGGAAATAAAGTGTTTTAGAAATTAAAGATTTGTAAATTGGGGATAAAAATTTCTTAAGTTTTTTCTTTAGCAAATCAAATATTTCAGTCTAAACAAAAACATTTCATTGACATCTTGAAAGTTAAATTTCAGGACATATAATTGAAACTATTTACTTAAACATTCAAGTAGGAAATATGTAAAAGGTAACAAAGGTTTTCTACATTATTTGCCCTTTATAAAACCTATAGATAAAGTTTGTTTTGTTATATTTAAAATTAAATTTATCAGTAAAACAACTTGTTTCAAAGATTTTCTCACAAAAGATTTTCTCACAGAAGACACTTTTAAACATTTCTATGATGGTGGATTGTTTTTTAAAGAACTTTTAAACTGTTTTGAGTGATGTCTGATTGTTAAGTTGGTAATGTGAAGAATAAAAATATTAACATACAGACATTAGAAATTGACATATAGGTCATATCTTTTTAGTATTATCTTTGATGTCGGCTCTCAAAAAATATTTTTCATCGCTCAACAACACGAAACTATCTGACATATTTTCTGAGGCATGCTTATTGAAGTTATTTATATAAAAAAAAACAAGTATTTCTTGAGTTATAGGCAATTAGTGTCTCACGAAGTCAGTTTTTCCCTTTCCCCTGTACGAAAATGCAGTTCAACACGCCAACTTTGACAGCATATTTACAAAGATCTTTGGCCTTATAGGTCATATCTTTTTAGTATTATCTTTGATGTCGGCTCTCAAAAAATATTTTTCATCGCTCAACAACACGAAACTATCTGACATATTTTCTGAGGCATGCTTATTGAAGTTATTTATATAAAAAAACAAGTGTTTCTTGAGTTATAGGCAATCAGTGTCTCACGATGTCAGTTTATCCCCTTTCCCTGTACGAAAATGCAGTTCAACACGCCAACTTTGACAGCATATTTACAAAGATCTTTGGCCTTACTGAAAAATGAAAAAAGTAAAACGGTTAGATTAGAAAGTTTCTGAATAAGCCACATAATCATACCAATATCATGCGTTTGCGAAGACAAAAAAATTAACAATGTGTCAGAAAGTAGGCAGATTTAATTTGAGATCGGCCTTAAATAAGAAATTGCTTTCTACTATTAAAGTTTCCATTCGAAAAAAAAAATGAATTGAAAACAAAAATCTTTGCTTCAATGCTTTATTCAAGAAGGCAAATATTTCGTTCTTAAATATATATATATATATATATATTGTTTGCAATTCTTCAGATGTATATTTTAGGAAATATTATTTCAACAATATTTCCTAATAATAATATAAAAATAATTAGCAGACAATAAAATTTTACTGACATTCTTTCCGTTATGTTTTCGAAATATTTTATTTTACATATTTAAAAGTAAAGTTTATAGAGAAAAATTATGTTTTAAGTTGTTTTCGCTGTCAAGTAACAATTTAAATGAGATTATTTTCCGATATATGAAATGTTACTAAAATGTGTAATAGTACTAGGGCAGGGTATAGTAAAGCCGGGTAGGCGGGTCAATACGGGTACCCTTTTTTCTGTTCATGGGTGTTTCTCTGTGGACGGCACTCGAATTAACTACATCCTTAGCAGTGTCCCCTAGCAATGTGCCACCGACTTTTGAAGTGAGTTAATTTCTGTGTCTGTGCAGTGAAATTAGAAAGAAATTCCCCTCACAAGTTTTATTTTTTTTCGACTTCTTTTCTGCTTTTTAAATTAATCCAGCATAATGGATCGATTTAGGTAAGTAAACCACTGTTTTATATAGCTTTCACACGACATTTTAATGCCAAGTAGAATAGTGTAAGCCCAGCTATAACGGAGAACGAACATGTTGATTTTTTGTCGTTTGTTGGGCCAAAACCAGGTACCCGTGGTTTTTCATTGAATGCTTCAATCAATTTGTTGTTTCACTCAACAGGTGTTGAAGTATGGGTACAATGTTCAGCCTGCAAAGAGTGGACACAGGTAGAGTTTATTGGATACTAGAAGTAAAATCTGAGAAAGCCATTACATGACAACGGTAAAAATTGTTTGAAAACCTGAAAGGAAAGCTACTGACCTTACAACTATATATATGTGTGTTAAAGTTTGATTCAAAATTTATTACAAAAAAGCTTTTTTCCTACTGTAAGTGTTAAAACTTAATTTATGATTAGTACCCGGTTTTACACTACCTCCAAAATTCCCAGCTTTTGCAGATGGTCCTAGTTAAACGTCTTTTACCAAGTAGAGAAGACTTTTCCTGTGATCACAGGTGTGATTTTTTCAATAATCCAAATATTTGCAAACGCATTTGCAAGGTGATCCGATTTTTCCGGCCTTAGACTTTTGATAACAAAGGAAAACCGTTAAGTACCCGGTTTTACACTGCTTTCCCCTATTTAATCATTTGTAATGAGTAATAATACTGATATTTAATTAAAATGCTAAATTTTGATTGAAATTCTCAAGTAATATAAAACAACGCTTATTTTTTATTTATTACATGATTAAAATATTTAAAAATACAGTAATTTATACTTGTCTTTGTCTATTTCATTTCATAATTCGGAATATTCCTCTATCTGGATGCCAGACCCCCATGGAGGGCACTCCCCCCAGGACCTATATCCCTCGAGTAGATAATTGGCAGTCATAAAATCAATCAACCAACCAACCTCTATCTGAACTATTTATTTTTTTCCTAAAACGACATTAAAGTTTTAGTAAAAATAATTACGTCAATTTTTAATTAATGCATATAATTTTTTGAAAATGATAAATTTTGCAGGTCATAATAATATAGAAATGACCAATGATTATCTCTTAACTATAGTGAAGTTAGGAACCGCGATCTTCCGATGTCGGAATTATCCGTTGTGCATGTCGACCCCTATTTTTGTCTTTTCTTTTTGGTGGTTTAAAAAGTTATACACCGAAAACTGCGGTATCTTTATTTTGGCAGTTAGTGGATGTATGCGGATTCACATCCTGTTAAAAATTTTGTATTAAAATTAAATTAATATATTTAAAACCAATATGATATTACACTGTTTACATTTGCATCAGATGAAAGTAGGTTTTAAAATAAAACTTCGAAAGAAAAAAAAAAGCTTTCCTTAGTTTATTATTATTATTATTATTATTATTGGGGGAATTAAATATGTCCCTCTTAACACAAACATTTTATGGAAATCTTCAAACTTAAATTTCAAAAAATATAATTCAAAACATTTACTTAAACATTCAAATAGAAAATATTTAAAGTAGAAGAAAGCTTTATCGACATCTTTTCAATTTTCAAATCATATTTGCTAAGCATATTTCCTAAAATCCTCTTTTGCATGCATAAAATTAAGTTTAACAACAACAAAAAAGTTTCATGTATTTTCTCAATTTAAGTACAATCTTAATATTGTTCGATTTTATAACATTTTCAAAGTTACTGAAATATTTATTATTAGCTACTATTCTTTTAAAAATATTGATAGTATTGAGATTTCACAGTTAACTTGATAACAATTCTTCGATCAACAATTACATTCGTACATTACAAAATCTGTTAAAATATTTCATTTATTTATTTTTATAAAATTAACTTTTTTCAAGGAAAAAAAGTTCTGTTTAATACATATATTTGTCGTTACATAGTATACAATGATCGACGCAGTTATTTGGAATTATTTTAACTAATTAAGTTTATATCAACTTATATAAATTTATAATAATCTTAGGATTTTAAGTGATAAATATATATTTTTTAAAATGTACATTCTTTTGTTTCATTAATAGTGTTATAAAGCTGTGAATGCGATAAAATTAGATTATCGTAGGTAAAGGAAAGTCAGTTGAATATTAAATATCTTTTTCAATTTTTTGTATTTATTTGATATATTTTATTAAATTTTCGGTAAAATGGAAAAATTATATTGTTTTAGAAAAACGGACCTACAAATTAGTACTTTCGGATTTCAAAGTACAGGGTGTATCAAAAATTCGTGCAAACTTAAATAAGTCATAATAAAAGATGTAATGCTCGAAAAAGTAATTCGATTTGTGCGAATACGATCAGAGGGACATTGGATCCCCCGCCCCACATGTGTTAAGAAATTATTCCAAAAGTAACCGAAAGAGGGTGCTCACACGTCATACTGAGACGTTTTATCCACATCAGGCGAGCAATAAAACACCTAGCTGGAAATGGATTTGTCATTCGATCTCGGCAGCATGCTATTCTTACCAGATCGAGCGTTGGTGGTTAAACTGTTCTACATGAATGGATTCGTCATTCGATCTCGGCAGCATGCTATCCTTACCAGATCGAGCGTTGGTGGTTAAACTTTTCTACAAGAACGGTGAATCTACAGTGCGAAAGTTTCACACGGTGAAAGAACTAAAGGCGCAAAAACGCCCTTTCATTGAAAGGGATACTAAATTCAGTACGACGTTTTGAGGTAAGGGGGAGTTTGGAGAATCGTCCACGAAGTTTTTGCCTAATTTGCACAAAACGTCTCAGTATGACGTGCGAGCGTCCACTGTCGGTTACTTTTGGAATAATTTTTTTTTATAAACATGGGAAAAAAACCAATATCCCCACTGCAAAAAAAAAAAAAAAAAAAAAAAAAAAATGTTAATTTTACTGTATACACTAATATAGCATACAGTATACACTAATACAGCATACACTAACACAGTATATACTAATGCAGTAATACACTACCGCGCATGCGCGGCAGTATATTAACGCTTATTTTACTGTTTATTACTGTTGCCAGTATTATACTGTAAAATCATTTTTTTTTGCAGTGTCTCTGATCATATTCGCGCAAACCGCAATTTTTTCCAAGCTTTCCTTCTTTTATTATTTGCACGAACTTATGATGCACACTGTATTACGTAAGTGGAAATGACATAAAGCAAACGAAATTTCCAGAATTTAGCTTCAATTTCATTTATTGTTCTGTAACTGTCAATGCAAATTCATAAAATGAGTATATTGTTGCCCTATGGTGCACAGGGTTTTTCTGAATATAGAGCTCAAAATGAAATTTATATAAAAATTACTTTATTTGAAAAGCCTGGGTGAACATTCTAAATATTCTAATAATAATAATAATAATAATAATAATAATAATAATAATAATTCAAAAAAGGGTTCGCATTTTGTATTATGAAAATAAAATTTACAGAGTTGTTGGTGTGCAATTTTGTTTGCTTATGAAATGTAATTTTTAACTTCGTATACAGTGAACCATTTTCATTGAAGAATACTAAATAGTTCTAATAATTCTAAAACCCTCTGATCGACTGAGCGTTTTCCTTGATTCACATAAAAATATTTATAAAATTCAGATTACCATAAATTTTAATATGCAGCTTGTTGCTTAAATTCTTTTCAAGTATTTTAATTTTAGATCATTCTGAATTTTAGATAATTCTTTCTCTAGTGCCAATTTAAATTGTTTTCGGAATACGAAAAATTATGCCACAGCCACTTAGAGGGTAAATATAGTAATAAAATATGTGTATAGAGGAATGTATTAGGGTGTATCAAAATAATTTTCGTTTTTTTTTTAATGTTTTTATACCAAAGCACTTTGTCAGCAATTTTTTCAAAATTGAATAATTTTTAAATATGTAGTTTTCAAATTTTAATTGCTTAAAAGGCGTATAGCCAGCAGAGTGAAAAAGTATCCATGCCGGGACTCGAACCGGGTCATCCGTCACTGACGTCCTACCAACTGAACCACTTGGAACGATACCCAGCCTGGCACTTTTTCACTGTCACATGTTGGCAAGGCTGCAATCGCAGCACAAGATGGAATATTTTTCCGTGAGCCACCAACCCTGGACAAACACGAAACTAAAGAGAATCCAGCATCGATGATTTTTTTTATGTAGTTTTGTTAATTTTTAACATAAAAATTAATTGTGGAAAATGCATATTCCTCTTTTTTCTCTTCTACTGGTCAAAATTCACAACTGATGGTCTTTCACTTCTGTGTTTGTTTTTTAAGGCTGAGGCTTCCTTACGTAAAACCTTTGGATTTGTTTTTAACTTTCCAGACACTACTCTTGATTTAGCCTCCGACTGCACGAGTTTTGAGGACAGCTTTATTGATTTTAAGTTCTCGTTTAAAATAATGCTTTAAGATGCATAAAATCTCAACATTTGTATCACTCATAATGTGACCTAAACATGAAAGAAAGAAGCCTGTATTATTATAGAATTTAGAGAAATATGTATTCTCTTAAATTACATTTTATATTCAACAATAGGGGGTTGGAAGTGTCAGTTACATGCTTTGTTATAAAAGCATTCAAAAAATGAAAATATATTAATTTTAGACACTCTTGATGCATGGACACAATGTTAAAAAATGTGTCTTTGCTATTATTATATTCATTGCTTTTATCGTGCTTCTGAAATAAATTCACTAGAAAGACATTAATACACATCTAAATAAAATCATCCAAAAGAACGTGTCTACTACAGATGTAATACTAAAGTTAACTGAATAAATCTTGTTTTATATAATTTTGGAAAAGATAATGCAATAAAGAATATCTTAAGATATAAAAATTAGATAAGGAATAGTTTCATTGAATGAAATATTTGTCAAAACGCATTTCTTAAGTGAACTGTATTTCGAATTGCAATTTCCTTTACACTTTACACTTTTGTACAAAAATAATTATGTTAAGATTCATATAAGTCCGAAATTTTAAATGCGCAGTGTGTGTCGCAAAAAACGAAAAAGAAAAAAAAAACAGAGTCTTACAAAGAATCTTTCTTATTTTTACTTTCGCTTCATATATTATTAAAAATTTAATTTAATGAAGAAATTTCAAAAGTAAAAGATTTTTGGAAGCTTTCCTGTTTTTAGCTGTAATACTGCTGTTTTATGGATTCTGATTTTTGTGCAAATCTAATTTCAGAGCAGCATTGAAAAATGAAATAACTTAAATTTCTTTTTCAGAAAGACGTTGGTACTGCAAAATATATCGAATAAAAAATGCACATATTCAGAGAAAGATTTTTTTTTTTTAATTTCATCTTTGAAATTTGGTATTACTTTTGACTGATTTTTTTTTTCAATTTTCCCTTTAATATTTTTATATATAGAGTTGCAGAAAATGGAAGGTATAATTAAGAGTTTCACCTTAAAAGTCTGAAAATAAGTGTTTTTTTTTTTATCCTCACTGCTATTCAATGAATATGTTCTGCTATATATTAAAGACACTGTTATGTTGTTTTAATTGTGCTTAGAAAGTTTTTATTTTCCTCTTAATGATTGAGTATTTAAATAAAATTCCGTTTGCAGCATTTAACACATAAAATTTAATTGCCTAAAAACAAGTGCAACTCTGTAATAAGTCATCTGTAATTTTGTCAATTTAAATTGATTTCGGTAAACGGAAAATTATGCCAGAGCCACTAGGGTAAATATAGACATAAAATATATGTATAGATGAATGTAAGTATCTATTTTAGCACTTTTTGATGTATGCACACAAATGTATACATATATGTTTCTGCAGTTAAAAAATGTGGCTTTCTTATTATTATTATCACTGCTTTTATCATGCTTCTGAAAAAAATTCATATTTGTGTGCATATTTTCTTGCATTTAAGCAAACTTTCTCCTCCAAAATACTTTAAAAAAGCGATGTAAAAAAAATGAACAAGAAAGGAAAATCATGCGTCAAGCATCGATTACGAAACACTTTCCAACACATCCAGAAACTTGTAACGAAACTTCTCCGTTAAATAAGGTGAAATATGATATGTAGTTAACAGTTTAGGAAACATACAACACATTTCAAAATACAGTTTTAGAATTTACCTTTCATAGTAAAAAAAGTAGTCAAATTATTTTGTGCAGCCCTGTATATGAACTATGGACTTGTATTTATACTACATAGCATGATAGAAATTAGTTCCGTTAGAAAATTCCCTTTTAGAAATTCTCGCCAATCGATGGAAATTCACAAGAAATCGTTTATGCAGCCCTGTATACTACATAAAGACATTTCTACACACCACATATTAAACTAAAATATAATTTAGTTAAAAAAGACAAGGCAAATTAAAATTCAATTCCAGCAATTACGAATCATAAACGATAATGTATCTTGTATGCGTATAAGTTATTTATATTCCACAAACTGATATTAGTCTACTAAATATAGTTTAAGCAGAACAATACGTAACACAATTAAAAATACCCTTAAATAATTCACTCCCACCCATAGTCAGTAATACCTACGAATTTATTTGTGTAGCTCTGTATATGATCAACAGAATTTATACACACTGGGTACTATGCAAAAATGTAGTTAAACTTAAAATTCCAAACCAAAGTTCAAAACGTACTTATCACTATACTTATCGCACAAAGAATCCTTTTG
This sequence comes from Maratus michaelseni, assembly GCA_963931845.1. Lineage (NCBI taxonomy): Eukaryota > Metazoa > Arthropoda > Arachnida > Araneae > Salticidae > Maratus > Maratus michaelseni. The sequence continues at coordinate 421,446,262 of OZ007588.1, forward strand.
TGTGTTCCTGTAAATGAACGATAAACGCAATGCGCACCATGCTATTCGATGAGCAATTTTGAGTGCATTTCAGTAATATATATACATTTTATTATGTTTTAAACAATGAAACATCACTAAATTACACTGCAAACGATTTTTCCCCGTAGAACATTGTGTAACAGAATTCTTTATGTGTGACCTTGTAGATGAATATCCAATGCTTTGCACCCCATATTATACAAAAAGCATGTTTTAGTAGGCTTCATTATTGTATATCAATTTTATCATGTTTCAAATGGCGTTGCATCATGCACTCGTGACATCATAATTCACTTTTATATTTTTACAGAATAATAAGGCTACTATAATTTGTGACTTGTGCTATAGTCGGTATACATACGTCAGGACACATTGCCGTTATCATTATCTTTTTATGCGTGAAGGTTTTGCTATGGTACTCCATTGTAAAATTTGCTAATTTTTTAAATTCAATATTTGAAAAACGGCATAATCAAAAAACGGCATTGAAATTTATATCAAGAAAAATACAATTTTTTACCTTTCTAATGCAGTTTGTTTAACAATGTTCTGATAAACACTTTTCCAGCTATTAATTTTTTCAGTAACTTCAAATGTAACTTCAAATTTTCCGAGATTAATCTGTGGCAACGATTAGCCAAAAACCCAGTCGTCAGCAACGCATAGCTTTTTATTAAAGAGGATACCATTGCGTAGCTGCTTCCGACTGACATTAGCAAATAATATTTTATAAATAAATATTGTGAGTCGTTACATTTAATTAATTTTTTTTTCTCCCAAGATGAAAATGTGAAAGGATTTATAAAACACATTCTATTAGAACGATAATTTCAAAATTCTTGGGAAAAAAATATTCCTTTACAATGTAAATATGCATGTAAAGAACATGTTTGACATCATATTTTTCAGTGAAGATTTAGTCCTAGGGTGGTGTGATAATAAATTTAATAATAAAATAATATTTGCGATCAACCAAGTAACAGCAAAGGCTTAAAATGGTCTGTAACTTTAGCAAATGACTATGTTGGTCTTGGCAACGTTTGAGTGCATTTGTGTAAGCATAGCACACATATTCGTGAAGATGTTAACGTTTTTGTTATTTTTTTTTATAGCATACAGAATTTTCAACCAATTTTCACACAACTTTCTGAAATCTTAACAAAGAACAGTATAAGCAGTATACTGCAATTAAAAAATGAATATATTGTAATGTAAACAATTTTGGACAAAAATTACGGTACATATACTGGCAACTTTGTGACCAGTATATATACCGTAGTTTAACTGGACGATATATGTACCGTAAAATATTTAAAGTATATGTACCGGCTGCACTCCCCCCCTATCCTCAGGCCTGCACGCATTCCGTAATAAGAGCAAGAGCATCAGTTCAGGGGTTCGGGTACACCGAGGCGGGGCTTCCTTACAAAAAAATTAATATTTTACGGTATAAATAGCGATTTTTTTACTGAAAAACAATCGTTTTATGATATAAATGCCGTTTATAATCGAAATGGCGCATATAAGGTTTCTTTTACGCTTAATATATCTTAGAAGTACGGTACTCATACCGTAAAAAGTGAGGAAAATCCCTTATTATCCAGCTACTTTTAGAAAGCAAATCACTGTATCCGACTATCTTTCTGAATTTTCGCGAAATTTGACTGGACTTTTTATGTAAGTTGTTCTAAATAGCTGACTATCATATTATGAAATAAAAATTTTGGTATATTTCACGCATGCACAGCAAATAACTATTTCACACCAATTGCCAGATCTCATCAAATATTCAATATATTCATTTTTTAATTGTTGTATGCTGTTTTTACTGTTGCTTATCGTGTTTTTGGAAAGTGGTGTTAAATTTGGTTGAAAACTCTGTGTGCTATAAACAAAAAGCATTTGAAAATTTCACAGAAACGTCAACATCTTCACGAATACGTATTCTATGCTTACACAAATGCACAGAAACGTTGAGCAGAACGCACATATTCATTTTCAATAATTACCGACCATTTTGAGCCCTTCCTATTTCTTGGGTGATGGCTAATTTTATTTTATTATTAAATTTATTATCGCCGACTTAATTGTCCTCGCGACTAAATCTTCACTAAAAATTATAAAATCAAACAAGTTCTTTACATCCTGGAAGTTCAAAAACAATTCGTGAAGAGATTCAGTAAATATTCGACAAACCGTGTAAAAACGAAAGCGTCTTACCGCTGCCGCTTAATTTTTGGACATCAATGTACTTGAAAATGAAGTGAATTATATTAATCAAGACTGTCCTAATGCATTTGTGGGTCTAGATATGAAAGATGTTTTCGGGTGACTTCCAAATTAACCTATATTCACAAATTTATTTATTAGCTTACAGGAAAAAGATTTATAAATAGATCAATTTCAATCAATATGCAATTTTAAATTATAATACAAACATAACTCTTAATCTACTTCAAAAAACATTTTTTTTTCAATTAAGGGAGTTTTTCAATCGCTTTACATATCATATGAAAAATTAATAACTTTTCTAACACTGGCAGCACATCTATATCACTAACAAGAGCCATGCTTTGTTTGGATTCGCGAAGCATGATTTCATAAGATAAATATTTGAAAGTAACAATATTTTTTTTAATATTATTTTTGCATCTGTATTAAGAAAAAACGTTATATTATGTTTTGGCGTATTTTAATTTTAGAAATGTAAATTCAGTCAAATAACTAAGAATTTCCTCGGATTTTTTTATTTATGATATAAGACTAGTATAAATAAAAATATTTTCGAAGCAAAATTTTACAAAATATTTTAAACTAAATTTTCAACTAAAAGCTCTTTTAAAGATGCTTTTACATTTTCCAATAGCGTATGATGTTTTCTCAAATTGTTTGAAATAGGTATGTTTCTAATCTTTGTAATTCACATCAAATAATCTTTTATAGCAATCTTAGAATAATATATTCGAAGAGAGCTTGAAGAAAGGCTTATTGTAATATACTGTGTTCATTTTTATGAGGATAGCATGTATACTCGTAGAGAAATTAATGTTTTTATAAAAACAGTACCCAAATTTCTCCTAGTTTTTTGCTTATAATTTGCAGAGTTCTTAATATAAAAAAGTTTTTTTCAGAAAATATGACAAACAACATTGTACATAACACTCTGCAAACAGAATTAAAAAATAATAAAAATTGGATGAAAAATGAGGAGGTTTACTAAAAAATGTTTCATTGCGCATGCGCGAATGCAATCAAAATATAACATGCATGATGTATTATCTAAGTATATAGAGCAACTTTTGTGAAAGTCTCAAAATCATAGCTTGAAAATTCTGTAAATTATCGTCGATAGAATAAGCTCGAAATCCGTTGTTCCCAAAAGGAAGCAAAAATATGAGAGGTTTTATCCAAATATAGTAGTACGTGCAATATTGTGTACTCTATCTTGGCACTAATCAACAGATATTTGATACAACCCCTCATCTTTTTGCTTCTTTTTGGGAACAACGGATTTCGAGCTTATTTTATCGACGATAATTTTCAGAATTTTCAAGCTATCATTTTGAGACTTTCACAAAAGTTGCTCTATATTCTTAGCTAATCCATTATGCATATTATATTTTGATTGCATTCACGCATGCGCAGTGAAACACTTTTTAGTAAACCTGCTCATTTTTCATCCAATTTTTATCATTTTTTAATTCTGATTGCAAGAGTATTATGTACAATGTTGTTTGTCATATTTTCTTAAAATAACTTTTTTTTATATTAAGAAATCTGCAAATTATAAGGAAAAAACGAGGCGAAATTTGGGACTGTTTTAATAAAAACCTTAATTTCTCTACGAGTATACATGCTATCCTCATAAAAATGAACACAGTATATTACAATAAGCCACTTTTTAATAATGTCGAGTTTGAACACCTTTGCTACATTAGTTTTTACAGTGTTATCCAAAAGATATTCGTTCTTTTCCAATTTGTTGACAGTCCCCTATGGGGTTTCATGAAAAAATCTTCGCAGAAATATATACTGTTTACACACCTGCAGTTTCAGGTTAATTCCTCATCTATTTTTCTAGATAATTAACAAAACGTCTAAACTCGCAAGTGTCCGGTCACCTTTGGCAATATTTGTTGAGTTTCATCTTGCAGAAAAGATGATGATCTATATATGTATAATTTTTTTTGAACAGTCGAAGGAAATATCAATTGTCCTTCCAAAAGAAGCTCACTTCCTTGATTTTTGTCACTGTAAAGAGACCTGTCGTTTACTGGAGGTAGTTGTTTGGTATCTCCAAATAGATATAAGAACATTCCACCAAAAGGTTCATCTTATTTCGATGGTACAGCACTACGTAATCGTAAAACTATTTTTTTGCAAAAGACTACATCCAATCATACTCATTTCATCTATAATTATCAATTTACAATTTCGAAACTGCACCTGAAGTGGACCAAGCGAATATGGACTAAAATCTCTTAGCTTTTGATTTAGTCCCAATAAAATTTTGAATGAAAGTTGATCCATTTATACTGACTGCGGCAACACCAGTTGGTGCAAGCATTTGAAAAGAAGATGGATCAAATGTTTCATTTAATCGAGCAATGAAGTAATGTATTACTGTATTTTTTCCAGAACCTGCTTTTCATTGGACAACGATTCCCTTTATCGGCATTTCTCGCCTATGACCTTGCAAGAAATTGAGCTGTTCTTCAAAATTATTTATTACTTGTTTCTGGTCATGGGAAAAGACGAAATTTTGCAAATTAGAAGGAATAGTGACACAATCACTTTTTTCATTCTCTTTCACCTTTTTCATTTTTAATAAAATTCTGTGATTTATTAAGCAAATCTTGACTTGTATGCCAGTTATACTTTATATCAATGTCCCTTCTGCCCAAATCTAATTCATCTTGTGCATTATTTTGTCTTGAAGCGACATTCATCCAGTCAAATGGTTGATCTATTTCAGTAGATTCTATTTCTTCAAATTCTTCCTGATCTTCTAAATTTTGTAACAGATATTCCAAATCCAATCTCTGAATTTCATCATTCTCAAAATGCTGTTCATATATAACTTTCCATGAAGTATTATTTGGATTCATAATTTGAAAATCACGCCAAGGAATATGCAACATAACTTGTTGCTTATTGGTGGAAAGGATGCACCACCTTTTGGCTTTTGTGTTACACTCTTCGAAACGTGTGTTATTGTTTTTTTAAATTCTATAATTAATTAGTAATTATTGTGTTGTCTTTTATATACATGTTTATGCATTTTTATATATATAATTATTTACATATCAAGAGCGGTACAATGGTTGATAGCAAGTTAGCTAACAAGGTGATAGACAGTTTTATGAGCGCTGTCTGGCGAAGAAAAGTACACTGGAGCCAGGCTGTGAAGCTTTTATGACTTTAAATTTACGAGGAGTGTCAATCACACTTCGTGTGTGGTACCGGGCGTTCGAAGTTAGAAAACTCAGACCAGACATATTGGTGCCTGGTTAATTTTAGGGGGCCAGACAGCGTGTGATCATTGGATGGTCAGTTCGCCTATGAGCGACGAAGTTAGGTGTGGTCATTGACACATTGGGCCATTTAGGCACAAGGTTGATAAATAGTCAAGTAAAGGGGAGTGGCCACCACCAACGAAAAAGAAAGCCAGATCTTAGAGAAGAAAGCAGTCGATGGAAAAAAGTTGAAAGTGTGCTGTCGAAAAAGAAGTAGTTGAAAAAAAATTATGAGAGAGTGCTGAAAATTAGTTACTGAAAGAAGATACCACCGGGCTTGTAAATGAGGGTATGCCCATAAGGAGTCACTCTCCCCAGCCTGCATCAGGGTCCAACCTGGGACCCGGGAATTCCCCATAAGGAATTGAGTCGATCTGTAACGACTCAGGTATGAGATTTTATATTATAATTACCAACCCTCTTCTGTTTGTACCACTCGAATTGAATTATAATTTTTGTTCGGCAGGAGAACTTGTTCATATAGAGATTAAAAATATGTAAGGCTTAATTTTAATTGTGAGAACGAATCATTTGGTAAATGATATTTTTTTAATGAATAAATTAAATTGTAGAAAGAGGATTGATATATATACTTACTATGTTTACTGTGCTGCATATTTTAAAAAGGATTGATTTATATCTCCTTATTATGTTTTTTTTATATGTTTTTATTGTGTTTAATGTAAATAAAGTAATTGTTTTTAGTTTTAAAAAAAATGTTGTCTTAATTTAATGGTTGCATAATTAATTCTTTTAACCTAAATATTTCTCTAGAATTTTCTTAACTTAAATCTTGGAATGTTTTTATTTAAAATTATCTTTAGGGTTGTTTTGGGTAATTATTTTATGGAACTCTATACATTCCATTCCCAAAATCCAACTGCCATATATTAGATACTCTACACACAACGCAACAATTAATTTTCTTTAATAATAATTCTCTAGTATCTAATTAGGTAACGATCACGGAGTCTTCTGTAATCAGAAGCCCCTATAGATAATTAGTGAGTAATGGTAAAGGTGCACCCCACACCTTATTTTCTTTATGTGTAGTGATAGTCTTTTATTGACAGTGGTAACCGGTCTTTAGTAGGAGCTGTCTGCAAATCACCAGCACTTATAGAAATCTTCATTTTTTTCCTTATTAGGATCATATTTCAATCTTCGAAATTTAAAGCATATTTCTGAGCACATACATTCTCTGTCAGAAGAGATTCGTCGTGTCGTCGTTTTTTACGCTGATCTTTTCGACCAGTAAGTGTAAGTTTTCTCGGCATTTTTTATAATAGAGCAAATACATTCCATAAATTGTTTTTAAACGGTAAACATATTAAAAATAATACTAAAAGTAATTACTTCTTTATAGTAAATATATTTCTTTTGGTTCAATTTTCAACCTTCAAATTCGAATAACACTTTATATAAGACTCTTTATATTTAGAATATTTGTTTACAATTCTTTTGTTGCCACTTTACAGGAAAAAAACATAATATAATTCAGTCTTTCAATCTATGATCTTTTCTAATGTCATTTTTTAATTAATAATTCTTCGAACTACCTGTTATTTCAGATATTATTTTAATCTTTAAAACATATAGACAGGCACTGTACAGTCTTAAAAACATATTTAAAAACACATAAAACCAGTCCACACGCTAAAAGTTTCATAAAAGTAGAATATTTTCGCCTGTTTGCCCAGGCATCTTCAATACTGATGTTTCGACTTTCTGCTGGTGATGTTTCGTTTCCGCAACAGAAAGAAGAAACATCAGTATAGCTGGGCCAACAGGCGAAAATATTCTACTTTTATGAAACTTTTAGCGTGTGGACTGGTTTTATGTGTTTTTAAATATGTTTTTAAGAATGTACAGTGCCTGTCTATATGTTTTAAAGATTAAAATATGTCGGAAATAACAGGTAGTTCGAAGAATTATTAATAATATAATTCTTTTAAAATGTGCAAGTATCGTCTGCGTAAATGATTTCACATAATAAGAATAAATTGTGTATTTGAATTCTTAACACTGAAAAATACTTTTATAATTGAATGTAAATAATTGAAATTAATGTTTGTTTTTTAAATCATTCGATAAGAAAACAATATTGTCAGAATCTACCGATCATATTTTATTTCTATCAAGTCAAAAAATATTTCTTTCCTTAATTAAATTTAAAAAACAGTTTTTGAAGTATTTTGGTGGATTTATTTAATTAATCATGATTCTATCTATAATTACTAACTCCATGATTTTTTTTCTGAAAATGTACGTGTTGCATTTTTTATTTGCAAAATTGCGTCCGTAATGAAAAACATGTAAAATAAATTAATTAAAATAATAAATTTTTTAAGGTTATTCTGTAAAAAAAAAAATAATATTGTGCAAATCTACAGATCATAATTTTTTTATGAATAATTTCAAGTCAAAATACTGAATAGTTTTTTTGTAAAGTGTACGACAAACTGTAATTTGTGAAATGTAATTAGGATTCGCTTCGCTCATCCTAATAAATAGACAATTTCATCTTTCTTCATTGTACATGATAGTGAAAATATTTATTAAATCTAACCTTACCTGTATCAAAACATCCATGCCCAATGTTGTGTAACATATTTTAGTAAACATAAGAACAACAACAAAAAATTTATAAAAAAAAACATCAATACTTAAATATGTAGTAGGAATTTAAATACCTCTTTTTTTCTTTTTTTTTTTAAATTTTATATCAATTGTCAGTTTAAAACTTTTTTCATATTTTAATACTTTGGACATTTTTCCAGACAAAATTTCTCCCGCCTTGCATTCATAATATTCAAATTTTTATTTGCTTAATAGGCGTATAGCAAACATAGTGAAAAAGTACCCAAGCCAGGACTCGAACCCGGGTCATCAGTAAAGCAGACTGACGTTCTACCAACTGAACCACTTGGGAACGATACTCAGCCTGGAACTTTTTCACCATAACATGTTGGCAAGGCTACAAACGCAGCACAAGATGGAATATTTTCCGTGAGCCGCCAACCCTGGGGCAAACACGAAATCAAAGAAAATCCAGCATCGACAATTGAATAAATTCATATTTTAATACTTTGGAAATTTTTCCATAGAAATTTCTCACGCCTTGCATTCATAATATTCAAATTTTTATTTGCTTAGTAGGCGTATAGCCAACGCAGTAGAAAAGTACCCAAGCCGGTACTCGAACCCGGGTCATCAGTATAGCGCACTGACGTTCTGCCAACTGAACCACTTCGGAACGATACTCAACCTGGAACTTTTTTACCATAACATGTTGGCAAGGCTACAAACACAGCACAAGATGGAATATTTTCCGTGAGCCGCAAACCGTGGGACAAACACGAAATCAAAGAAAATCCAGCACCGACAAATGAATAAATTCATATTTTAATACTTTTGAAAATTTTACAGAGAAAATTTGTCACGCCTTGCATTCATAATATTCAAATTTTTATTTGCTTAATAGGCGTATAGCCAACATAGTGAAAAATAAAGCCAACATAGATATAGCCAACATAAATAGTCAAAATAAATAGCCAAAATAAATAACCAACATAGTATAGTCAAATATTAGCCAAAATAAATAGCCAACATAAAATATTCCATCTTGTGCTGCGTTTGTAGCCTCCCAACATTTTATGGTGAAAAAGTTCCATGCTGAGTATCGTTCCCAAGTGGTTCAGTTGGTAGAACGTCAGTGGGCTATACTGATGACCTGGGTTCGAGTTCCGGCTTTGGTTATTTTTTCACTATGTTGGCTATACGCCTATTAAGCAAATAAAAATGTTAAAACTTTTTTTTTATGTCCCTTTAATTGACGACTGATACGCAATTCAGTAACAGTATTTATCAAAATTCTTAAAATTATAAATAATATTGAGAAAGTACCCTATCCTCTAAATAGCAAAATCTCATAGTATTTATTTGTTTTTAATCAAATTCATTTTTGTAAAAATTTAAATTCTGAACTGAAATGACAATAATTGTTGTTGTTATATTATCACAATTTCAAAGCATTCAAACTTTTTATATAATAAATTTTAATACATACATATCCACTTTTTTTCTATTTGATGTTTATTCAACCTGGATCGGGTTCGATCTACATAGGGTTACCTCATTCGATTGAAGGAAAATAATAAAAATCCATCCTACAGCAAATAAATAATTACGGTAAAATATAGTTCCCCAACCCTTTGCAGGAATCTATTACGAATACTAATTGCAGAAAAAAATACAGTTGACACAACCAGTATCAGGTACGAGTAAAATCTAGTTATCCCTTTGCAGTATAGTTCCCCAATCCGATGCAGGAATCTAATATGAATCCGAAATGCAAAAGAAATACAGCCGAGTCGACACGGGTCAGTTAATTGGATTTTATTTGAATCTGACCCGGGTCGGCGCCTTTGTATTTTTTCCGTATGTGAGATTCGTATTAGACTCCTGCATCGGTTTGTGGAACTATATTTGTAGGATGCAAGATTATAATACAAATTCAATCGTCAGCACAGAAAAAAAAGAAAGAAATAAAAGAAAGAAATAAATAAAACGCAGTTAACCCGGACGGTTCACGTTCGGGTAAAATCAAGTTACTTGACTAAATCTGTCTCAAAATTGTGTTATCCAACCTGATGCAGGATTAACATCCAAACCCGAGCTAAAGCAAAAACAAAAATAATAATATAAAATGAAATGAAATAAATAAATAAATAAAACACAGTCGGACGGAAATTGACAAATGCGAGTAAAATCTGATAATTTAACCTAATGCAGGGCGCTAAACTAAACTTGACTTTCAGTAAAAAAGTTCAGGCCGACCTGATCTGGATTGGGTTCCCCACAAAATCAGGTGCCAGACTCGATGGCAGATTACTAATCATAATCCGACCTGAAAAAAAAAATCCTCACAACTTATTCGGGTCGTATTCGTGTAATATCGGGTCACCCGATCTGATGCAAGATCGTCCCAAATGTCACATTGGTCACAGCGCAGCGTGACGTCTTTGACAAGGTAAAAACGGCCACATCTACTTCACATACACGTCCCTTGACGGTCCCATCCGCGGTCACAAATGCACAGAGTGACATGATTGTAAAGAGATGTCACAATGTTTTACGGGCAATTTTGCAATTAGGGACAGATTATAATAATCTTAGTTAAAAGGAACGTCCATTTAAAACATACCACAAACTAACATTTTTATGTATATCTCTATATCTATTTTTAATTTTAATATATTTTCCCCCAAAGTATTCAATCGTAATGAAAATATCTTAAGAGGGTTAAAAAGTAATACAAAAAATAAAACTGTACACGAACACGATTCTCTAATTAATTTTCTAAATATATCTTTAAAAGTTTAAATGCTTAGAAAATAAGTAGAGATTACTTAATCTAACAGAATAATTAAGAATTCAAGATGTGATTTGATAAGCTAATATAGAGGGACAGTTTAATTACTAGTTCAAAAATTCATTTGAGATGTACTGTACTTAAATTAGATATTAAATACTTCGAGTGGGTAATAAACAGTCTGTTAATTAAGAATGAATATTAATTAAAATGAGATTATATTTTTAAATAAGAAATGAATATATTTCATCTAAAAATAAAAGGTGTCATTTGAGAAATGTGTTAGGAAATATGTGGATTTCTACTAAATTATTAAATGTAAGGGTATATCTATTTATGTTACCCAATAAGTGTGTTGCATTATTTTTGTTTCAGTTATTATTGTAAAGTATACGAAGTGCCTCCCATGAAAAACTACGATAAGATTATAAATGTAACCAAAAAATTATAAAGAAATTTTAAATACAAAATAAATTAGCGATTTATGCAAAATATTAATTCAGTTGGGAAACGTGTCACACAGTCGAAAATTTCCCTTAATGATTTTCACCAATAAGCGAAAATTTACTGGAATTCTTTTGTGCTGCCCTGTATATGATATATAAAATTTATACACAACAATTAATATGCAAAAAATGGTTTAATTTAAAAACGCGAACCACACATAAAAACACATTTCCAGCACATATCGGTCACATTGAAATTAATATACGATCAGTGAAATAATGTTATCTCGATTACAAAAATATTTGACTTACTCCACTGTCATTCTAACCCCCTCATAACGGAATTTTACAAATGTGAAGGTAACTTTTATTCTAATTATGTCACTTATAGTTGTCCCTATAAGTACACATTTGTAAATCATTTAATTTTCTAAAGAAGTCGATTCTTATACTATATTTTAAATATAACCGTTTTAATAGTATGTGATTTTATTATTTGAGTTCCCCAAGATCGTGTTAACCATTCTTCACGAAGAGATTAATGGCAATACTCCTTAAACAGTATTTTTTATTACCAAAAACCTCACTGATCTTCAATAGAAAATTTAAAATTTAAAAAAAATCATAAGTATTCCTAGTAGTGGATACTTTTATCTTTAAAATATTCCCCTGTTCTTATATATATATATATATTCACTTCATTAATTGTTAAGATTGATACCAAAGTCAGTCATTAAATATTTAGAAATGATAAACTGTTCATATATGGATAAGTCGCTTCCTCTCTTATAATTATGTAAATTATATCAAGATTTGAGTTCAAGTAACACTATCGGCATTTAGATATAATGACTAAATGCAAGATGTGATGCAACAAATTAAGTGAATAGTATGTATAGACCTTTCAGGTAATTATAAGATTAGGTACTTAATCATTTCGCTCTTCTAGTATTATTAACTTAATTAAAGTCCACTTTACAAATACCTTAAATATTTTCTCTAAACCGAAATAACGAGGACCAATTATCTATGTATACCTGAGTATAACCAATATGATATACAGATAATGTGATATTGTAGTTTGGCTGTTGCGTAATATTTTGTATAACTGTACATTGATTCGCTAAATTTACATGATATATAGAGATAATGAGATTAATCATGATTTTAAATTATTAAAATCTAAATTTGTAAATTGAGTCTTAACGGATCAAGTACCTTTTAATCTCACATATTGCATGTAAACATGAGACAAATATGGAGTGCAATCACTGCACTACACATCTAATTAACTTTAGGGATATGGAATTTTAAACAAACACTAAAAAAGATATCTCTGTTCTAAAAAGAGTATAGATGCATAAAAAGTTTTTAAGTTTAATTTGAAATGTAATGCTTTTTATAAAATGAATTCAAATGCTTTCCGCGCCGGATTTCCCCTAATTGAGTTTGCACAGTGAGCCAATTTTATTCTATTAAGTAGGTATATAGTAAATGTTTAAAATTATTTACAAACGTAAAAACTATAATAATTATCTCTTTAAAAATATATTCGAAATTTAAAAAAATAATAATACATAAATTTATAATTTGTAAATTTTTAACTTTATTTAAACAATATTAAGTCATTTTGTGCCTCAAGAAGATTTATACATTGAAAAGTCATGTAATTTTATCCAACCATTTAATCAAAATCTTGCCCCCAATGACAGAAGTCATCGTTTTGAGAAAATTGACTTTAAAGATAAAATTGCTCCTTCATTATATAAAATGGGCTCAAACTTGTTTTGACATAACAATCCATCTATTTTGCATGGAGTTTCTTTTAACGTTTTATTAAAGAATCATATTTTAATATAGGCTTTAAAAAAATTATATTTTAACATTTTGGTTTGATGTTTAAAATGTACCTGATACCTTAAAACAAAAATATTTTCATATAAAAGAAATGTTTGTATATTCGATTTTGGAATTCGGTTTAAATAAATTGTCACTAATGGGTTATAAGGAGGAATATCTTATTCTGAAGTATTTGCACAGTTAATGTTAGTGAAAGAAAAAGGCCAAGAGATATTGCTTGTTTTTCCTCACTTTCTGTTTGAAGTCTTTTTCAGGAATTAGTGAAAAGCAGAACTTATATCTTTCTGATATAGCTGTGCGATATTATTTTACAAGAATAAACACTTTAACTTTTACACATTTCTAATAGTGGGTGGGTGTTAATACAAATTCGCCTATTTTAAGAAAATTTTCAGAAATATGAAAAGGACAAAACATTGTCATAAGGGAGTAATCAGTATTAATACTTATTTCAAAGTAAAAAGGGATTTTTTTCAGTAAAAAAATAATATTGAAATAATTTAAAAATATTATTAACAATTTTCTACTGCGTACTTTTGGTACCGGACTCCACCTCTGATTACATAAATTTTTCCAGGCTAGAATCAAAAGTCGTCGATCTCAGGGGGGCCCGGGTCCCAAAAAACATAGCCCGAACTCATCTATGCTGTACATTCGAAAAACAGAACATACTTCAATGCAACAAATGGAATTTATGAGAAAGATTTTAAAGTAAAAGCAGTGAGTTCGTTACAATTTTTTTTTCAAGATGTGTAAATTAATTTATTACGAAATACTCTAAATATATTTTGTGCATTTTTTTTTATTTCTATACACTCTATGTATTTTCGTATTTATTGCTTTCTAAATCATAACTCACAAGATCAGAAGGTAAATAAATATGACATATTGTTGACAAATTTCTTTCGAAGAATTTCTCATTTTTTGTTTCCATTAAAACAATGTATGTTGATATAATACGTATCTTCCCGAAAAACAAATTTCCTTTCGTTACCATGGTAACGCCATGTACTTGTTGATAGTCTTCGATTCATGAATTGACCTTTAAAACAGACGCAAAATACAAACTATAAATTAAAATATTTATACCTTAAATGACATTTTTTATCTTGATAAATACTCTATATTATCTACAGTAATTAGAAGCTCTTATTTTTTAATTAGTATTTTAATTTGAGTTAAAATATCAAAATAATTTTTAAAAAACTATAATTGATAAAATGTAACTTAATTTTTTAGAAAATGTTTATGCTCTTATGTTGCTTTGATGTAAATAATTAATATATATATATATATATATAAACTTTAGAAAAAAAAATTAAATTTAGAAATGCGCCAGTGATTTCAAAACAATATAATTCAGCTTTTTTTCGAATTCAGGTTTGTTTGTTTCTTTTAGTTGCAAACGCATCTTTGAATAAAGGCCTACATGTGTAGACAAAAATTACAGAGGATGAATTATCCGTTGAAATAAAAATTGTCATTTATTGCAAAAACAACATATGTCAATGACAATATAGTCCAAGTGCTGAAATCAGAGCATAAAATGTGATCGAAACATGAATGTGAATATTATTATGTGCCTTAATAAATATGTACTGCTGTTTACATCTTTTTAATACCATTATTTTCGGATAGTCTTCTTTGCATTATTTAGTTGCAGAATTCTGCGACTTAATGACAGAAATATTCCTATTCAGAAATAGTGGTATTCAAAATCTGTAATATTTGGCATTTATGCACTTAATATCAATATTTAACACGTAATTACTCTCGCTGGAGTATTTTGTACACCACTGAATGTCACAAATTTAAAGATGCATCTTACAAATGCACATTTTTGAAAATATTTTTATACATGTTAATATTAAAGGTTCTTTTTTATAACATTAGACTACATGGTAATTATATTTGACTTACAATGTTAATTTACATTCATTTGAAATTTAGAAATATATGATGTACAACATACTCCACAAAAGAAGTTTTGCTGTATGAATTTGCGTGTCTATTTAAAGGTTAAGATGCAGATGTAAATGATTTATGTACCGGTTGGTTATAATATAAGTATCTCTATTTGGAGCTTGAAAGAATAACCCGAATGAAACCAAAATCGGTACACTTACTATTCGAGAACGGGGAAGAAGAATGGAACAATAAAAAAATAATAATTGTAGTAATCGCTGATGGTTGGCGCTTTTGATTGTGAAATGTAATATGTAATACAAGAACAAAGAATTAAGGCGTAAAACCGGATCACAAACCTAATTTATTGCAAAGTGTCACACTGAATGTCGTTACGCTTTCACATGGCAGTGCCTATCAAATTCAGGTTCCACATGACCATTGTGCTGGAGGACACAATCCAGGCGGTGCACGACGTACTCAACTGCGGAATGTAACGCATCATGAGTGATGTTTCCCACGTGTTGTGATATGCCATCTTCTAAGTCACTGAGGTTTGCGACACCTCCACGCTACACAACGCCGTTTGCACCGACAGGCCTCGTAGCGCCATCTGTTGGCGATTAATACAACTATTTTTATTGTTTCATTCTTCTTCCTCCATCTCAAATAATAAGTGTACCGGGATTTGTTTCATTCGGATTATTCCTTCAAGCTACAGACAGCTCGAATACAGATACTTATTTATGACCACTCTGTATATTTTGACCGAAACCAGGAAAAATTATGATTAATATCCTTTTTGTATCATTTGTAGAACACTGAATGCCACTGACTCTAAAAAACAACCTAGGATCAAAGTTTTGTTTTTAAGTTTTATTATTATTATTATTAAGTTGAGCAAAAATTTCTAGGAAATTTGTGAAATTTGCGTTGTTATGTGCAAATTAACAACAAAAGCAACAAGGACTATTCTTCAAAGTAGAGACCATCATAGTTCACAACTTTCTGCCATCGTTCTGCCAGATTCCAGATTTGCTGGAAGTACCATGGCGGCTCATTGAAATCGAAAAACTCTTGCATGCTTCTTCAATTTCATTAAAGGATTCAAATCGACGCCCCTTGAAAAAGTGCTGCATTGGTCGAAAGAGGCCATAATCGGATGTAGCCACGTCTGGACTGTAGGCGGGGATAGGAAGAATTTCGACGCCGTCCAACAGTGTAAACTTGTCTTTGGTCCTCTGGGTCACGTGCAGTTTGGCATCATCCTGCTGAAACATCATACTGTTCAATAGGCTTTTTTGGAGCCGAAATTCCTGAACTTCTATAGATATACCACTAGTACTCCCATATACGATGCAAATTCTGGTTACCATTAGATTAAACATTTCCCAGAACTTTTTGCTTAACCTAATATTATAATTATTATTATCATAAAAGAAATAGATAATAACCGACGAACACATTTAAAGATTATAGATATATCGCGAGAATAGAAACGTTCTTAAATTCTCTAAACTGTTCTCTAATTGTTCCTACAGTTTTTGTCATTTGGTACTATTTTGGCTTTGATCGTATTCATGAGAATATAAATAGACAGCCATTTTTCAATTTATTTAGTAAAAATAGAGGTGCAGTTCAAGATAGGAATTCTTCTTCTCGTTTAAAAACGCTGAATATAGGTGAATGTAATCAAGGTAATGTAGATTTAAATTAAGGAGATGAACTAGTGTTTCTGAACTTTTAAATGCTGTTACTTTGAATCCGGTTGATTTTCCTGAGTTGTTAATATCATTGAATTGAGATTGTGGTAAAAATGTTATTAGATTCGGGGGCGGAGAGGTTTTATTTCTTATTCAGTTTATACTAAGTATTTTAGCTATAAAAATTAAATATTCAAGCCTTATATTTCAGTCTGCTCTAGGTTCAGTATGTGGGAATAGAGGGATGCTAGATTCATAAGTTGTAACTGTATGGGAATTTCAAGTTATTGAGATATTAAAGGAACATTGTATAGCTAGTGTTAATTATAGGAAAGATAGAAGTATCAGTCTGATTTTTATTAGAAATCTTTGAGGGTTAATCGGGATGTAAATACTCGTAAAGGCAAGTCATCATCCATTTCCGCTGATTTAGTAGAGACGGTTCTAAGGGAAGATAAGATAGGAAAGTTATGGAGGGTCTTAGAGAAATTTTTTTAGATAAACCAGGGCTCACACATGTCGCTTGGCAAGAGATCGATACGGGTATTGCGCCACCTGTGTCTACTAAACCGTATAGGTACGACCAGGTTAAGCAGAGTATCAAAGATTATCATATCAAGAAAATATTAGACGATGATATTATTGCCTATCGTTTCCATAGGTGCCGACTAAACGGGAACGACGGTATCAAATCAGGAAACCTTCAACCACTGATTTTAAAATGTTATTTTGTTTCTTCATTAATCACAATGATTAGATAGGACAAGAAACGTTTTACAGTTAGGGATAGAAGCATTCATGATTGCCTATTTTACCCCATGAAGTAGGCGTCTTGATTTATTCCCACTTAGCGTCACCAGTAGTATTGTGTTGAATATCTTAATATTGGACCATTGAGTCGTCTTCCTTAAATCTGCCTTTAGTTTTTCACTAAGGGCCGTAGTTTCCGAGATTTAGGAGGTTTTGCTCCCACTTTCCGTTTTCACTTTACACAAACCACCTTATTTTTATGTCACATTCATGTTTTTTCACTTTAAGTTCCTTTGGCCTCAGCCCTTCCTCTAAATGTTTGTACAATTTGGACAGTAAATTCTTGCTAAAATAATGTAAGCCCCTCTTTTTTGCCTCACCATCCTCTATGCGAAGCGTTCTTATTTTGAATATTTTTTTCTTCTTTGGAATCATTCTTGCCTCCCTCGCTTCCCCCTTCGAAAACTTGATCTCTTCCGGCAATGGGCGTCAACACTATTTATTTTTCAATTGTTCCCCAATCCTTATATGCATTTTATAACTAAAATAAAAATCTTCAATGCACCCCACTTGTTGGGTATTTTAATATGGGACAATTAGGTCATCGTCCATAAATCTACCTTTAATTTTGCGCTCATGGCCATAGTTTTTGAGTTTTAGGGGGCTTTTGCCACCAATTTTCTTTTTTCCACTTCCCCATCTTTAATATGTATCTCACATTCACGAATTTTCATTTTAAGCGCTTTGGGCCTCTTCCTTCCTCCCTCTAAATTTGTGTTTAATTCCTACAGTAAATTCTAACTAATATACAGTTAGCCCTGTTTCTCCTGTGGTCCTCCTAGGTGCTTAAAGTAAGAAATCGTGAATGGGATATAAAAAATAAATAGAGGAAAAGGAGGGAAAACGAAAAGACTGGAGAAAGCCCGCTAAGTTTTAGAAAGTATGTTCCGTAGTAAAAAGGAAAGGTAGATTTCAGAACGACAGTAAATCATTGCGATAGTAGACTTATCGAGCAAATTTCATTACTATGATCAAATTTTCTTCCAGAATAACAGCTAAGTTTTGCAATTGTTGTTTTTTTAGAGTGTTTTTGTTTGTGTTATATTTAATTGCAGAACAACTCGATTATAAATTTTAGGAATTATTCGATAACTTTCTCAAATGTTATATTTTATGTCGATTTTTCTCGATTGTTGAATTTTCGAGAATCGCCCATCAAAAAAAGCAAATGTTTCTGTTATCCTGTATCCCATGTAGAAAGCAGTGGGAATTTATGCTCATTTAGGCAGGAGTATCTTGCATGTGAAGAACGCACAAAGTAGAAATTTAGAGTGTTAGTGGAAGCGAGATTTTTTAGCTTGCTAGTTTGAAGAAAATTTGGATTGATGTTTAGCTTTAAGAAAGCTGTTTTTTAATATATTTAAAGTTTAGTAAAGTTAGTTTGTATTAAGTTCGTAGAACAACCGTAGCACGTGGTGTCGTAAATTCTATGAACATCTTCTCCGAGTAGTGAGATACGTTAATCAATTTACGAATTAAAAATATAAAGATTTTGATTTTAAACTGCATGTCTGTATTACCATTGATGCATGTATTACCACTGCATATCTGTATCATTGATAGGTAAAAGATCATGAAGAAAAATTGAAAGTATTTGTCTATGAATAGGCCTTATTGATTTTAGACGCTGATTTTTTTTAAATATATTGTGAACATGTTTAGATCGACAATTTTTTTCTGTAGATTATGATGAAAATGTTGTGGCAGATTGCCTAGATACACTTTTCGAAGGGTAATGTAGTGTATGAATGAGTTTTGAGACTTTGAGTGCGATCGTACGGTCCTGAAAACCAACATTTGTGTGTGAATGAGATCTATTCTGTCCTTTTTTAAAGTTTTGTAAAGTACGTATGCATCCCTGGGAATCAGGTTGTCACGGTTATTTTTGAAATGATATATTTAAATAGTCGGCAACTATGTAGTAGCTATATATAGTGGGGTAGGAGATGGAATCATTGGATTTAGAACTAAACTTGCGGTCGGGTTTGAGTGTTCTGTCGTAAAATTCGAGTCATGTGTTGACTTCTAGTGAAGTTTCCGGTTAGAAGTTTTGATAGAAATTTCAGCTATGAGTGTTTGCCAATTGTGTAAGACGTCAAGATTTCTATTTCGAGTTAAAAGCAGTATCAGAATCCACGGAATTCCATTTGTAGTACTTTAATCTGCTAAAATGAATTTGTTAGGTTCCTGCAGATTGAATAGTCATGTCATTGGGAAACGAATTATGTGAATTACATTTAATAAGTTTTAGGAAAGTATTTTCTCAATTTCAGTCTCTCATAGAATTGAGCTTATTTTTTATGTGTGGCCATAAAATCTACCCACGCTACTGCTAATTCTCTGTTTGCTGTTATAAATAAGTTATTGTATTTGGTTTAATTTGTATCATGTACTATTTTTTAACGAACATCCAGTAAGAATTGTCGCAAAAATACTAAACGAGTGATTTACTTATCGATTAGTTTGATTGTGTTATTATAATAAAAGAGTAATTACGTATCCATAGAGTAGAGTTTATTGGAGTTCTTTTACCTGTAGTTTATACTATTAAGCTCTTTCAAATAACAGACCAGACGTTATTACCAAATGGTTGGCTGAGAGAATTACGTTGGATAGGAGGTTACCTAGATAGATCAATTGGAAGAGCATCGGCAATGTGTGCCAAAAGGGTTTCGATTCGTGTCTTGTTCTGGACATATTTTCACTCAGTTGCAAAAATTTCTACTTGTACAATTTATTTATCAATAAGTTCGATTGTATTAAAAAATAAAACAGTAAATACGAATACACTTTTTTTGAGTCCCTTTACCTGTGGTTTATTCTGTTGAATTATTTCAAATAAATGCCATATGTCATTGCAACTACATTTAAGTTAGTTACATCTATACAAAACTGAAAGAAACTAACAAATCATTACAAAACTTATTGATATCTTTCGGCAACAGAATATATATAAAATTCCTTTTCATGAAAAACTCTCCAACGTTTCCAGATTTAAGCATAATAAACCACTTAGATAGAGACGAATTTTTACTCGATTTTGCTTGAAAAGTTGTATTTGAAGAATTTTTCCGAAGATTGTTAAAACATCTAACACAGGAATTGAAAATAAAAAGCTTACCATAAACACTTAAGTTCTCTGTCTACCAATTCAAAAACAGTATTTTCTTGGGTTTCTCGATATTTAAGATATATTGAAATTCCTTTTTTATTTTAATGACTTTCTTCAAACGATATCTATGTTTCTAAAATAATATATGCATATATACTGGCACTTATGCTGCAACAGCATAAAGACGCAAATGGCTACTTTTTTAAGTAGAGGGTGATTCTTTAATTCAGATTTCCTCATCTAACCGGTGAATTGTGATAGCTACAGCCATGAACGCGTATCGTATGAATGTGGAACATTTGTAGGTATAAAAAACTGGGTAAAAACTGTAAGATGAGGTCCGTTGCAGCGCCTTCTAGTGAAAAACTGCGGCGTCACCAGTCCTAACTAGAAAGCGATACGAGATACGTAAAGAAAATATCTCATACAAAATTGTAGGGCGTCCTCGAATTAGCATGAAATGGTGTATTATATGTAAAAATACGTTTATTATATGCCTTGAAATGTAATAATTTTGTTACCAATCTTCTAATTCTATACGTCAATTATTACATGAAAAAACTGGTATTATAAGGCGGCTGCACATTTATTAATAAAATTAAGACTTGTAAGCAAGGTGCAGTTTATTTTAATACGAAACATAAAGTCCATTGCTATCATTGTGTCTAATGCCACAATTCTGCTTGCCATAAATGGAGTATTTAAGTTGTTAGTTGGATAAAAAAAAATCTTATAATGCAAGTCTTTTAATACAGTTATTTTTACATGTGAAACATTTTTTTTTGTAAATCGAGGACGCTCTACAACATTGTAATTGACTTTTGCTACTTATCTTGCACTGTTGTCGAGAAAGGAACGATAACTCCACAGCTTGCCGCTAAGTAGTGTTGACAGGTACTTCACAGTATAACTAGTGTCTCGTGACCCTACTTACATTCCTGCCTTCAGATTACAGATTTGCCTACTTATTTTAATGTTTTGTTGCTGAATGGCTATGTGCTTAGTGGTTTAATGGTTAGAGCTATGCGTTTGAGTCTAGATAGCAGGAGGTCGAACCCCATGTCTTATTTTTATTCCCAACTTTTCTTCTAGATCTTTATTTTAAAATGTTCTATTGCTTTAAATATCCGATTTTAGGTTTTCTTTTTTTTACTTTTTTAATTTATAAATGTTTTATAGGTGAAATATTTTATTTCAGTTTTATTTTTCACTTTTTTATCGGTTGCCTTATATTTGTCCTGATAAATAGAATATTTTTAATAAAAGTAAATTTTGATGTTAACAATTAAAGATTTCTTTTTATTTAAAAAATAAAATGCATACTTAAATATTCTATAACAGAATTTTGTTTTCTATTTTTTGATTTTAAAGTGTGTATGGCATGGAATATTTTAATAAAAGTTAATTTTGATATTAATAAAAATTAGATTTATTTCTATTAATAAAATAAAAAACTCATTTAAATACGATTAAGTGTGCTTTAAAATTTACATTAAAGGGCCTTTTAATATTTAAATTTTTATTTGAGTGCAATATTATCAAGTTCATTTGTTTAAAAGCATATTCAAAGATTTAAAAATGCAGAAATCTAAGTATGGTCAGGTCATGTATCTGCCACGAAACACTTGTCATAGTACAGAGCATACCCGTTTTAATATAACTAAGCACCATGCTCGCCGTTGTAGCTAACTCGATTCGCCAAATCTTTGAAGCAAAATTAAATTATAGAATTTCACTATATGCATGTAATACTGAAAAATTGTGTGTAAATAATAACAGAAAAAAAGCTTACGTATATGTTTAAAACTCTTATATGGCTTAAGGTACTTATGATTAGAAAAAAAAGAACATCATAAAATGTAAAAATAAAAAAATACATAATTTTTATTTGATATAAAAGTTAAAAGTTATCCTTCATAAGAAGGCTCTCGTGAATAAAAAGCAGCTTTTCTCTTTGATTTTGGGTGAGTTACTCGATAAAATTAACCTGATGAATATTGCATTCCAAAAATTAATTAAACGTATAAACAGATTTTATGTTCAAATATTTAAAAATGTTCCTGTTTTTTTATTTGCATATTATACACATTCCAAAAGAAATTTATGACACGTTAAAATATTTTACTTACCCATCATACGTAATATAGAGTAAGTCTTGTAATCGTTTTGAAAATAGAAAAAAAAAAATTGACGGATTTCGACGTTTCAGACACTGGAGATTCCGAAAAAAATATTTTCAGAAAAAAAAAATTGCCGTCCGTCTATGTATCTGTGTGTGTCTCTGTAAACGCTCTATCTCACGAACAAATTGAGATAGAGACTTGAAATTTGGTGTGTCCTTAGTATGTAATAATGGGAAGAAGCTTATTGAATTTCTGTAACCTCGATTATCCGGAACTATTTTTTTCAGACTCTCGAAATATTCGTTCTGATAAAAGGTATATAAAAATTTTCGAAATTGTTTATTTTAATGAGTGAATATAAAAAAACAAATTTTGCATAAAGAATGAAGTTGATCGGATAATGAGTTGCCGAGATATTTGTAATCAGATTTTCCACACACTTCGATTTTTCATGACCCTGTATTTCATTCAAATTTCAATACGAAGATATATTTTAATTGGAAATGAGACGCTTAATTCGACGCAGTAAACCATTAGTTAATATGATTATCAGTTTTGGAGTTATAAGGATGTTTCTTTTAAGCAATTCAGTAATAGAGCATTTAAAGTTTATGATGTCATCAAGCCACGATTTTATTCGAATTGCAATGTATTTTATAAATAGTTTATACATGTTTTCTTTTCATATTTTATATTATGCATATCCATGATTTGTAAGTATTACGGTGGCCCAATGACTAGTTATAAATACGCACTAAGCTTTATATCTATGTTTCATAAAAAAAATATAATACTGGAATATTGCGATAAATAAAATCTATAAAGTATACGCTAAAAAATTGTGTTAATGTTTTCTACAGAATGAAATATTTGTTATCATAAGTATTATATATTTTTTTATGATTATCTTATATATATCTTTATAAAATTTTATACCTCTATATAAATAGCATTTTCTAGCCCTTTATATGTGTTACTCTTTTCCTTATCATTCTCGGAAAAAAGATCTATTTCTTTCAAAACGAACTCTGACAATGTCAAAAAGTATTGTCTTATCACGCATTGTTAAGATCAATGAAACGTGGTCATTTTCGCTCGTGCAAAAATAATAAACTTCCTGACGGATAAATCCCAAAATACTTGTATCATAGTTTGAAAAATAATATTGAAGATGCTGTTCTGTTTACGCAAAAGTATTAACCCTATCCACTATTTGAAAGTTATTGTTTTGAAATAGCGATCGCCAATTTTTTACCAATAATTCTGTAGTATAATTTCCGCGGTATATTCCTATTGCAAATGTTGTTGTACACTATGTTCTGTGTAGAAATGCTAAAGATCATTTATATAGGGCTATACAAAATAATTAGTAAACATTACTGAGCATGAATATATACCACGAAGAAATAAAAAAAAATAGTATTCGTCAAATCTCAATTCTAAAGAAGCAGTAGCGACCAGCGTTATCGAATCACACTCGATATACTAGAAGTAGAATGGGTTAGAATTAAAGAATAACAACGAGAGTAAAATGCCTTTGTAAAAATTAAATTGATAATAAAACAATGAACAACTTAATACTAGTTTCTTCCAAAAATAAATAAATAAATAATGGAAAAATGAAGGAGGAGAGAAAATGCCTTTTTAACACTTTCAACATAGTTGAAAAGTGTTTATGACTTCGGTTTCTCTGCCCGTATTGTAAAACATGTAAATATACTCAGAATGCCAGGAAATTTTTTTACGTCTTTTGACGTTTACAATAGCACGATCTCTATTTAAAAGGAAGTGTGTAGCATATATATTTCGTTCACAGGGACAGTCAAAAGTACTCTGTTAAATTACGGTCAATGTGAAAACTATTTCAAGTGCATCCTTATTATGTTACACCATTTAAAACATAATGCAATTCATATGTATTTATAGTATGCACTAAAACATGAATTCTGTAGAATATGGGGTGCAAAACATTCATTATTAATTTACAGGGCCACACAAGAGGCTTACACTCGGGGAGAATTCCGTTAAATAATGGTCTACGAAGAAAAACAGCTTACACCTTATTTTAATTAAGTTACACTATTTCAATTATAATGAAATTGATATACATTACTAAAGTTTACTATAAGATACCTGTCATAGAACATTGTGTGCATAGCATTTGACGTTTATTTATTATTATCGTTTATTCTTATTAACAATAATAGCTGGAAGTGTGTTTTCAGTTATTGTATGGCTTTTCAGTCTAACTGCCATTTTATATACTACGTAATGGGTAGAAAAGTTATATACAGGGCTATACAACAGAATTCGGAAACATTACTGAGTATGAGTGTGAATTGTTTAAATGTGGTTTTAAATTGAGTTATGCATTTTCAAGCTAATCTATATTTAGAATACTAAGAGATGTTTGCCATATACAGGGCCACGTAAAGAACTGGATACATGGTTGCCTATGGATGATAATTTCTGAAAGTGTGATTTCAGTAATTTTAAGCGTGTTTTATCCTGAATTAAATTTTAGCTTAATATGTAGTAAAATTTGCTGGTAATATACAGGGGTGTACAAAATCTTTGATGTATGTATCTGTCTAGAGGTCTAAATTTTAGCATACTATGTAGAATGTATACAAATCAATATATCAAATACAGGAGAGCACACAATAATTGGAGTACTTTTCCAGCTAAGGACGGCAATTGCTGAGGTCTTGTCTGGGATGTTTTATGCGCTTTCTAAAATGTTTACTTTTTCTTTTACTGCCCAAGAGAGACTGCTCAAACTAGGAAACCAAGTCTATAGGACAGAAATGTCCAACCCGTTCCCCTATATTGAGGTATTTAAAAACATGTTCACTTGGCTATCTTATTTACATTTATAAACAGCAAAGTTTCTTAAAGTATTCTGAAAGTGTTGTAAAGTGTTTCATAATCTATGATTGAGGCATGATTTTTCTTTCTTTCCCTTTTTTTTTTTTGCAAAGTGATTATTTCTCTTAAGTAATTATTTCTATTTTTTTCAAACAATAGATTTCGGAAAATCGTCCCAAAATAAATTATTTATATTCTTCTGGCAAACATTGGCTTAGACATGACTAAAAACATATGAATGCATTTTTTTAATATCATGTTGTATATGGTATTCTTCTAAATTAGAAAATTTGAAAGACTGGCTTTCTTTAATCAGATAAAATCCTTTAACATGAAAGTTTTTTAAGCCACAATTTAACACTGCAAATTTATATGTAGATTAGAGGAAATAGTGAATATATTCTACTACATATGTTACCAGATAAATATGAATGAAAAAATAGCCAATAAGAATGAAATTTTTTTTTACAACTTTAAAGCTTTATCCATGTTTAGTGGGCACTTTTAATGGAAAGATTAAGTACTTTATTATTATTTCTCTTGAAATATGTATTTTCATAACTTTTGTTATTGAAGCAATAGTTTTTAAATCATAAGCTGTTTTTGGTTCGTTCTCACTGAAGTTCTGTTTAACAAAACAACTAGAGATGTTTGCTAAATTTATTGTATCGATTAAATAAATATTCAAAGAATTTAAATGATAAGATTTAAAAATATATTTAAAAAATTAAAATATAATTAAGGTTTAATGTTCTGTTATCCTTTTAGGTAAATTCTTAAAAAAATATCTATTTGTTGTAAATTACAAACTTGTTAAGGTTTATGTAAATTATTAAGAGTATTGAAGTTATAATAAAATATCACTTATTTTTTAATCTACGATTGTCATATTCTTTTTTTTTATTAAGCCAACAATTAAAACCTGATGATAAAACATTCATATTTATTTAACATTAAAAAAATAGTTAAAGAAAAACACTGCATTGCACTGAATAATTAGAACTGTGTGATAATTAATTATGGATTTTAGCCAACATTATACTGTTAATTAAAATTTCGCCACCACAGTTTTCATCCTTCAGCAAACGTTAATATTGTTTTTGAAAATTTTGCAAAGATCATTTGCAGTTAAATTTAATGTATGCAGATTTCGTTACGTCCTTGAAAAAAAAAATAATTAGTTTTTTAATTTAGCATCTCCAAAAAATTACTTTTTTTATGCACTCTATACATTCCATGTTCTATGTTTTGTCAATATCCAATTATTCTTTGACAAAACTTCATGTTTGCATTTTATGTTACACATTTTTGGTTATTTACATTTCTCAAGCTGCAGATTTCAATTTCAATAGGAATCGCAATATTGTTTATTCTTTTGGGGCATATTTTATATCCATTTTATCTCGTTTTTGATTAACTTAATAAATATTTCTTAATTTTCTCGTATGTGATTAAAAGAGCGTTTTTAAATCTAAAGAAATTATGCGTTGTAGCCAGTTGTAGAATTCAAGCCGGTTCGGTAAAACCGTTACCTAATTCCTGTTGAGTTCGGTGAACCGGTTTTTAAATTGAACTTATAGTGCAGAAATCATAAATTTAAAATGTTTACTATCTTTAAATGTTTATCTGCACAACAGTAGTGATATATTCATATTTGTTCCAACGGTTGTATTAAGTTCTAAATTTCTATTAGATAAATGCACTGTTTCACAAAGTATCTTTATAAAACGTGATCTAATTCAAGTTTCGTAACTTTTATTTAAACAAAACACCCAAAATGTAACCTTATCATATTTACTGTTTTATTAATCCAATATTTGGTATTTTTCATTGGTTATGAAAAGTGATGTCTGGCAAATGGTCGTGTCTAGACCTTCTGCAACAGTTGATCCGTTCAAGTTAATTTCCGATGACTTTTTCGTAAGTTCCGGAGGTTATTTCTGCTATAATTTGGCGGATGTTAGTTTTTAAGTGCTCCAACGTTGCAGATTTGGTGGCGTAGACGCCATTCTAAAAAAATCTCCAAAAAGAAAAAAAAATCCAACGGCATTAAATGGCATGATTTTGGTGACCAGTTAAAGTCACCGCAACGTGAAATAGTGCAACCGGTGAACTTTTCACACAGAATAGCTAACGTTTCACGCGATCTGTGACACATTGCTCCATCTAGCTAAACCACATGTCCTCCAGATTAATATCATTGATTTCGTGTTCAAATTACACCAACGAGAGCCATTAGAAAGGCCCAAACTTTGCGAACGCCGACGAATTGATAATACTGGGTCTTCGGCCGCACTATCACTCACAGCATGCATATTCTCGGCTACACGTTCAGCACGATTGATGCACACTGCTTACCCTGTCTTGAATGCTGCCAGTTGCCTCAAAAATGTTTCACTAAGTTGCGCCAAATTATAGCAAAGATAACCCCCGAAACTTACAAAAAAGTCATCAAAAATTACCTTGAACGAATCAACTGCTTCAGAAGTTCCAGAGGCTACCATTTGCCTGACATTTGTTTTATAATTAATGAAAAATACCAAATATTCGACTAATTAAAAAAAATACGATAAGGTTACATTTTGTGTGTTTTTTTCTTTTTAAATAAACGTTAGGGAACTCGTATTGGATCACCTCGAATAACAGACATAGCACACTGCAAATGTATAGATTAAAAAAATTTTCTAACTGTGGTGACCAAAATTAGAAAACTCGACAATACTTCATCTGTGAGAGAGTTACTTTTAAAAAACTACAACATTCCAAAACTGTGTGGACGTTATTGTGAATCCTGGTATCCAAAAAGTCTTGGCCAAAACTTTAAACATTTTCTGTTTTTCTTCTTTTACGAAAACAAGCTAATAGTGAGAATAATAAATTTCGTTACAAAATAATTGGGGAGGGGGCAGGGTATCTGTATTTTATGAAACGTAGAGTTAGAATAAAACCAAAAGCCATCTACCTGCAAATTTAGAGAATGAGCTTGAATTTCTCCTATTTTTGTATTTTCCTTCTTGCATTATGTTGTTTTAACCTTCTCACCACCGTGAACTGATATATCTGTCCACTATGCTGTAGATTACACTGCGATAGAAGCATTGTTTAAATTAACATAATTCTACAAATAGTTTTTTAAAACACCGAGTAATGATTAATACTCTCAAGGATTATACTCATATACGTAATTAAGTTTTTTTATATCAAGTTTGAAAATTTCTCCTTTTTTAGCGTTTAAAAAAATTATAGTGGAAACAACAATAAAAATTTAGCCCTTTTCCTCGGCGGTCAGAAGGGTTTGCATTTTCTGACAGAATTTCCATCTATATTACTTTTAAATGCTAAAGGTGTAAAATTAACAACTATAATATAAATTAAAATAACTTTTATTAGTTGTTTTACATGTTTCGACTCTTCTGAGTCATTTTCAAAAACAAAATGAGAATATTCTAAAGCTGCACGGGCTTTGAAGTTATTATTTACATGTACTTTTTAAAAAATTACGCACGTTATCTATTATTTTTTACTTGATTGTTTATTTTCATATCTTTGAGCATGGAGTAATTCTAGCCACAGTTTCGGTAAATTAAAAGATGCCGCATCGTTACATATTGTATTTTTGCGCGTGAGTATCTCTATGGTTTCTCTTATTATGGATGGATAGTGTAGACTGGAGGGAAATATTATTTTACTTTCATTGAAATTTATTTGGATGGTTTCTTCTTGATGTAATCTTGCTAGGGCTGTAGTTTTTCTATTGTATTTAATATCAGCTATATGCTCTTTTTTTCTGCAATTAAATTTCCTGCTGGTCATGCCTATGTAGTAATTCTTGGATCCGTCTTCTTTAATAAAAGGTATTTCATATACTCCTGAATAATTCTCAAAATTAATTGGGTCAATTTTACTGCAAATTATATTCTTTAATTTCTTAGGTGGTTTGGCTATTAAGCAGATATTGAAACGTTTAAGGCTGTGTTTTAATTTTTCGAAAAAGCTTGGATAATATTGCAGAGTATAAAGTTTGTATTTTTGTGAATCAAATTTCTTTTCTGAATATTTATTATTGGTGATATCTATGATTAATTTATTAATATGGTTTACTGTAAAACCATTATTATAGGCAATTTTACGAATATTATCTAATTCATTATTCAATTTATTTTCAGTACATATTATAAAGGCTCGTTTTATGAGAAATCTGTAGGCTGAAATTTTGTATGTAAAGGGAGAACATGCGTTATTTGGTATGGTAGATTGGTTAGCCTGTTAACTATTACAAGGTGTTATATTTTATAATATTGTTAGAATTTCCATCGTACGTCGTAATTCCTAAATTGAGCAATAGACATTTTTTTTTATTAATATATCAGAAGAACAAATTTTTAACCTTCTCACCACTGTGAACTGATATATCCGTCCACTATGCTGTAGGTTACACTGCAATAGAAGCATTGTTTAAATTAACATAATTCTACAAATATAATGTTTTTTTTTAAACACCGAGTAATGATTAATACTCTCAAGGATTATACTCATATACGTAATTAAGTTTTTTTATATCAAGTTTGAAAATGTCTCCTTTTTTAGCATTTAAAAAATGTATAGTGGACACAACAATACAAATTTTGCCCTTTTCTTCGTCTGTCAAAAGGATTTGCATTTTCTGACAGAATTTCCATCGGACGTCGTAATTCCTAAATTGAGCCATGGACATCCATACACTTAAAGCTAACCTGCTTTTTAGTTTTTCGTGCAAAAATGCTATTTATACGCATGCGCGAGCATTCAGCTAATCAGCTAGAGGCTTTTACTATCTTCAGACGCGATGTTCCAGCCAATGAGGTGAAGGCTTTTTCCTCTCTCTAGAAGCGTATGTGTTCCATTTGGTTGTTCGGTTGTTGAAACTTTATAGATTTCTTTTATTAAGGTATTTTTTTCATTTTACCGTATTTATTTTCTTTTTAAGTCGTATGTATTTTACTACTTTGAATTTTTTATAACTAACCCTTTTTTTGAGAGAGAGAGAGATTTCGTGGCACGAAATTCCGCGAATCGTTTCCGATGTAAACAAACTAATTTTAAACTTTTAATATGTAATTCTGTGTGATATGATTAAATTCAGGTTTTCTCAGCGACGATCACAGTATTTTTACCAAATATTTTTTGTATTAATCAAGCTTTTTTGGTTATTAAGCATAGCTAAACACGAAAGAAAACTTTGTTATTTTAAGATTTTGATGTGAATTATTTGCGTACATTTATAAGACGAGTTTCACTGAATAATTCAAGAAAAAAAAATTCTCATCATTATACATATTTAGTTATGCATTATTGATTATTTACTTGGCCTTTACTTTTAATATTTCAAACTTACAGCTGAATGTAACTATTAAAACATTTGAAATACTGTATTCGTAAAATGAAATTTCAGCTTAAACACTCGACAATTACTTTTACTTATGCATTATTAATTATTTACTTGGCCGTTACTTTTAATATTTCAAACTTACAGCTAAATGTAATTATTAAAACATTTGAAATACTGTATTCGTAAAATGAAATTTCAGCTTAAACACTCGATAATTACTTTTAGGTTAAATTCAGGTTTTCTCAGTGACGATCACAGTATTTTTACCAAATAATTAAAAGTACTACATGCATGCATCTATCTATCTATATTAGAAATTGTGCAGGTTTCTGGTCACTGTTTTGTTTACATATTTTAAACAAAAATTTCAATTTAATAATGCACTGAAAATTATAATGAATGCTTACAATTAAACACAACAACACAAAACAAAAAATTTCACAAAAACACATTTTTTCCCCGATATTTTCCCACAACTAATCAATAAATTTCATGATATTTTATTGCGATTTTAAACCATCAACTTTAGTACTTTTCTGTTATACGGACACTATGCCAAAATGTATGTATGTATGTAAATGTATGAATGTATGTTTGGCGACAATGGTGTACGTATAACGGAAAAGTGCCTGAATTATTATTTATATATATATATATAAAATATAAACATAATTGGCGACACAGCAAGTTTTCTGGATTTCTCCCTGTCTCTCTAACCACATTGTTAACAAAACAAAAAATTCACGAAAAATACATTATTTCCCTGATATTTTCCCACAACTAATCAATAAATTTCATGATATTTTATTGTGATTTTAAACCATGACCTTTAGTACTACTTTTCTGTTATACGGATACTATGCCAAAATGTATGTATGTATGTATGTTTGGCGACAATGGTGTCCGTATAACGGAAAAGTGCCTGAA
Source organism: Maratus michaelseni (assembly GCA_963931845.1). NCBI lineage: Eukaryota > Metazoa > Arthropoda > Arachnida > Araneae > Salticidae > Maratus > Maratus michaelseni. The sequence continues at coordinate 421,478,295 of OZ007588.1, forward strand.
TTATTATTTTTTTATATATATATATATAAAATATAAACATAATTGGCGACACAACAAGTTTTCTGGATGTGAAAGGCGGAGATGAATTTCATTCATTCAATGACCGTTTTAAAAGTTTCAAGTTTGGATTGAGTGCACCTGAACATAAAAACCGATACCTATTTCTATGTTCATGATTGAGTTATTTGGATATCTTTTCGTATAGCACAGAAAATCATTTCTCCCGCTTTCGTAATACAGATAAATTCTGGTGTATTTTTTTTCTTCTTTTTATATCATAAGTACTTTTCTACTTTAAATTTTTTAATTGTCGAGTTTCTAAGCTGAAATTTCATTTTTCGAATGCAGTATTTCAAATGTTTTAATAATTACATTAGCTGTAAGTTTGAAATATTTAAAATATTAAAAGTAAAGGTCAAGTAAATAATTAATAATGCATAACTAAATATGTATAATGATCAGAACGACATATTAAAATGTGTACAGAATGACATGAAAATTTTAAAAAACTGAAATTTTGCACTTGCAACTTAATTGTAAATTTCATTGTTTACATTGGGAACGATTTGTGGATTTTAAGAATTTGCTAAACTTCGTGTCACCAAATTACTAAATCTCTCTCTCTCACTCTCCAAAAAAAAAGGGGGGGTTAGTTTAAAAAAATTCAAAGTAGCAAAATACATACAACACAAAAAGAAAATAAATACGGTAAAATGAAAAAATTACTTTAATAATAGAAATCCATAAATTTTCAACAACGACATCAAACGAACGTATCTCATCTTTCGTTTGTGATAAGGAACGCTCCTTTGGCCCCCTCCACTCATTGGCTGAATTGTAAAGGGCAAAATTGGGGGACAAAATGACTACAGCATTTCTGAGAAAAGAAAAAATCAGAAAATTCACAGAAAATAATTATTTTTGTTGCAAGTTGGGTTAACTGTCTTTATGGTTCGAGTCGATTTCAGACTGAGTGTAGATTTCTGCAAGTTGGATTTGGGTTAACCCGATTTTTCAAAAGTTAGTTCAAGTTCAGTATATTATTTCAGATTAAAACTATACCTATTAGGGCTTGAATTTCAGGGCGAGATTCGCGCGGAAAATTTTGAAATCCCGCCCAAAAAAGATCGTGAGCGGGAGCCTCCCGCCCAAAAAATTTCAGCATTTTTGGAGAAATTTGCATTATTTAATTTACCGGCAACCGAACGATAAATTTCGTGATTTTTTCCCCCGCAACCGATTGACGGACTTTGTGTTTTTTCCGCGACTGATCGACGAACTTTGTGGTTTTTTCCGTGACAGATCAACGAACTTTGCGTTTTTCTGGGGACATATCGACGAACTTTGCGTTTATTCCGCAATCGATCGACGAAATTTTTCTTTCTTCCCTGACTGATCGACGAACTTTGCATTTATTCCGCAATCGATCGACGAAATTTGCTTTTTTCAGCAACTGATCGACGAACTTTGCGTTTTTTCCGCGACAGATCAACGAACGTTGCATTTTTTTCTGCGACAGATAGACGAACATTGCGTTTTTTAAGCGACTGATCGACGAACCTTGCGTTTTTTGGGGACAGATCGACGAACTTTGTGTTTATTCTGCAATCGATCGACGAAATTTGCTTTTTTCCCACGACTGATCAACGAACTTTGCGTTTTTTGGTGACAGATCGACGAACTTAGCGTTTTATCCGCGACAGATTGATGAATTTTGCGTCTTTTCCACGATCGATCGGTGAATCTCAATCAAGTAAAATCTAAAGTCAGAAATTTATTTAACAACCTAATTGTTAAGGGTCCCTAACACATTTAATGGAACTTGAAAAATACACTGCATATATAAAACTTAACTTTCTTCCCTTTTTTATAATAAAAATAAACATTTTACATAATCATTCTCAGTTGACTTAATTTTTTCAATGGTATTTTGTCATGTCTGCATTAATGTAATTCTTTAAATAGCACGTAAAAGAATAGTGGGGTTTAAAGATTTTTTTTCTCCCTCCCAAACATTACAACTCCCCTCCATTTAAAAATTTTGGTAGGGAGACTCCCGTCTTTGGAAAAATTGAATTTCAAGCCCTGCCTATAATATGTTTGTGTGTATTGAGGTTTGTATAGATGTTTGTGTGTGTGCTGTTTTTAATACAGACAGTTTCATTTTTCACACAAACCTTTCAAAAAATTCACATTCTTTGCGCAATCCTTTAACAAAATTCGCATTTTTTTCGTGATTCTTTAATGAAATTCGCATTTTTTTCTGTATCTTTTTTTTGTCGAGATTCATAATTTTTTCAGCTATCCTATGATGTAATTCGTGTTTTTTTTCAGTGATAATTTGACGAAATTTGTGTTTTTTCTGCGATTTTTTTTTCACGAAATTTGCGTTATTTTCCACGATTCTTTTATGAAATTTGCGTTTTTCTGTGATCCTTAGACGAAATTTTCTTTTTTCGCAATGCTTTGATAATAATCATATTTTCTCTGCTGCCTGTTGATAAGATTCATGAATTTTCAGCAATCTTTCGATGAAATTCGCGTTTTTTCAGCAATCTTTGAAGAAATTCGCATTTTTCTCGCGATACTTTAACGAAATGTGCGTTTTCCAGCGATTTTTTGATAAAATACATTTTATTCCGCAATTTTTAGACGAAGTTTGGCAAGAAAGCGCTATCTTTGGGTGAAATTTCCTGTTTTGCGATTCTTTGACAAAATTTGCTCATCTTTTGTGTAAATCGCGTTTTTCTGTGGCCTTTTAACAAAATTCACGTTTTACATGATCCTTTGATGAAATTAGTGTTTTTCCCATGATCATTTGACGAAATCTAGGATTTTTTTCCCGCGAAGATTGATTATATGTTTTTAGTCTGCAGGTGCCCTAAAAAGTTTGTGACGCCTGTCGCTGCATTGCACGCATTCTGCCACGGTGTATCAAACAAACAAAATTCATCCTAAAAAATTATTGTTTCGTTTCTGGAAATGAACAACCGTCAACTCATTGGCTGAATTATAAAGGGTGAAATGTGTAGGCACTGAGTATCATCTATACTATTAATGTCGGTAAACGTCTGTCTGTGTGTGTGTTGTGTCTGGCGTCTGTAAGCACAAAACTCTGCATGCAGACGACGGACACAAGTGCTTTTGGTATAAAAAAATTCGTAAGTGGAGTTTTTAAAATTCACAACATTTTGCGGGAGAAGAGGGGTGCGAACGAATTTAAAAAATGAGTCCGGCGGAATATGGCGGCGGGGGGGAGTATGTTTTGCCTACACGGGGCGGAGAATTTTCTTTGTTGACACCACTCATATGATATATCGTTCGAAAGGCCTGTGACTGCCTTTTCATGTTATGCATCTGTGTTGTCCATCCCCCCCCCCCCGCCAATTGGGGCACTTTTCTAAATTTTGCACATACCACTCATGTTATATATCGTTAAAAAGGTCTGTGACCGCTTAATCATATTATGCATCTCCGGTGTCCATCCCCCCACTTTGCCCCCCCAAGGGGGTACTTTTGTAAATTTTGCACAATCCCTTCATGTTACGTATTGTTGGAAAGGTCTTTGACTGCTTATTCATGTTATGCATCTCCGGGGTCCATCCCGCCACTTCCCCCCCCCTTAAGGGGGGCAATTTTCTAAATTTTGTTGACACCCCTCATGTCATATATTGTTGGAAAGGTCTGTGACCGCTTAATGATATTATGCATCTCCAATGTCCATCTCCCCACTTTGCACCCCCCCTCCCCCAAGGGGGTACTTTTCTAAATTTTGCAGACAACCCTCATGTCATATATCGTTGGAAAGGTCTGTGACTGCTTAATCATATGCATATCTCCAATGTCCATTTCCCCACTTTGCCCCCCTCCCCCAAGGGGGTACTTTTCTAAATTTTTCAGACAACCCTCATGTCATATATCGTTGGAAAGGTCTGTGACTGCTTAATCATATGCATATCTCTGATGTCCATCTCCCCGCTTTGCCCCCCCACCCCCAAAGAGGTACTTTTCTAAATTTTGCACACAACCCTCATGTTATATATCGTTGGAAAGGTCTGTGACCACTTAATCATATTATGCATGTTCCGTGTCCATCCCCTACTTTACCCCCCCACAAGGGGGTACTTTTTAAAATTTTGCACACACCCCTCATGTTACATATCGTTTGAAAGGTCTTTGACTGCTTATTCATGTTATGCATCTCCTTGGTCCATCCCGCCATTCCCCCGTCCCCAAGGGGGCACTTACCATTTACTTGCACAACAGCGCTAAATGTGTCAGATGAAAGAAATTCCGCGAGTACATGTGCCAGTGAAACTTAGCCAATTGCTGTTCTTCAACCTAGCTTTAATTCAAAGTGGGTTTTTTATTTATTTGAATTATTCTGCAAAAGTTTCAAACATTTTAAAGCAGCTATGAATTTTATTTTTATGGTACTATCAAGTTTTTTGCCGTCAAATTTTGACGGGTTCCATCTAGTTTTTTTATTAATATATCAGAAGAACCAAATTTTTAACACTGCTCCTTTAATATTACAACGTATTTCATAATCCGTGAGTGATGTAGCATTATTTCGTTTTCTTTGTACGTGGAAAAGTCATTAAAGCTAAGAAACAGTTGATAAATTATTTGAATTCCATTAATGGTTGTAACTGTCATATACATATGTTATATGCTTATGAACGGTTATTGAAGCCTAATCATACACAAAATTGTATGTGTTTATATCACAAAAGTGTACATAAAAAATCACATGTTTTTGCATTATTTAATTTTTATTCAGTAGGATGGGTGAAACTCAAATTAAACTATTCGCTGCCACTATTATGTATTCCTTCTGTAAGTTAATATACCAGAAAAGAAATAAACATTTTTGGAATAATAATATTCAGGGGTAAAGAAAATTATTATATAAATACTGTTGACATGCAAAATATTTTGAAAAGACAGTTAGAAATTCATAGTGTGAAAAATATTTTGAAAGGGATTGAAATAAAACTTATAAATACATAATTTGAATAAGCTTCTTTATCATCGACGAATGAACACCTTTCACGCTGAGATTAAATATATTTTTTTACGTTAACAAGATCCTTAAAATAATCAATTTCTATTTCTTTTTAAGATACAAAACACAATAGAAAAATTTTTTTTTCGATAATCTATCATCAAAATTGAATAAAGAAAAGAGTTGAAAACTTGAAAAAACAATTTGTTATTCGTGGTTATTTTTATTATACTTTCGAAGCTTTGTATAACATATGAGAAACGTACCGAAAATATCAAAGCTAATGGCCAGTTTTATAAAATACATCGTTTGTGTTCTAGAAAAATGATGAAGAATAAATGATAAGGACAGATGGTAAGGAATGCGTCCTTTTAAATACAGACGTTCTGCGTGAATATGGACTACGTAAACTGATTATGTGTGCATAAATGGACCCTTATTTTCTATAAGGGTACAGTAATTTTCAAATTATCGATTACACCAGGCAAAAAGCTTGTTCTTAAAAGAAAAATATGTTTTATTCAAAAGCAGATTCAGCAAGTGATTATTCAGCAAGTGCACGCTTTCCTATTTGTAGTCTTTGGTGCATGGAATAAAATCTTTTCAATTATAAGATCACCAACAGACAGTTATCAGTGACTGGTAAGAGTTGTTTTATTAGATTTTCAATAAATCTGCCCCAAAACTTACGTAATATATTAGGGAATGAATTGAAGCATTTTTTTAATTTAGTTTTACGCTTTCAGCAAAAGATTATTTTTGGAGTTAAGCGAAATATGTTAATCAAATACTAAAATTTAGTCGAGGCTTAAAATCATAGACTTTTTAAAATAGATTTTAGAGTATTAAATTGACTTAATGTTAACCTTTGGACATTCGAGTGTCACCATTATTCATTTTTGTGCATTATTTAAGATATAATTATGAGTCCCAGTAATGAGTTCGTTGCAAAGTCAGTAGTAGTGTATTATGCACTGTAAAAAATCTGCGTGATGTTCCTGATGTTTACTGTGTAACATTTCTGGGTTTTCTCGGATAATTTCTGCTCATCCGAGAATACCGAGAAATCTGGTGTAACATCTTTCACAATGTTGTGTAACATTTCGGAATACTTTAGAAAGTGGAATTTATTGATCAACTGTGAAACGTTCTATAGGTTTTGTGTGTGACATTCCTTAGTTTTCTCAGGTATACATTTGAACTTTTGTGTAACTTTTCGTAATTATTGTAAAATAGAAAATATCGGTGATCTGTGTAAAGTTCCATATGTTTTGTGTGTAACGGACTTGTGTAAGTTTCTTGGCATTCTTTGGTGAAATTCCTGGGAAAATCTGTGGCAGAATAGCTGCCACAGGTTTTCTCAGGAACTTTACATCAAATTTTTTGCAGTGTGATAATAACAGACATTTTACTGTACCACCAGAAATTGTGTTATAGTGCATGTAAACGTAAGATTAATAATACTGCTGTAGGGACTATTTTGAAAGAGAAATGTAGATTATCTGATTGTGTACCTCAGTGTTGTGTAACATTTCGGAATACTTGAGAAAGTGGAATTTACAGAATCAGCTGTGAAACGTTCCATATGTTTTGTGTGTGACATTCCTTAGTTTTCTCAGGTATACATTTGAACTTTTGTGTAACTTTTCGGAATTATTGTAAAAGAGAAAATATCGGTGATCTGTATAAAGTTCCATATGTTTTGTGTATAACTGACTTGTGTAAGTTTCCTGGCATTTCTTTGGTGAAATTCCTGGGAAAACCTGTGACAGAATAGCTGCCACAGGTTTTCTCAGGAACTTTACACCAAATTTTTTTACAGTGTGATAATAACAGAAATTTTACTGTACCACCAGAAATTGTGTTATAGTGCATGTAAACGTAAGATTAATAATACTGCTGTAGGGACTATTTTGAAAGAGAAATGTAGATAATCTGATTGTGTACCTCATTGTTGTGTAACATTTCGGAATACTTGAGAAAGTGGAATTTACAGAATCAACTGTGAAACGTTCCATATGTTTTGTGTGTGACATTCCTTAGTTTTCTCAGGTATACATTTGAACTTTTGTGTAACTTTTCGGAATTATTGTAAAAGAGAAAATATCGGTGATCTGTGCAAAGTTCCATATGTTTTGTGTGTAACGGACTTGTGTAAGTTTCCTGGCATTCCTTTAGTGAAATTCCTGGGAAAACCTGTGCAGAATAGCAGCCACAGGTTTTCTCAGGAACTTTACATCAAATATTTTGCAGTGTGATAATAACAGACATTTTACTGTACCACCAGAAATTGTGTTATAATACATGTAAACGTAAGATTAATAATACTGCTGTAGGGACTATTTTGAAAGAGAAATGTAGATTATCTGATTGTGTACCTCATTGTTGTGTAACATTTCGGAATACTTGAGAAAGTGGAATTTACAGAATCAACTGTGAAACGTTCCATATGTTTTGTGTGTGACATTCCTTAGTTTTCTCAGGTATACATTTGAACTTTTGTGTAACTTTTCGGAATTATTGTAAAAGAGAAAATATCGGTGATCTGTGCAAAGTTCCATATGTTTTGTGTGTAACGGACTTGTGTAAGTTTCCTGGCATTCCTTTAGTGAAATTCCTGGGAAAACCTGTGACAGAATAGCAGCCACAGGTTTTCTCAGGAACTTTACATCAAATATTTTGCAGTGTGATAATAACAGACATTTTACTGTACCACCAGAAATTGTGTTATAATACATGTAAACGTAAGATTAATAATACTGCTGTAGGGACTATTTTGAAAGAGAAATGTAGATTATCTGATTGTGTACCTCATTGTTGTGTAACATTTCGGAATACTTGAGAAAGTGGAATTTACAGAAGCAACTGTGAAACGTTCCATATGTTTTGTGTGTGACATTCCTTAGTTTCCTCAGGTATACATTTGAACTTTTGTGTAACTTTTCGTAATTATTGTAAAAGAGGAAATATCGGTGATCTGTGTAAAGTTCCATATGTTTTGTATATAACTGACTTGTGTAAGTTTCCTGGCATTTCTTTGGTGAAATTCCTGGGAAAACATGTGGCAGAATAGCTGCCACAGGTTTTCTCAGGAACTTTACACCAAAATTTTTTACAGTGTGATAATAACAGACATTTTACTGTACCACCAGAAATTGTGTTATAATACATGTAAACGTAAGATTAATAATACTGCTGTAGGGACTATTTTGAAAGAGAAATGTAGATTATCTGATTGTGTACCTCATTGTTGTGTAACATTTCGGAATACTTGAGAAAGTGGAATTTACAGAAGCAACTGTGAAACGTTCCATATGTTTTGTGTGTGACATTCCTTAGTTTCCTCAGGTATACATTTGAACTTTTGTGTAACTTTTCGTAATTATTGTAAAAGAGGAAATATCGGTGATCTGTGTAAAGTTCCATATGTTTTGTATATAACTGACTTGTGTAAGTTTCCTGGCATTTCTTTGGTGAAATTCCTGGGAAAACATGTGGCAGAATAGCTGCCACAGGTTTTCTCAGGAACTTTACACCAAAATTTTTTACAGTGTGATAATAACAGATATTTTACTGTACCACCAGAAATTGTGTTATAGTGCATGTAAACGTAAGATTAATAATACTGCTGTAGGGACTATTTTGAAATAGAAATGTAGATTATCTGATTGTGTAAATATATAATCATTTTCAAAAATGGGAGATTCTGAAATGATAGCATAATATAAGTAAATTTGCAATAGAAGAATTTTCATGATTCAATGTGAATGTATTAGAGTAAAAATATAAATGACAGTTTTGTATCATTATCGAACGTCAAAAAATATGTATAAAATAAATTTTGTTATGTTTAAAATTGTTTATTTCGTAATAATAAGATAAGCATTAATGATTAAGTAAAGTGTTAAGTATATTATCAGTCAGTACATTTTTGTCATTAAAATATATTTCCATGTAATGGATTTTTAAAGGACCTTTTCTAAATTAAAATTAAAAATAATTTAATCATAATTATCTTATATTTTTTTTATTAAAAATGCGGTCCAATTTTAACACTAATTAAATATCATTATATTTCTATGTAACTAACTTTTGTACTCTTCAGTGCATTAAAAAATATTCTTTTCCAACATTTACATCCTATTATAGCCAGTAGTTTAAGTAATTGTTGAGAAAAATGCATGAAGTGAAATATTTCTTTTATCTATGCTTTAGTCTAATTACAGAAATAGTTCTGAACATACACTTCAAATACAGGATTCAAAACTGGAAGAGACTGGTTGTGCATTTTTCTATGTATGCTGATGACTTTTAAACTTCTATGCATATGTTGATGTTTTGAAAGAGAATCGAAACTTTAACTCTTTTTCCCAAAATTTCTGTAATTAGCTTCGTTCGAAATACGTGTTGTATATTCTTCATAGTTTAGAAGAAAAGTTTTATTTCCTAATAATTACACAAAACCTTGAATATATTTGTTTAGTGCATATAGTTAACTAATCTCTTTAATTAAATTCTTCAACTAACTTCTTTATTATTCGAATAATAGAAATTTAATATTTCTTTTAATTTACACAAAATGAAATTTATATAATATAAAATATTTAATTTATGAAATGCCATTTAATACGATGTTTATGATGAATTCCTATTTTTTTATGCGTGTGTAGCGCATTAATAATTTGTCTGTAATTAAATTTTATTTACCATGTGATTGAGAAGAAAAGAACAATTAATGGAAAATCTCTCACCGTCCAATTATTTTTAGAAAGTAAAAGAAATGTAGCTTACTATATCGCCGATATCTTCCTGCGTTTTACCGATTTTTTTAATTGGGTTTTTTATATATGTTGCTTCATTTTGTTGACTACGGAATTAAAAAAATTACTACCCATTCCTGCACGCGTAGTTAAAATTTATCACTTAGAAATGTTTATATTTAAGCAAATTTTCTATCTATTCATATTCTATATTCCATCTGATGACTAATGTTTCTATTAAACCTTTCCAAGTTATCTAAAAGTGTGGTGTATTTTTTATGCAATATCTATATCATAAATAAAAACAAACTGATTTAAAAAAAAAAAAAAAAAAAAAAAAAAAAAGACGTTTATTTCTTTACTAGCTGACCTAACCGGCGTGGCCCGGGCCCATGAAAATAACCTTAAATAAATCCTAAATTTCTATTATTTTATATATTTAACCCGATTTTGAAGGACTTTATATTTTTAATGACAAAATCGCGAAACAATAATGATAATTAGGGATAAAAGTGCTCATAATTAAAAATGTTCTTTTTTCACGTATTGTCGTTTGATAGTTTAAAAAAAAGTGTTTTTGTTGTCCAAACTCTTTGAAATTTTTAATGGTTATAAAAAAACGGTTTTCCAGCCCGTATAAAAATTACTTGAGAAATATTGTTATCAATTTGTAAAATAAATATGTTTTCTTCTCGCTCTTTTTGGCTTTCCCGTCGGGTTCATTAACATAACAAAAAAAACAGTTTTCGTCGTCCGAACTTTTAGTAGTTTATTTTAACTGTATCCAAGTCCGAAGCCGAGAGTGGCCGCGCAGAAACACCCCATTTTTACGCGTTTTTGTCGAAAATGTCCTAGATTTTATTTATTTTTTAATATTTCTTCTCATTCGAACGTTTCGAAATTGCTGTAAGCGATGTAACTCTGTCTACCAAGATTCTCTAAAAAAGAATGTGCGAAATACGGACATTTAGTTACTTTTAGCGTAAGAAGAAAAATCGTCTCGGAGGGGGTGCGAAATAACCTACGTTCGTCGGTGTTTTTGAAAGGGTTAAAATTCGTATTTTTAAAAATCAAATACACCATCTCTTAGAAAGAGATTTATTTTAAAAAAAAATTAGGTTTGTCCGTATCTCTAAAATTTTGCCCTAAAGGAGCGTCGCCGTAAGGCAGAATCATCCACACGGGAAAACTATCCTTTTTCAAAAATGTTTTTCAAAGCGTTAATATCATTTTTAACACTTTCCAACCTGGTTGAAAAGTGTTTATTACTTCAGTTTGTCTGCCGTCTGGCCGTCTGCCGTCTGCCGTCTGTCCGTGCTCTAACTCCCGTAAATATGCTCGGATTGCCCTACAATTTTTATATGTTATTGTCGTTATCTATAGCATGTCCCCTATTTAAACTGAAGTGTGTAGCACTTATAGTTCTTTTACAGGGACACTCAAAAGAATTCCGTTACATTACGGTCTATGGGGAAAAATCATTTGCGGTTTATTTTAATGATGTTACACAATTTCAAAGACATTGTAATTGATATATATCACTAAGGTGCATTACAAGAAGCTTAATATGGAATAGTGTGTGCATAGCACTTATAGTTACTTTACAGGGACAGTCAAAAGAATTCCCTTACATTACGTCTATGGAGAAAAATCGTTTGCGGTTTAATTAAATAATGTTTCACTATTTTAAACGCATTGATATTTATATGTATCACTAAGGTGCATTACAAGAGGCTTACTACAGAATAGTGTGTGTATAGCAGTCATCGTTCATTTACAGGGACACACAAAGGAATTCTCTACTGTCTGTTAAAAATAATTTCTGGAAGTGCGTTTTGTTTTAAGTTGCTGAACGCGATTTTAAATTTAACTCACTTTTTGTCTATTACTTGGTATGTATAAATTCTGTATTTCATATACAGGGCAGCTCAAAAGTTTGCGAACACATTTCCGTTTATTGACAGAAACTCTAGAAGTAGAATTTTAAACTGTGTTACGCGTTTCCAAACTAAACTAAAATTTAGCATCCTATGTAGTATATATACGAATCTATAGATCCTATACAGGGCTGAATAAAAGTATTCGGATAATTTTCCAAATATTGTATTTGTTGGAAATTCCTGAAATTACGTGTTTAAATGTGTTATGCGTTTTCCAAATTGTTTACTTAGATGTTATCTTTCAGCTTATTAAAAGGTAATGATTTGTAAAATAATTTTTGAAGCGTTGGAAAATGTTACATAATCTATGCTTGACGCATGATTTTTCGTTCTTGTTTTTTTTTCGATTTGATAGCGACATTTGAGGCGTAAGAGTGCGATCTTTCAGAATATGTCTTTCGTTTTCAAATAAACTAAAACCTTTATATAGAAGTTAAAACAGAATAGCGAAATAAATGCATTCTTCATTCAAATAATTCTTCATTTTGTCGGATGCTTAAATCGGGTTCTGGGCATGTGCTAACGTCTCCGCCGACTCGGAAAGAAAGAGATGATCATTTGAAGATTTTTAATTAATATTTCGGATATTATGAAAATATAGAAATTCTGATCATGATTAGGTGCATTAGGACCTGTCTTGGACTACCTAACTCCAAATTTTCTGATCGCTAGATTCGGTAGATTTGGCTGGCCATCGCAGACAGACAGACATACACACATACATATAAAGAGTGAAACTTTTATTTATTCGTATAGAATATATATTAATATACATGCTGTTCTTACAAAAATGCATATAAATGCAACACAGGGCTGTATAGTCATTTGCTTCGCCTGCAGGGTATTTTGAATCTTTTTTTTTATCATCAGGGTGACTGCAAATGATAGTTATCTTATTCAGATTGCTGTTTTTAATATTATCCGACAAATATGAGGTCACATTAGGTTTCTACATATACGAAATTCAAGATTAAGTCGTAAAATATTTCTCAAGCTATTCGACAAACTGTGACCGGATTGGTTGTTTGGTTCTGACATTGAAAATCCAATGAAAATGAAAATGAACAGAAATCTAAAATGTACAAAACTATCGCATTAGACTTCAACATCAGAAAACCATGTAAAAATATTAAATAGCAAACGAGAAATTTGTATAGAACGACTCATTTGGTTTAACATTAGATTGCAAATGTCGTCGCATGAGTAGATGTAGGCTCCTTAGCGTAAGACGTTCAATAAGAAAGGAAATGCTAAGGTTCAATTCAAAACATACATAAATGTGATTAATTTTGAAACTGTATTCTGAAAATAACTAACATTCATGTTGCATATACATGGTGCGTCAGAAATTGTATACATACACTTTTGAACGGGTCATAATTTTATAATTTTTCTTTCTCTTCAAAGTTTAAATAATTGGAAATTATGTGTGAACCAAGAATACCTTTTGAAAGGAAAATATATTAAAATGCTATTATAAGTATGAACATGTAGCAGAAGTACAAAAATAACATCGCAGGGAGTTTCAAGCAGATTCACCTACGAGCTTTATACAATGCGGTATTTTAATTTTGTGGCAGCGTTTATTTGATAAAAAACTTTCATTTCATTGATGAAAACAATGCTGATTTAATTTTTAATTAACTACATTTTTTAATTAAAAAAAGGTTTTAACGAAATGTGAGTGTACTATGTCAGAAGCCTGTTCAAAAATCTTTCGAATGATAAATCATTCATTGTTGTACGTTTTGCGAGTGTATAGGTAAAGGGATGTTGACAATAGAAATAATATATAAGGTAGCTTCAAATAGAATAAAAATAAAAGCTATGATAGGAGAAAATCTTCCCCATCTTGCTAATTTCCAAAGTAAATAACTCAGTTCAAACAGTTACTACACAATTCCTCCACTAAAATCACAAATTATACGTCATCGTAATTTGAATTATCAGCAGTCTGTGTGAGTACAAAACTACTTTATTTGAGTAGAAATATCACCGTCTTTTCAAACTCTCGCAGCCCCCCCCCCCTCCTGTAGCAATTTAATTTTGCACATTTTAAACAAAACTCCAAACTTCCATTTCTGAAGAAGGTTGCTTCGATGGCACTTTTCGATGACGCTAGAAATCCTATATAGGCGAGATCCGCTCTAAATCCGAAACTTCTTGCGACATACTTTGCTATATACCACTACACAATCGCAGTTACCTAATTTTTATATTATCGCAAAATACTAATGGCAACTAAATCCCATAGATCCTTTCACACCATGTGAAAATTAAGGAAAGAACAACATTATTTAATTTAAATATTTATGTATCATTAAAAATATTTTTCGCAACATTACTCAAAATCAATTGGGAAGAATAAGACTTGATGCAAAGGATTCAAAATCTAAAAACATCTTAAAATATCTTTTACCTAGATATTCCAGTATGTATAAGAAATGTATATGCATCTATGTTTGAGGGTGATTTATTTCAAAATCCAAATTTATGTATCATCTCCGAAATGCTTTCAACATATTTTCAACGATAGAAAGATAAACAGCCTCCGACTTACGATTTCAATACATCTAAAAAAGAGTTCAAATAAATTGAAAATACATTTTTAAAGTTTTGCATCCTTGAAAACATATTTTAAAATATATGCAACAAATCAACTATAATTTTTTATAGGCACTTTAGAAAAAAGTGATGCAAAATTTTCAAAAAGGTTTTCTTTTATTTCAGATTGGAGAAAAAGAGATTTTCAGAATTTGTTTATGAAATAAGTATTTCGAATAATAGAAAAATAATCAATATTCCTGAAATTTTTGTTAAAGGTTGCTTAATTTTTTATTAGATAAAAGAAGGGTCCTAACGCTGGATCCAAAAGAAAAAAAAGACGTTATGCGGAACATAGGTAAGATTTTTTTAATCGAAAACTTTTCAATTGAATTGAATTTTTGAAGCGATTTTATTTTTAAACGTTTTTAATAAAATTTCTTCCATTGTTGGATGAAAAAAGAAAATATGGAGTTTCTCTTTATTGATGTCATTTGCTCATTAAAATAAAAATGAAATTATTTTACATTTGAGTAGATGATGCTTAAGGCGTTAAGAAGCTTCATGAACCTAAAATTGAAATCACGTCAATTTTAAACGCATAAATTGAATCACCTATATTAATTCATTAAACCGTATTATTTTCTTTTAATTGCGAGAAAATGACACCATTTCCAAACTTTTTTCATTCTATCAGCTCTGAAATAATACATTCAGAGTATATATATAAATTGAAACTTCAAATGAACTAATATTTACAACGGCGAAAGTGACGTCATTTTTAAAGAAGTATTCAATTGGAAATTTCTGATATAAAGAGTTTAAATGTCAGAAAGGCGAAATGTTTCTGTCAAGGAAACAACGGCATATTAGAAAAAAACAATTATATTCTTACAGAGTCATTAAACTTATGGAGACATTTTCGGGAATGAATAAGAAATTATTTAATTTCTTAAGACTAGCTGACCCGCCCGGCATTGCCCGGGCCCATGATAAAACCTTAATTAAAACCAAAATTATTATTATTTTACATCTTTAATCCGAATTTATATTTTTAATGACAAAATCGCGTAACAGTAAGAAAATATTTTCTTCTTTCTTTTTCACGTAGGATCGTTTCAGAGTTTATAAAAATATAGGTTTTGTTGCCCAAACACTTTGAAATTTTTAATGATCATAAATATAACGGTTTTACAGCCTGTGGAAAAATTACGTCAGAAATATTGTTATCTGGTTGTAAAATAAATACGTTTTCTTTTCGAGTCGGGTCCGTTAACATAAAAAAAAATAGTATTCGTCGTCCGAACTCTCTGAAATTTTAATCGTTTATAACTATAACTGTTTTCAAGTCCTCCATAAAATTATGTGAAATATATATGCTTATTAATTAGTCAAAACGTTTCTCGAAGCCGAGTGTGACCGTCCAGAAACACCCCGTTATTATGGGTTTTCTCTGAAAATTTTTCAGATTTTATTTTTTACTCATCATATTGTTCTACTTTGCTTAGTTATAGAATTATGGGGCACATTTTTTTAATCAGATAAACCCGGTTATGAAAGCTTAGCCTTTTAAAAATATTCTGCCGAATGGATTTTCACGGAACCTTCACTGTTAGTTAGATGAGTTTTCAAGGATTGTTATAGTATATAGCATATGGTTTTATCGTTCTTTACCAAATCCTACTGTAAATCATCAACTAAAAGAGTGTGTCCTTACCAGCCCAAGTTTTGTCTGACACTTTTAAAACGTAATAACGCAATGGCGTTCGTATCGTTTTCATAAATGCAGAAGGACATTCCAAGTAAAGTTCCATATGGTTTTAAAACACGAGGTCAAAATCTAGGTAAATATTTCTTTTGATTAAAAGTGCGTTAAGAGAAATTGACCAGCGTAGCTTGCAAGTTCCATATATAAAGGAAGGCACTCTATATACATAGCTATACAAATGGTTGTTACTAACGATATACAAAATCAAATTGTCTCTATATATTATGCCAAGACTTCGATTTCTCAAACATCGATCTCAACTGGGCCTAATTAAGACTAATCTCTGAGTCAACAGTTAAAGCATTTCACTTGGAACCGCGTTCAAAATATTTTAATAAGCTATTGCATGATTTTTTTTTTGACGAGTTATACTTGGCTGAAAAAATCTTAACGATAAAAGCCGTGGGTGGTCAATTTATATTCTGCGGTAAGGTAGAATTTTTCTCGCTTGTAATTAATATTTGAGATAGTTATTAAATATTAATTTTTTGAGACTTGGGTGCATCAGGAGAGACCTTGGACTATCCTCACCTAAAATTTCAAGCTTCTAGGTGCGCTAGATTTCGCTAGCCATCGCAGACACACACAGATGGCCAAACTTTCTTTTATTAGTACATATATAGAAACAATGAGCAGAAAGTTGCTGAATTAAAAATGGAAATTAAAATCATTGATGTTTTCTGACTGACAGATTTCAGTTTAGCGCCGTCGTGCCGTACTTCATTATTAATCTCCATACCGAATAGTGTATTTAAGGAAATGTTATTTTGCGCAAAGTTGTTGGGTAAAATTTTAGTGATATTCATGTGAAATTTCACGTATTCTTAATAAGTTTTGTTTCAAAGTTGTTTTTTCTCTCGTAAATAAAGTTGCTTTCTTCAATCTCAAGGATCTGATAACCAGTCAAAATAGTTGTGGATATTTCATAGACGTTTTTGTGAATGTTGTGAGACGTTTTGTGACTTTTATATTGGGAAGATGAAACGGGCTCTTAGATTTAGATTATTGTGGATATTCATAGACGTTTTTGTGAATGTTGTGAGACGTTTTGTGACTTTTATATTGGGAAGATGAAACGGGCTCTTAGATTTAGATTATTGTGGATATTCATAGACGTTTTTGTGAATGTTGTGAGACGTTTTGTGACTTTTATATTGGGAAGACGAAACGGGCTCTTAGATTTAGATTAAAATAACATGTAAATCATGCTAAAAAACAAGAATTGGAAACTAGGAAAGCATTTTTGGAATTCCAGCCATCAGTTTAACTTTTCCGGGGATAAAATTATTCAAAAATTCAATTCGGTATTTAATCTTGATTATTACGAAGCTTATCATAACCATAAATATACAAATTCCTTTTTTAATAACATGACTAGCACCCTTTTCACCTCCCTTGTGCGCAGAGATCCTGCACAGTGATACCCGTTTTTCGGTGTTTTCCTTTCAGGTACGTCACTTCTGATTTTTTTGGTATATAAACACTTACCTTTACCATTTTGGTCAGTTCATAAGCCAGTACTCGGGACTATAGCCGATCGAGTTCTTTGAACCTTTGAATCTTTTTATTCTTTCTTTCTTTATTTTTTTATGTTATCTTGTTGTACGCTGATGAAGGGGATCTAGATTATCCTTGAAACGACCGTATGTGGTTAAATATTGGGATAATTGAATTTGTGTGTTTTAACGCTGTAAACCTTTAGCGCATGTCTCTGAACAAAGTTAACATTTTCTGGCTATATCGGGATATTTATTATAATTGTTGCCGGGTTTCCAGATTTACGTGACAGTCCCGATTTTGAAGAGTTCCAAGACAGGGTTCATCATGTGCAATTTTTTAAAATATCTTTTATTAGCATGCTACATCGAGTAGAACTTTATACAATGAACCTTTAAAACCAGAATCTGTTTATAACGGTAAAATTTTGTGGTCCAGCAGAAAGAAATCTATCTGCTCACACGGAAACTCTCTGAAAAAGAATATTTTTCCGGTCCTTTGTGAATATCTTTTAAAAGGTTTTACTGTACTTTGTTAGCTAAATCCTGTGAATACGGAACTTGTCTATAACGGAATTCCGTCCTAAAGAAAATTATAGTTTCTTTGGAAGGAATACCATATACCTCTCAAATAACTTCTCCAATACGTAATTACTGTCCTTAGAGATTGCGCTTGCACAGATTATTTATTCTGTCTAAGGTTATTGTGGATATTTAGTAAAGTAAAACCTACTAAGACGGATCTCAAGTGACCAGAGAAGGCTTCCATTTTAGACAGGTTTTCGTCTTAGGATGTAGATCTGCACGGTACTGTTTCCATCGGGACCATGGATATTTTGCGTTTATAACAGGATTCTATCATAGACAAGTTCCGTTTAATGCGTTTAAAACAGGATTCTATCATAGACAAGTTCCGTTTAATTAGGCACTGTAATTTTATATCACGATTTAGAAGCAACTGTCCCGCTTTTTCTGACTATATGTCCCGCTTTTTGTGAAACTGGACATGACAGCACTATGTTTAATGGACTTAATCCACTTTGAATCTGAATGCCTCAATTTTCTTTTCACCTGTTAGTCAAAACATTATTTTCCTAAGAAATGTAACTTAATTAGCGACAATGTTTATATTTATTATTTAGTTACACATTTAAATTGTCAGTTTAATTGAGTCATTAATGATAATGATTCATTAATAAATTTTCTAAAACATATTTGTTTAGCTTTATGAAATAAAAACAGTGAAAAGCAATTAGAAAATAATTTTTAACAAAAGTGATTAAGCAATCCTGATTTACCATTAACCTAATTTGTGATGCCATTGTTTTTAATGCTGATGTTATTTTCAGATGAACAAATTATGTTTATTTTGTTAATACAAAAATATTTGTGTTGTGTAAAATGTGCATAAAAAAGAGAAAATATAAAGAAAAAATATAATTGGCAGAACGGAAAGAAAATAAGCATTTTTCAAGCATTTTTTATTATATATAAGTGAGAAATTTAATGACTCATTTCAGATAAATTTTTTTTTTTGAAAATATTATACTGTAAATACGTTTGATTTAAATGTTCCTTGAAAAAAATATTAAGCTATTTTCATGACACATTCAGGCATTTTTTAACTGCATAGGTTTTTATGTATGGAATTCAAGAATATATTATTTTTTGTTTTATGTTTTATTATTTATACGTAGAGTACTTTGTTCTAATCATTTTTTTTAAATTATTTTTTATTTTTACAAAATGATACTGAAGCAATTATGCATAATTCATTAAAGATATTAAAAAATGCGATTCATTCTACAGATACGGATATAAACTACTGGAATTATTCACCGTTCGTAAAACAATTGGAAATAACACATGGCTTATTTACATAGAAATAAGTATGAAAGTTAATATAGTTAATTATAAAAATTATTTAAACCCCCTAATAATAACAAAACTTCTTTATAATAAATGTTAAACATCTAAAATACAATTTAAATTTATTTATACAGTAACGTCAATATTATTCTGTATTTCTGCGTGTCATTTAAAAAAAGAAATTGGACTTTTTAAAAAGATATTTGATTAACTTTTATTATTAAATATACTTTTAGCAACGCATTCAAAAATATTTTTGCTATTACTAATTTGATTAAGTAATAAAAACATTGAATTGTTTATTAAAATGTATAGCAATGTAGGAGTACGTTGTACAAACAAAAGTCACTATTCACCAATTAAAAAATACAGCACACTGTTTCTTCTTCTAAGTATATTCTTAAAAGAAAACGACCTACTTTTAGCATTTTGAAATGGAAACTGAATAGTTTATAAAAATATATCTATACTAGCAGTCTGCGCCCGCTAGGCGGGTCGGTTTTTCAATAAAATGTTCAAAATGTATTCAATTTTACTGTGAAATAAGACTGTTTCAGTGGTCGACACTTCTATGTCTACGTCTACCACAGGCTGAATCATCAAACATTTTGTTGCCCATTTAGGCCAATCAGCTATCGTTACCCATACGGCCAGCAGTGTGGTGGCCAATCGTTCGTCTCCTACGGACAATTAAATGGCGCCGTGAGTCAGCCCGGATTGTAGGAGCCTTACGTCTACTGTAAAGTACTGTAAAGTCTACGATGGCGCATTCTCATAGATCCAAAAGTCTAAAAGTAACTCTTAAATTTTTTAATTTCAAATATTAAAAAAGTAATATTAATGAAATATTAATTTGTTTTAAATTTTAATGGCATTTCTATAATAGCAGCAGCAAAAGTTTTTCATGCTGTGGATGATAAAGAGAAATGAAAAATGCAAATGACGTCATTTTCTCATTAAAACTGTAAAACAAGGAGGAAATTTAACCTCTTTGCATTCAGTTGGACAATTATTATTTCATATATTCGTTTCATATATCCGAATTAGTCGTTTCATAAAATCGTTTCATAAATTCGTTTATATATATTCGTTTATATATAATTATATATATATATATATATATATACTAGCTATTACCCGTGACTTCATTCACGTAACATTGAAAGAAGAATAAGTGCATTAATTAAGCAAAATATTTCACTCTCGATAATTACAAACGTAAATAATTAACTAACTATTTATCACATTTTATAGGAGACAATATGGTATTTCTTTATTATAGGGGGCCTTGACATAACTCAGTTTTTAAAGAGTTGAATTTTGTACCAAATAATATCGAAAATGAAACTGCAACCAATGGAGAAAGGAGAGCCAAATAAAATTGTTGAAATCGCCGAATTTAGTAAAATCAAATGTAAATATTACCTGATAAACCATTTTAATTTTAACGACTTTGTGAAACGTTTTAACAGCCATCCTTCAAAAATAATTAAATGGAAATTGTATATGCGTTTTCTTTAAATTCAATTTTTGGGAATAGGTAGCAATGATTTGTATAGCTAAATGCAGAAAGCTTAAATTTGCCTCCTTTGTTTAATCGGTAGCTGAAACAAATCTTGATTTCTAAATGACAATATGTTGACAGACGATTTTTGTTCTGCAGAATAACTTGATTCATAAAGTTTGAATACGTGAAATTATGTTTTATTTTTTGAAAATTTTACTGTTATCAAGATTTTGCTTTCACCATCTATTCAAATTGAAAATAAATTCAACAATTTTTTAGCTTTAATGAGAAAATAGCCTGAAAAATAAATTTGCCCGTTTTCTTTCTCCTTTTTATACAAAAAATGGAATAATTTATTTGACGTTTTAAGAGAAATTTCGTAAACATCATTAAATATATATATCGTAACCTAATTAAAAAATTTAAATTCTGAGAATGTATATGACATCCTCGGATCAATGATAACCGGTGTTAACTAAATCGCGTTGCATTCAATAATCTAAGAGAACTAGTTGCGAAATACAAACAGACCATTAGATTTTAATATAATAGATTTGTGTTCATTTTTATTTTCCTAATAATCATGATGTGAATTTTGGTAGAAAACTCTCATATGTATCTAACTGATATTTCATGCTTAAAAATCAATATAGTTAAACAAAAATTTAAATTTTTCGTTTTAAATATGGCGTGAAACTCATCTACCTTCTACACTTACTAATCCTTGTATTATTAATGTATAAAAATGATTCACGCTCATTTAAAAACATATTCGAAAATTACCGTTTTATTTTAAATATGACGTCACTTTGTTCCCAGAGAAATCTCTTTTTAATGATATAATTCTTGTTAATTTTCTTTTTCTGGCAATCATAACGTGAATTTTGGCAGAAAACTCACATCTGTATCTAACTGACATTCAAGCTTATTAATTAGTAGTGATAAAAATATATTTCAGTTGTTCATTTTAAATATGACGTTATTATCCATCTACTTTCATTATACACTGATTTTCATACTCCTTGTATTATTACGAATATTTGAAATGCATGTTTTATTTCTAATATAACGTCATATTTGCCAAAACCAAGGAGGATCCGTTTCATAGTTCCATGGTTCAGAAACCTTTTCTTGATAATGTAATTATTGTTCATTTTTTATTCTAATTATAATGCGCATTTTGCTAGAAAACCTCTTGTCAACGTAACCGAAATTCATACTTCATGTATAATAACAAACACACCATAGTTTTGTTTCAAATATTATGACAATTCATTTTCTTTAATTTTCATTTTTCACGTGGAAATCGTTAAATTGAAAATTAATTGTTGGGGAAAATATTATTGCAGGCATTGTATTTATTGGCAACAATAATGCTTAGCAATGTAGAATGGTTAGTTAAATTTTACAGGAAATTTACTAATTGATTCTCTTTGAAAATAATTAAATTTTGAATTATTGAGAAAAACATTTGAAAATAATAAATAACACCTACCCTATATTCCTTTCTGGGTTATAATCCATTTATATGCAAAGATACAGGGCCATTAAATCCTCCGTTTTGACGTTTTTTTCAACAAACATTCACACACACAATCGCATTTTAAATACTATTAGGATAGGTTAGATTATTAATAGTGAGGGATTTTTTTACATATTCATTCGTAAATAGTTTCTGTTTCATTAGAAGTATTAATTTCCAAGTTAATGTTTTATTCCAATATTTGTATATAAACACATTAACGTCTTTTGTATTTCTAGTATACACAAACAGTCAGTTAAGACAGTCTGAGAAATGATTCAGTGAGATAAGTAAAGTATAAAATTCACTATCTAATTGTAATTAATTAATTTTTTTGTTATAGCTTTGCAATTTTATTAAACCTGAATAATAGAGATTTATTTGTTCTGTAAATACACAATTTACTCTCTAATCACTTATACAGTAAATAAAAAATAAGTTATTGTTTACTTTAAGGGTAATCTGTCTCAGTATGCACTGTTAGAAATTTCCGTAAAATTCGGAGATTTGGCCGTTAATTTTTACGGCCATCTCCCTTTTTTGAGAAAAAAGTCCAGTGCCCGTTATTTGTAACAAAGTGCTGTAAAATTCGGAGAGTTGGCCGTATATTTAAACATCAGTGTCATTTTTCTGGAAAAAAGGGCAGAGGCCGTAATTTTTTCCTTCCGAAGAAAATATCTTTACCATGAGCACCTGCCATTGGCTGTTAGATATCATACGTCATCGCTACTACGTCGCGTGGAAGGAGGAAGGGTGGAAGGGAAGAATGCAAATGGCGACGTTCGCGTGCAGAATGTTTTTCAAGTATCGGTAATTTGGGTAAGTGTTTTATTGTATACTTTGTATAGTATTCTGATAATGTATTTTAGTTTAATCATTTGTATCTTGTTTATATGTCAGTATAACAGTGTAAATAACTGCATTCCGGCCCTGATTATTACCAAATAGGCACGACAAGGACATTTGTTGTTGCACATGCTTTCCTTAGAAAATTTGGCTTCAGAAGTTAAGCGGGTCCTGATTGAATTATAGGGTAGATAGATGTACCAGTAATGCAGACGTTTTAATGTGAATGTTTGTTTATAAAAAAAAGATAACCAATTAAAATTTAGCTCTTATTATTTTTTGATAACTTTCACTTGCATGTTTTATAATCTGGATTATTGTTTACATTTTTAATCAAATCAATCAGGAAGCAGAAAATAATGTTTCAAAATTTCACTATCCAGTAATATATCCAGAAGTTTCGGCTAGTTTAACTGTTAAAAATAGTGGGGAAATAAATGAATGTATGAACTAATATTCGAAAACTTTTTTTTTTTTTTTTTTACCCCGCTAGCCCTCCCCCCCCCCCCCCCCCACTGTTTCAATAATTTGATAACTGTAATTCCCTGTCATTTAGTATTTTAAACCATTTATCTAAAATAATTAAAATATTGAACTTGTGATAATCACAATAATTAATTTAAACAGTGAATTATTATTACAAATATTTTTTTAATTATCAATATCCTAATTATTTAAATTTATTTGAAAATAACTTGTTTCATTAGTATGCTTTCATTAAATTCTGGTTCTAAATAATACAGCCCACCCCAACCCCACCTTTTTTTTTTTTTCGGTCATTGTTTCTTTTGACACATTTCTTTTATTAACCTTTTTTAAGTGCATACCTTCCAACTCCCCCCCCGCCCCCTTTTTTTTTTGGTACTTTTCGGTTAGCCGGGTGCCAGTGATATATGTACATGTATAAATATATATGTATACACAGGTATATATATTCATACATGCAGGGGTGGGGAAATACATGTTTTTACTCGCTACTGGCGAGTGGATTTATTGACAAGGCGAATGTTTAGGAAATCTTTGAAAAATAGCAGACTATAGAAGATATGACAAAAACTTTATTTTTTTTTTTAGTTCACTATATTTTGTAACTTTCAAATTTACTGTGATATAAGCATGGTATTTACTATGTTCAATCCTATACTAAACTTTTCTCTGTTGTAGGGTAGATGTGCCAGTAATGGTCCGCCTTCCAGTAATGGGCCACCTTCAACATTTTTGGTTTATAAAAAAATAACCAATACAAATTCAGCTTTTTTTATTTCATTAATATGCTTTCTTTAAATTCTAGTTTTAAATACAATCATAATATCAGTTACTTTTTGTAGGGTGTCCATTACTGGAATTTAGGGCGTTTTGATTTATTTCTGTTATTTACAATTAAATTTTGATTCACATTGGGAAATGTGACTATGAGCATGGTTAAATATTGTTGGTAGATTAATATAATATTAAAAAATGTGGAATATAACAATTATAACTATTAATTTAAAAATAATTTTTAAAGAAATTCCCTAAGGGTGTCCATTACTGGCATATCTACCCTATATATTTCTTAATTTTATCGAAAAAAATATGAAAATGCATTGTAGCAGTGTAATTGACTATTTTTGAAGTCATGTACTACATTGTTATAACAATTTTCAATTCTATTCTGGCTGGTAAGATTTTCTGAAAATTCCCCACCCCTGCATACATGTATATGTGTAGATCAGTGTTCAAAATTAGCAGTCGTTAGTTGTCAAATGAGACTACATTATAGCATTTGACGACAACAAAATTATTCCTGGGCATCAAATTTGACGCCTAGCTTTTTATAACATTTATTTTTTGCTTAACTTAGTCAATCACCCTCTTTTGAAAATCTGGTCTCGAACCAAACATAAACTATAATGTGAGACAGTTTAGCAGAGATTTTTAGCAAAGTGTACAAATCCAAATGAATATATTAATTTATACAAACTTCTAAACTTTATATTGAACTTGCCATTTAGCACTGCTGAATGTGAAAAGGGATTTATTTAGTCAGTTTAATTTACTAAAAAATAATACACGTAACCATTTATCCACTGATACTGTTAATGATTTATTGGTGGTAAAACTTAGACCCAATTTAGCAGATTTTTATCCAGGTAAAGCTATAAATCCCTGAGAAATAATATAGCTGAAGGACAGTTAGACATCCTGATTTTAGTATCTACCTTTAATTAATTACTTAAAATTAGTGGGTACTGTTTGAGTTTCACCTTTGCAATCTATATGCAGTCAAGCATTGTTAGCATTAAATCGCTTAATATGAATTTTTGCTGAAAATGAATTAATAATGCAGTCCCAACAGATAAGATGTACTATATTATTTTTACGGTTAACACACACAAAATGTGGTCCTTTAGATTTCATTTTAACAATATTTCTCTAATTATATTATATGTATAGTTTTTAAGTCTAATTATCAACACTGGGTAACATTTTTTTAGGTTTAATTTTTTTTTTTTTTTTTTAACATGGTTAAGTGCATTTTTCTATTAATTTCTAAATGTAGTAGTAATTGTAAATGTGTTATCAGTTTTACAGTTGCTTCAATTATTATAATATTGCAGATTCAATAATTTAAATAAAAACAAAATATTCATGCTTTTCTATAAAGTAGCATATAATGATACAGTTATGTGAATTTTAGAAATTGCAACTAGAAATTTTCATTTGACGCCTAAGATATTTACAGTAGGTGTCATTTGACGTCTACCTTTCATGTCCCAATTTCTGTCACCGGTGTAGATATATGTATGTATGTGGCTGAATTTTGGCCAGTGACAGAGTATAAGTAGTAATGTCAGCTGCACTCTGAATAAAGGAATGTCTAGCTCATTCTTGTTTAGATATGAATAGTGGAAATTTCCAGCACTTATCGTGATTCACAGAAATCAAAGTAACTATCTTAAAAATATAGTTAAAATATCTTCAATATTATTAAAGTAACAAACGTAAATTCAAATTTGACCTGCAGTGAGATGCATTTTATTTTTGATTGAAAATAAGTGTGTTCTGACTCTGGTTTCCTGAACAAAAATTGTCTGTCTTGATGTCTATTATCACCTGAGAAAGTTTTTTTTTTCCATTTTGTTTAGAAACATGATGTTTGTAAAAAAGCAAGAAACATATTATTTACTAGACAGACAATAATCATGAACTTGCATTTATTTGTACATCATTAATTCCTATGAAGGTTATCATTAATGGTTTATTTTCTTAAATGATACTTTTCAAACCGAAATAGGTCGAATACCGAATATTTGGTGCATCCCTAATGAAAATAAATTTAAAAAAATGTGTTCATAATTAAACATGTCTTAGTTACAAAACATTTTTTTACTTTTCCTTATGTGCATAAAACATTTAGACAACCTCAGAACCCCTTTTGGTTGAGAAAAGGCCTTCAAGTATGGAAACTGTATTTTTGAGATTCTTAAAAACACATTTTACTTACTCATCATACGTAGTATAGGGTAAGTCTTGTAATCGTTTTGAAAATCGAAAAAAAAAAATTGACTGATTTACACGTTTCAGACACTAGAGAATCCAAAAAACATATTTTTAGAAGAAAAAAAAATTGCCGTTCGTTTGTCTGTGTGTGTCTGTAAACGCTCTATCTCCCGAACAAATTGAGATAGAGACTTGAAATTTGGTATGTACTTAGTATGTGATAATGGGAAGAAGCTTATTGAATTTCAGTAACCTCGATTAACCAGAACTATTTTTTTCGAACTCTCGAAATATTCATTCTGATAAAAGGTATATAAAAAATTTCGAAATTGGTTATTTTAAGGCGTGAATATAAAAGACAATAAAAAAACATAAATTTTGCATAAAGAATGAAGTCGATCGGATAATGAGTTGCCGAGATATTTGTAATCCTATTTCCCACACTCTTCCATTTTTCATGACCCTGTATTTCATTTCAATTCAAAAATATAATTTAATTGGAAATGAGACGCTTAATCCGACGCAGTAAACCATTCGTTAATATGATTATCATTTTAGGAGTTATAAGGATATTTCTTTTACGCAATTCAGCAATAGAGCATTTAAAGTTTAGGACGTCATCAAGCCACGATTTTATTCAAATTGCAATGCATTTTATAACTAGTTTACACATTTTTATTTTCATATTTTATATTATACATATCCATGATGGGTAAGTAATACTATGGCCCCCAACGACTAGTTTTATTTTAAAAACATTTTTAAATTTTAAAAGTCATAGCATTCGTTTGATGCGACGATTCAATAACTGTATAATTTTTTAAGCCTTAACATGAGACACGATTTTTTATTAGTTGTAAATATTGATTTTGAATAATATTTTTCTTTTATCTCTTAGTTTTAAGTAGTCTGCTTAGAAAGCTATATAGTAAAATTTTTTTTCAAAGAAAGGCCCATTTACATATTTATTACATAAACAAATAATACCTCAAAGGCACCTTTTTGACTGAGAGGCAATAAGGGTGCTGTTTTTCGCTGTTTCTACTTATTACATTTTAGAATGCAAACATTTTGTTCATACATTCAGTTTTGTCAGTGTTTTAAAAAATATACCATACTTTTTTTTAAAGTTTTGAATATTATAAAATATTTGAAATTTTGTTAAAACAGGCATAGTATTATTATTTTTTTCTTTTTATGAAGAAATGCACTAATGATAAAAGCTTTTCAATTTTAGCCTGTGTAGTTCTAAAGTAACAGTGCGTGTAAACTCAAAATTTGCTAAATTGAGAAAACTCATTTTAAAGATTTAATATTCATTCGCCTTCAAAAATACTCCTATTTACTTGTTCATAAGTAAAATGCTTTACATGCATATGCAAGAGCTTCTTTTTCATCTTGGGGGGGGGGGGGCAATTAGACCTTGTAAAACAAACATGATTTTTTTTTTCTGACACAATTTGTTGTTTATCGAACATTATGAAGTGCAGCGCACATGTTGCAAACTCTTGGTTCATCAACAAATCAACTAATTTTATGTTTAAAGTTATTGTGTTTGTTCATTCATATTTAAATCTCTTCATTCTTGCAGGAAAACAAGCCTGGTGGATATATATGAAGAGGCACTAGTTACATGAAGAGGCATCATTCATTGCATGTATTGGTAAGTTCTTCTTTACTTATTAATATTATTAATATTTATAGTTATGTTGCACAATTAACAGTGATTTTTGCATTTTTTATGAATTTGTTTACATGCAACTTTTAGTTTTTTTTTTTTTTTTTTTTTGCTTCCCACGGCCATATTTTGACATTCATATAAAAAATTCGGTTTCATTCTTTTAGCCTAATATAGTAAATTTTGTAAAATTTTTATTTTTTTCTTCCGTCCTGCGACAATTTATTGCTGTTTACAATGTTTTAGCCCACTATAATAAATTTTGCTCTCTGCAATTTTAGAATTTTTAGCTTTTTGCTTTGTGGTGATTTTTACACATTAGTAAAAGGAATCCAATTTTAATATTTTAATCGATAAAATGTTTATTTTCAGAAAAGTTTATTCAAAATTCGTACAACTTTTTTTTTTTTTTTTTTTTTTTTTTTTTTTTTTTTTTTTTTTTTTTTGCGAATTTTTTGATGAGATTGATTTTTAGATATTTTTCATGTTTTGCGGTAATTTTTTTACATTCATAAAAAGAATTTGATTTCAAACTTTTAATGTGAAATAGTAAAATTTCTCCTCTGAATTTTTTTTAAATTTTTAGCATTTTTTTCTTTTAAGGGAGGCATTTCGCTATAAGTTTCGTAAAAAAATGCTGATTAAGGAAACGTCCGGATTTTGAAAAATGCTGTATTTGAGACTTTGCACTGTACAAAAATTTTTGTCAAAACGGTTTATTGCATTTTCTAAAAAGATTTGTATGTGATTAATATGTAAATAAATAAAAATGTTCTCAAATCAAAAAAGTCAACTTTGACCAAAAGTTGTAATTCATTTTTGCTTGGAAATACATGAAATTAGCAGGTGTTGTTATTAAAAAATTATGTGATTGAAAGACTTTTTCCATTTTTTGGTGAATACAAAAGATCTTTCAGAAAATACTGTCAAAATTGACATTTTGAACTGAATTTTCAGACAAAAAGAGTAAAGCCAGCCAGGCAGGAGAGAACAGGTTAGCACATGACCCCAAAATCACTTATAACTCAATAAATAATTTATCAAAAAATGGAAAACGTTTTTAATTCTAAATCACTTCCATAGTCAGCCCAGCCAATTTTGTACCATCATGTTTAAAAATGAGTCAGTAAATGTGTCAGAAAGTTTCATGCTTGTTGATGAAAGATTTAAATGTTAATTCTTTAATTTTTACATCCTACCATTTATTAATGATTTAATAATTTTATCCAACGTATAAGATAGGGCTTGAAGAAAATTGGGGAAAACTGTACAGTTTACATATATTAACTGTTAAGTTGTAATGTGATTGTTCTTATGCAAATATAATTGTTTGATTTTTGTTTGTAGTTCACAACTGCAATTATACTTTTATTTCCTTTCTTCTAGGAAATCCTTTTGAGTTGGCTCCTGTATACCCTGTATTTGTTGAGAAGGAGCCGTTTGAAGCCAGTATCCCGTTATAGGCAGTTCTCGTGTGGTTCTCATTTAAAATGTCCTAAAGAATGCTGTACTACACAGGAATTTATTCAGAGGTATTATATATTATATATATATACATACTACTTGGAATTTGTGTATGCATTCATTTATTTCTTCTATTATATATTGTGGAGTTCTGGTAGTTTTCTTTATCACTTGGTTTATTTTTATGTATGTGTCAGGGATGAGATTTCATAAATGTTTATTGGGCAATTTGCCAACAAAAACTAGAAAAAAGGGCTGGATTTAATAAATATACTAAAATAATATAATTTTGTGTACATTATAATTGAGACTTAAATCAGAATATTAATTGGATATTTCATTAATATTATTTTGATTAATTAAATAATTTTCATTGATAATAGCAATCGAAAAATAAGTACAACATAATCAATTTTGTAAATAAATTTGTGTGATGGAGACATGAAGTAAAAATCCCCCCCCCCCTCAAATTAATGTAGTAATGTTGCCTTTGAAAGTAATATATATATATATATATATATATATATATATATATATAACTTAATTCAACAGTTTCTACATTTAAGAAACATATAATTAAAAACAACATTAATAGTACATAAACATTTGTCAAATCAATCTTCATTTTATTTTTATTTGAGCCTCTAGGTATAACTTTTACAAATAATTTATTACTACAAAAATCTTTACAACAAAAACTTTAAAATCCTGATAACTTTTTTAAAGAGTTATTTGAAAAAAAAAAGGATCTAGTTAGGTTATGGTTAGGTTATAATTAAGTTATGGTTATGGCACATTTGTGTTATGGTTAGGTTTTTTACCGCAGGATGAACATTATTCATATTTTGATTTTAAAAATATACTTTTATTTTATACAATAGCACCAAAATTTTAATACTGTATGCTAAACTTTCAGCTATTGATCGAGTATCGATTTGATCCACATTTAGTCAGATTTAGGGATGATATATAATCAGTTTGAAAATTAAAAAAATTCACTTAGGATTTCGATGTGAAATAAAATTTAAATGTATAACAGTGATTTTTAGTTAAATATCAATATTTCACTAGATTATTTTTAACACAATTATTTCAAATTGGTAAAGCAGTAATACAAGTTGTAATTTTCCAACTGGATGAAAAATGTCCGGGCCAGGATTCGAACCTGGGATCTCTTGGCTGAAGCCGCAATGCTCTACCAACTGAGCTATCCCGGTTGAATCTGGAGGGCCTAATTCATCCAGTTAACCTTCCAGTTCGCCATCGTGAAACGTTGATATATTTTTTTTAAAGATTAAGACCAAAACACATAACAAACATTATTGTTATCTTTTAATAAGATTTCAGAATGATCTGTTTAACACAGCAAACTATTAAATATATTCGAATAGCAATGTTATTCGTAACAGTTTTAACCTGATAATTTTATTTCACATAGACTGTGATTTAAATATATATATATAAAGTGTGTTTTGATTTTTATAGTGCAAAATATTCTCACAAATTCAGATTTTCTTTCATATGTACTTTTGTCTGGCAGAATCAAAATAAGAAATATTGTTTTTCTGGCATTCCCCGCTATCATGATTGCTTAGCTTATACATATTTTGGTACTTTTCGGTTAGCCGGGCGGCAGTGATATATACATATACATATATTTACATGCATATATGTATGTATATGCAGATAGATATGTGTTTATATATTTATGTATGTACATATATCACTGGTGCCCGGCTAACCGAAAAGTACCCATATTTTTTTTTCTTGCTGGTTGCTACTAAATAGCTGAATTGCGTAACAAAATTAGTAAATAGAACATTATTTTCGTGGGGAAAAAATATATATACACACACTCATATATATAGCAATCTTTCTCTTTTTTTCTTTTTTTTTATTACTATCTTTACCTTCCCAATTTTTTTTAAACTTCATTCTAAGCACCACTTTATCTTATAAAAGCAAATTTTGTGTTGTGAGAACAGTCTATGCAGGTTTTTTTTTTTTTCTTTTTTTTTTGGGGGGGGGGGGGGGTGGTAAATCCTTTTGCTGAAGTTTTCCTCTCTGGTGAACTTGTTTGTTTACAAATTACACATTTTAAAACATCACAAAATAACAAATACATAATAATTAGTCAGTTTTTATGGAATAGAATTTTGTGAAGTGGCCCATTTTATCAAATTGATTTTTGTGAACCGGTTCACTGTATCAAATTGATTTTTGTGAAGAGGCCCATTTTATCAAATTGATTTTTGTGAAGAGGCCCATTTTATCAAATTGATTTTTGTGAAGAGGCCCATTTTATCAAATTGATTTTTGTGAAGAGGCCCATTTTATCAAATTGATTTTCGTGAAGAGGCCCATTTTATCAAATTGATTTTCGTGAAGAGGTCCATTTTATCAAATTGATTTTCGTGAAGAGGTCCATTTTATCAAATTGATTTTTGTGAAGAGGCCCATTTTATCAAATTGATTTTTGTGAAGAGGCCCATTTTATCAAATTGATTTTTGTGAAGGGGCCTTAAATAGGCCCCAAATTTTCCTGGATCGACCCCTGCTTATTCTTGCTTGTTACTGAAAAGATTTTCTTTTCTTTGAGTCATTCTGCATTTGTGACTGTTGCTCATATATGAAGGTACAAACAGGGTTCGTATGGCTCCTGGAATTTTGCAACCAGAAAATTCTTTGATATCAGTATTTTGTTACAGGAAATATCTCCTTAAAAGAAGACAAAGTTTCGCGAGTTTAATCTAGATTTCTTTTTCTATAAAGAAAATACTGGTGAAACTCCTGGAAAATTTCCTCATCCGTACGAACCCTGTACAAAGTGTATGAGTAGTTTTAGTAATACGTGTAGAGTTTTGAAAATTATTGGTAGATTACAGTGACCCGGAGCTGGAGCCCGGAGCCGCTGCGCTCCGGAGCTGTGTTTTCCCGGGAGCTGGAGCCGGAGTTGGAGCTCTAAATTTTCCCCTGCTCCAGGGCTCCTTTAGTTTTTTAATGTTCTTTTAAATCTTTTTTTTCAGTCTTTTAAAATTTTCAGGCTTAAAATATTTTAATTACATCATTACTCAGAATTTTAATTATATAATTTTTTAAGTTTTTTTTTTTTTTTTTTTTTTTTTTAAATTAGAGTTGGAAAACTTTGGCAACACTACTTCACTTCTACTATCTACTTGAGCTAAGTGACAACATTACTTGAAAACAAATATGACCGTCCGTTGTTTACATGTGCAGTTGCACAATTTTGCTTGTTTGAAAAATGTAGAAAATATTTAAGATTTTTGTGTTTAAAATTCCACCAAATTTTCTTTTTTTAAAAGTAAAATCTAAAAGATTTCAGATTTTCTGAGAAGCATTTTAATTTGATGAGAAGAAAAATGTATTTTGTCAGACCTTTAATGAAAATAAAGGAAGGATCTGTGAGCAAAAAATTAATTGTGCAGAGTTCAAACATGAGAAGGCATATTGACAGAAATCATAAGAAAGAAGCACAAGAACTCAAACATGTAGATGAAGAATGAGAAACTAGAAAGAAAAAAGTATAAGCAGAATTTGACAAAAATAAGCAATTTCATTGTATCCTACAGACATTCAAGAGGCTTGCCGCATTGTAACGGCATTACCGATTAGCCAAGTTGCTGTAGAAAGACTATTCTCGGCATTTAAATACATTTATAATGATTTAAGATCAAATATGAGGGAGGATTTATTAGATTCAATTCTTTTCTTAAGAATGAACAAATAATTCAACTGTGAATTTAATTAAATTTGTATTTTCAGAGTGAGCTGATGATTATGTTATTATTTTTTTAATGTTCCTTTTTATAATAAAAATTGCAAGTTTAAAATCTGAAACTCAAAAGCGTGGAATCGGAGCTGTTGCCGGAGCCGGAGCCATAGCTTATTATCTGGGAGCGGAGCTGGAGCTGGAGCCTGAAAATTTTGTCCGGCTCCGGGTCCCTGGTAGATTATAGTCTTAAATATATTTTTTTTACACTAATACGCGTGTATCTGTGCATAATAGAAAATGCTTACCAATTTGATGTTGCTTTTTAGATTTTCTTTTAAAGAAATTAAACAGTTTCATCTTATTAATGAACTCACAAGAGTTAATTAAAAAGGTAAGACAATGCAAAAATTTGAATGTATAGCACCATTTATTAAAATGATATACTCTACATTATTCCCAAATCATTTGTAATAAAAATACAACAAAAATTGGCTTAAAATGTCTTTTTTGGAATATGAATTTTTTAAATCTTATTTTTGTATTTTAAAAGGCTTTTTCGCTACTAAAGTTAAACTGCTTAGCATTTTAATTTAAATATTGAACCAAAAGGGAAAGAATCTCGTACTGTTGTTTATTTCTAACAAAAGAAGAAAAAAAAGATATCTGCTACAAAAAGACACATTAAAAGTTTCATAAAATATTAAAGCAAAAAACTAAACTTTTTTCATATACTTGAGGAAAAGAGTGTTTGTTCACTTATAGCAATTGGTGAGGTTCGAATCTGATGAGTTCATACAACTTGAGGCCTATGCTTATAGTTGTTCACTTTTTTTATACATATATATATAAGTTTAGAAACACAATTTGCCATAAATAAAAATAATTAAAAATTTAATAAATTAATACATTGTATTTTGCAATATTCACTTTATCATGGAAATTTTAACAATGAGTTAGAGTAATAAATGTATAATATGGCCTTAGAATCTTATGCCGAATGTACTGCTGGATAATCACAATATCCGGCTACTGCCAAAGCTCATTCTCACATTTCCAGCTTTTCTTAAAATGAATCAGATATATAAAATTTCGGATTTTTTTTTTTTATATAGGGATTGACAGTATGTTGTAATCTTTTAAGTGTAACATACTGAGTTAAAATTACTTTTTCCATAAACAAATCTGAAAGTCATGTACCTCTTATACTCAAAGCAGTCACTTAATTTAAGAGCTCTGTTTGTGTAATAGTATGCATTTAATTTGTTTGTCTTTAATTCTGTTTTAAGATATTCAAGCCTGTTTATTCAGTCTCATTGTATTTTCTTTATAGAGCATTGTTTGGGATAAACCCACATTCCAAAGGCTCCAAGATGGAAAAGATATTTGGAAAAAGAGTTGACATCCACCCTAAAGTCCTTACACGGATTAATAATGTAAAAGATTTTTCATCCAAATGGATTCACTTCAGAAGATTTTATTTATTTATTACTTGTAAATACTTGTTGCAATAAATGTTTTTTGTATTTTTTTAAATTAGTTGTTTTCTTTACTGTTCATATTTATAGAAATGTTACTGCTTTTCTAAAAGTAATTATTTTAAACTAGATAGTACCCATCAAGATTTGACGGTGAACTACTTGTAAGTTTCATTATAAAAATTTTTAGAATTTTATTTTGTTGCTTTTAAATTGGTTAAGTATTGAAAATTTGAAGAATTGTTATATAGTGCAATATAAGGTGATAGATAGCGCTGCCAGTTAAAGATATTCAATTAATGAAGTGAAAGAATTTTAAAACAGGAGATTAAAAAGTAATTGAATGAAAAGGGCATTTATTTTTACTTGCTACAATCTCTCTCTCTTTTTAAATAACAATATTTAGTATTTTGTCATTTTTTTTTTAAATTACACGACCTTTAAATTTTTTTTATTAATTTTATTTTTAACAGGCTGACAAAAGAACTTAAACTTTGCTGTTTGCAGCAAACGATTTATAATATATAATTTTTAAATTACTTGAATTTTATTTTACATTTTCATACATTTTTTATATATTAAACCATGGATATCAAGATGATTTCTATTATAGTTCTTGTATTAATTTTTTTTTCCTTTCTTTTTTCTGTTTATATCTTCTTGATATATTTATATACTATATTATAGTACATAATAGTGATACAAAATATAAATAAAAGTTTACATCAATTTATTTAATCTATTACTACATGAAAAATCTTTTAATTTAAATATTTTTAATATAAAATTAGTAATTTAAAAAAAATATTGCCACTGTTAAATTTTACTTAGTTATAAAGTACTCAAATTAAAAAATATATGTACAAATTATATAACTTCTTCTCCTGAAGTTACATATGACATTATTAAAATGAATGAAGTGGGAATCGAACTGACAATTTCGCACTTGAAACCCAGCATATTAGACCACTCAGCCACGGTGACCTTGATCTGAGTTACTCTAAAACTAAATATGTTCTACATTTAATTTCATGCATGCACACAATTTCGCTAAAAGAACTCTCAATTGTTTCTTGCTAATTATCAAGATATATTTTCTGCGTAAATATGTATGAAGTATATGGCTGCAACAAAACACTTTTTTTTAGATTCAAATTTTTAAATCGAAACAATTTTTGTCATATAAAACAAATTATGTAGGAATGCAAAAAAAAAAGAAATTTTTGTGAGTGGATTAGTAACAATATCTGATTTTTAATGCTATACTTAATCTTTTCTTAGAGGGTTACCTACAATTGAAAATTGTTTCAAACTCAAAAATCCTCAGTACTAACCCATCATATTTAAATTCTACATGAAATTTTACCCCAGGATACCAAATTTCAAGTCATTTTCATCTAGTTATTTATGAATGTTTCAAGTTTGGAACCTCTCATGTTGAATTTGTTATTTATCATGGGAAAATTGTAATATGGATAGAATTTTTAAACCACAAAAATTACTGACATTTTTAATTTGCATAATTGAAGCTTCTAGAAATATATTTTTTTTTATCAAGCATTTTATAAGTTACAGTTCAAATACTTTTTGAAAATATCTGCTTTTGGAAATTTTGAAAGAAGCATGAATTGTCACATATATATTTTACAGAAATGGATTTTTAGAAGCTTTAAATATACAGATTCAAAATTACAGCTTACTTCATCCAGTAGTTTTTTAGTTATGTTTAAAAAACTATGTACTATCGGTTTTCCAACAATAAATAACAAATCTAACATTGTTGGTAATCCATTCATACCAGTCACATATTTATACGATGATATGCAGCAAAGAATAACTGCTTGAACAAGTAGGCTGAACAAAGCCCGGGTTATATCCCGTTAGGGGCAGCAGAGTCCCCAAACTACCCATTGGGGTCACTGAACTGCCCAGGTGAAGCCCGGCTATAGGTCCAATGACTTGTTAATTTTACGGGCAGTAATATTAAATTTATAAGGACCATATTAATTTATGGTCAGTGGGCATAAAAAATGAAGGCAACTTTTACGAGCATAATGTTAATTTACGGTCACTGGACATTAAAAAATGAAGCTATCTTTTACGAGCATAACATTAATTTACGGTCACTGGCCTTTAAAAAATGAAGCTAATTTTTATGGGCATAAAGTTAATTTACGGTCACTGGACATTAAAAAATGAAGCTATCTTTTACGAGCATAACATTAATTTACGGTCACTGGCCTTTAAAAAATGAAGCTAAGTTTTACGGGCATAAAATTAATTTACGGTCAGTGACTTTAAATTTTACAGGCATAAGTTTACGGGTAAACTTGTATTTTTATGGTCATGATAGCTTTACGGTCATAACATTAATTTTACGGTCAGTGACTGGCACACTTTTTGCCAGTCACTGACCGTAATTTAGCAGTGAGATTTCTTAGAGTGTGTCCTGCTTTATTAAGTTTTCTCATATTAAATCGGTTAATGAAAACAAACTAGTTATATGCGCTAAATTAATTAACAAACTTTAAATTTTTATTTCGTGCATCAGATTACAGATGGTGAATATTTCAATGCAAATGTTCAACAAATCGTTGATAAAGGTTAATCTAAATATTGATTTTTTTCTTCAACAAATATTGATGAAGAATAAATTAATTTTGTTTGAGATAACAGTTTATGTATTCACACTGTTAATTAATAATTAATTGGTTTTCCGCATTATTGAAATGCATCGATGGTGTTTTGTGTTATTTGTTCCTATGTAAATTTGTAGCCATTTTTACACTATTTCCGCAAGTTAGAGCACTTAGATGTTATTTGAGAGTTCAAAAAGTAAAATTTTTTGCATACATTTTTAAAAACCTTCACTTAGTGAAGCGCAATTTAAAATATGTAAATAATTTCCATTTTTTTTCACTCAATATATGATAAAAAATAATATCTTTAAATACTGATTGTACTTCTGAAAAATGTTGCTA
The DNA here is from genome assembly GCA_963931845.1 of Maratus michaelseni. Lineage (NCBI taxonomy): Eukaryota > Metazoa > Arthropoda > Arachnida > Araneae > Salticidae > Maratus > Maratus michaelseni. The sequence goes on from OZ007588.1 coordinate 421,516,369, forward strand.
AAAAGTAAATGAATTGTGTTTAAGTTTACAGTTTGCGGATCCACACTGTTGACTAATAACTGATTGTTTTTATACTGGTTTATTTAACTTAACTTGGTTTTAGTATGTAAAAATGGAATTTTTAATCAATTTTTCTTTCATTTTCTTAAATGCTGCAATTATAACAGTTATAGGAAATCCGAATTTTTAATTACATTAATTTTTATTCATATATATATATAACCTAATATATTTAAAACCTAATTATAAATTAACAAATTAATTTTACGGCATTTTCCGTTACCCGAGTGCGGGAAATACATCGCCAAATAATCTTTATAGTTAGTTACAACTGTTTACAAAAACAATGAAGTTAATTATTCCCTAAAATAAGCCAACTGGCTGTGAAACCGATTTTGAAATCTGTGACTATAAATGTAATATGGATATGTTAAAATTGTTTCCGTTACAAATACGTAAAATATTAATTCCTACAAAAATTTTACTCAAAGTTTTAAATTTATAGGGGTTACATAACACGCCCAGTCAAAAAACTCTCTCTATAATAAAAATGATCTGTTTGTTCTTTAAACTCTGTTTAAATAAATTCTAAAAAACTTGATCGTTTTCTGTATTTTTCAGATGGAACAATTATGATTTACAATTAAATTGTATTTTTCATATTTACTGTATTTTCCATATTCATTGTTATATATTATATATTTCAGTAAAACTTTTCTTTTTATGAGTAATCCTATTTCATTCAAATATTTATAGACAACTGGATACTTCTACATATTAACAATCAATTAAGAACATTAAAGTGCGAGAAATGGTTTACTCTGATAATATTTTAACTGATTAAGTGTATCTAATTAAATTGATTATGTTGTTTTTGTCATTAGTTTAAACTTTGAATGTATAGAAATATTTTTTTCCGTTGATTTACTCTACACAGCGCAGTTTATATCGAGTATCTAATCATTTATGCAGTATGCTAAAAAAACTCTTCTTTGTTAAGTTCTCTTCTGGTTAATTTTTTTGAAGGAAACAAACCAGTTGTGTGTGTTTATGTAAATAAGTATGTTCCCGTGATAAAAGGGCGCAATATTTTGCTTGCGCATGTATTTTTTTTCCTATTGAATGTATCTCCAGCCCAGTACTCCAACCCAAAATCTTTAGGTTTAATTGCTAATGCTCTTCCAATTGAGCTACCTGGACAACATCCCAGCCAACATAATTCCCTCAGACAACAACTGGTAATGGTTGGTTGGTTGGTTGCATAAGGTTTAATGGCACAAGGTCCCATTAGGGACAAGCTGCGTCAAAGTAAAAATTAAGAAAAAAAATAAAAAAATCCACCAAAAGTACTGCTAATTAAAAAACTAAAAAGAACCAAAGCTCAATGAGAAAACTATCCGGATGGGGTTACCCATCCAGATATACTTACACAGTGCCTAAAACAAACATAAATTCTTAAAAAAGTAATATAAAAGTAATACATGAAGAAATACTATCTGGATGGAGCCACCCATCCAGATGTCAGGTTAAACAAGTATAAACATTGTTAAGTATAATAATGTGAAGGATATATAAAAACTATATCTGAAAATAAAAGCCAGCATGCTTAAGAAAATGAAAGAGTGCCCCATGAGGAGTTTACCCGATGAGGTTTGTCAAAGTGGGAGGTGATGAATTAAAGTACAATTCGTACAAGTGCCGGAGGCCTGGACAGTCAATTAAAATATGATTAATAGTCAGGAGATCAAAGTAACAGTGAGGACACATGGGTGCATCCTCTCGAAGTAACAGATGTTTGTGAGTGATTCTCGAATGTCCAATTCTTAGTCGAGTCAAAATAACATCAATTTTCCTTGGATAATTCGAGGGCCAAGTCAGTATTGTCGGTTTAATATGATGCAGTTTATTATTAAATTCTAAATCCCAACTCTCTTGCCATTTATTTAGAATAAAATGTTTTGTTATACTTTTGATATCTGAGAATGGAATTTTATAATGTAGTGGGTTAAGAGCTTGTTTTGCCGCTTTGTCTGCTTTCTCATTTCCAGGAATACCCATGTGTCCAGGCACCCAACAAAATAATATATTGTAGCCACGCCTTGCCAATTGATTATAAAGATCTAAGATTGCCGAGACATAAGGATGCTTTTTAGATGATTTTATTGCATCAATAGAACTATTTGAGTCAGTATAAATGATGAAAGATGTGTTATGATGATGAGATATGTGCACTATTTCTCTCTCTATTGCAATTAATTCAGCTGTAAAAACTGACATAGAAGACTGAAGCCGATAACTAAAGCAAGTATTTTCATGATAAATCCCACAGCCAACAATATCCCCACTCTTTGAGCCATCTGTATATACATTATTATAATTCCTGTAATTTAACGATGTGCTGCAAATAATTGTTGAAAGACAGCAGGAGCAAAATTGCTTTTATCATATAATTTAAAAAAGGGATGGAGACAGACAATATTTGGAGGTTGCCATGGAGGGATCATGTGTAATGGACATGGGCTCACCTCAATGTTATTCAGTGGGATATATTCAATAATGTTTCTCATTCTTACGCCAAATTCTTACTTTCCACAACAGGAATCTGAGATGAACCAATAAAGATTTCAGGATCAGGGTGAAGACCCCGTCGTCTACAGAAATGTACACAAGAAGTTTTGTAATGGGAAATTAAAAAACCATTTTTGTTAGTCCAGCTAAGAATACTTTTGATTGCAATTTGCAATTGTCTCTCAATAAAACGCATATCCTGTCCGATACACATAATACGGAAGTCATCTACATACAGATCTCCCTTCACAGAAGGAGGAAGTTGTTTAATGATGTCATTTATTTTAATAGCAAAGAGGGTGACACTCAGGACACTGCCCTGAGGTACACCCTTTTCTTGTACATAAAAACTAGATAGTATTCCCCCAATTCGAACTTGAAATTGTCGAACGGCAAGGAAGTTTTTAATAAAAATTGGGAAGTTCCCACGAAAGTCCATGTTAAAAAGATCACGAAGGATCCCATATCGCCATGTTCTGTCATATGCTTCTGCCATGTCAAAAAATACAGAGATCAAGTGATTGCGTTTTAAAAAAGCTGTCCGTATGTGAGTTTCCAGGTTAATAAGGTTATCGTAGTTGACCTACCACGTCGAAAGCCACTTTGGAAGGCTGCAAGATAATTATTAGATTCCAATACATGCACCAGGCGGAAATTTACCATTTCTTCGAGTAATTTGCAAAGGCTACTATAAAGTGCTATTGGTCTGTAATTATTGGGGTTTGTATGGTCCTTTCCTGGCTTAGAAAAAGGTATGACAATAGCTCTGCACCAAGCATGAGGAAAAATCTGTTCCATCCATATTCTATTGAAAAATTTGAGGAGATTATAAAGAGAGAGTAGGGATAGGTGTTTGAGCATGACATAAGTTATGCCATCGTGACCTGGGGCAGATAAATTGCTATTACGTAAACAGTTTTTAAGCTCTGATATAATAAATGGTTGATTGTATGCAAATGAATGACGAGAATTAAAATTTATTCTAGTCCTTTCTGTTTGTCTTTTGTAAGTTAAAAATGGTTCTGGGTATGAGTTGGAATTAGAAATAGAAGCAAGGGTATTTGCTATTGTCTCTGCTATGTTTTTAAGAGATGTAATAGTTTGACCGTTATGTGTTAAAATTGAAATATGACTTTTGGAGTATTGGCCCATACATTTTTTCACTTTCTTCCAGAGTTCTTTGCTTGGAGTATTAGAGGTAATGTTTGAAACATATTTAATCCAGGAGTCACGTTGGCTTTTTCGTGGCACTCGTCTAGCTTCGGCTTTTGCTTTTTTATATGCAACATAATTATCATTATTTGGATACCTCCGGAAGAGGCCCCAAGCTTTCTGTTGCTTCTTCTTTGCTATTTGACAGTCCCTATTCCACCATGGCTTTCTGTGTTTATGTGTAGATGAAGTTTTTGGGATGGAAGCATCAGCAGCATTAATAATACCTTGAGTTATGTTATGAAGTGCTTTGTCAATATCTCCCTCTATCATACTATTTGTAATGTTGGCATGCATTGTGAATATTGGCCAGTTGGCTCTGTCATATATGTATCGTTTGGGATAGTTATTAGCACCTACATCAGGTATAGTCTGTGAAATAAAAGTTGGGAAGTGGTCACTGCCCTGTAGGTCATTAGAGACCCAGAAATTCCAAAAAGGATTGAGTGATGGGGAACATATTGAGATATCTATTGCATGGAAAGTGCGGGTTGGCTCATGAAAATAAGTGTGGTCACCGTTATTCAACAGGCATAATCCATTGTCAGATATAAACTTTTCAATCATTTGTCCGCGCAAGTTAGAATTTCGATTTCCCCAGATTTGTCTGTGTGCATTAAAATCTCCAATGATAATGCATGGACTAGGCAGTTGGAGAAAAAGATTATTCAGATGATTTGACTGAATATTTTGATTTGGTGGTAAATAGAGTGAACAGATCGTGATGAGATGTTTGATATGAACACGGACTGCAACAGCTTGTAGGTTAGTATTTAAAGGCACATGAGTATGGGGTAAACTGCAGGAAACAAAAAGGGCTACACCTCCAGTGACCCTGCCATTACCTGTAAAGTCATTTCTGTGAGTTACATATCAGTGTAGGTTAGTTTTGTCACTAGGTTTCAGATGTGTTTCTTGTAAAGCCAAACATAATGGTTGGTGGTCATAGAGAATAGTACGGATTTCGTCATATATATTATAATAGCCACGGCAGTTCCACGAAATAATATTAGTCATTTTGAGAGTTTTTAGGTGAGTACATCTACATCATTGGGTTCGGAGGTAGTACATATACTATCTCCTTCGTTCTAATCTAAATCCGAATCAGTGTTAAGGTTCATGCAATCAGCATCATCCATAGAATACTCATCTGTTTTCAGGTTTGATTGTTTTTTAGTTGTTCTATTCTTTTTCTTTTTGGGTGGAATATCAGAGGATTTAATTTTTGGTAAATTGTGCTTTTCAGCATCAGATCTACGACTTGGTATTTTAGAAGTAGTTTGAGAAGTTCTTTTATGGATTGGCAGTTTGGGAAAAATAGGCTGTGATGATTTAGGAAGAGCAGTTTGTGATGATTTAGGAGGAACAGTTTGTGATGATTTAGGAAGAACAGTTTGTGATGATTTAGGTGGAACAGTTTGTGATGATTTAGGAAGAACAGTTTGTGATGATTTAGGAGGAACAGTTTGTGATGATGTAAAAGGAGCAGATTGTGATGATTTAGATGACAGACTGGGATTAGTAGACATTTTGTTTTCTTTTTGTTGCGATTGGTAATTTGTTTCTATAGAGATTTCAGTTTGAGTTGCAATAGTTTGACAAGATTTATGAGTTGTTTTTGTTACGGCTGCAGCATACGATATTCCAATTTTGGGTGTCCTAGATTCAACTATTTTCCTGGCTTCTGGGTAAGATACATTCTCTTTTGTACGTATTGTTTGTATTTTCTTTTCTTTTTTCCACTGCTCACAAGATTTTGAATATGATAGATGCTCTTTTTTACAGTTCACACAACGAACTGAGGCATTGCAGTTTTCACTTTCATGGCCCACTTCACTACAACGACCACAGGTGACATTACCACGGCATGATGTTTTTGAGTGTCCAAAGCGCTGACATCTAAAACATCGTAGTGGATTTGGAATATACGCTGTGACAGAACATGACAAGTATCCAGCTTTTATTGACCTAGGTAAATTGGGGGAATTAAAAGTTAGTATTATGTGCTTGGTGGGTATTTGTACCTGATTAGGTGGTATTAGTACATCCCGACGGTAGATTTTTATCCTTCTAGCTTCTATCACATATTGTTCCTTAAGGTTCTCTACTATTTCAGCTTCCGTAACGTGTATAAGGTCAGGTTCAGAGATAACTCCTCGAGATGTATTTAAAGTTCTATGCGGACTTACAGATACAGGTATATTTGCAAAATGTGTACACTTTTTTAAGTTAGCTGCTTGAGTGCGATTTTTTACTTCAACAAGAAGTTCACCAGATCGTAGTTTTTTTATTGTTTTTGGTTCACCAACTAGTGCTTGTATAGATTTATGTATCAAAAAGGGAGAAGTCCTGTCGAAACTCCCTTCTAGACGTTTCACAACAAAAAATCTTTCCTCTGCATTGGAGGATTTATTTATATCAGTGTCAGCATTTTTATAGGACACATCTAACATGTTTGTCTCTTCTATGCTACAAGCTTTGCTTGTATCAGAGGATGTACCTTTATTTCCAGAATAGGAAGGAAAATTTTCCTCGACTTTATCAGCCCAGGACGCAGTTGGTTGTGGGGCTTCCACTTCGCATGTTTTATTTCTTTTAATTGTAGCCATAATTAGAGAGAGTTTAAAGAACGCCAGGCGTCGGGCCTGGTCACCGACCCTTCTTCTTAACCTTACTTCTGAGCGCAGGTCTCAAAAGGGCGAAAACTATTATCAACAAACCTCCACGTTTTTCGAACGTTGGATTAAACTCGATAGCATTTCCTAATATCTAGTTCTTTCACATTGGAATCAGGTAGTCAGTAGGTAAGCCTTTACAGTTCTGTCCAACCTACAACCCCTTCCACCGAAAGGCACCAGTCTCCCGGTGTTGGTCCTAACAGCCACCATACAATGTATGGCGTCCTCCGATCACAGAGCCGGAATTCGGAAAATGCCCTGCACTCTGGGACTCAAGATCAGCCTAAAAAGGTAGAACCGAGTCGAAGAAATTAAAAAACCTCAGCACCCAGAGTGTCTCACGTGAAAATAAAAGAATCCACTTTTGTATAAAAAGGAGTAATGTGGAGAAAACTTGGAAACAAGGTGTATTTTTGTCTTTTTCAAACTTTTTTAATTTTTTTTTCCTTTTTTCTTTTTTTTTCAACAAAAGAACGAAAACAACATTAGTAGAACAAAGAACAAAGTGAACAAAAAAGTTAGTAAAACAATCAAACACGAACAAGAACAAAGAGGTATAACAAACTGAAAAGAGAAAATTAAAAAGTGTGAAACAAAGAAAAAAGAATAGACAACTAAAAAGAGAAGAAGACAGGAAAGGAGGGAGATCGCTCAGGAATCCGGGGTCGCGAAACCCGTAAATACCTAAAGAAGGTATTCCCCTGGGGGACAACTGGTAATGATATCTCATCTTTTATTTGAAATAGCTCGACAGAGAAAAACAGCAGATAAAGGAAATCCAAATAAAAATGGATATGTAATTAAATAAATGAGTAAAGTTTGGTAATTCAGCAAACTTACGTGACAAGTAAATGATATTCCTCTCTTTGATAAAGTTTTTGTAAATGAGAAAGCATTAAGATAAGAATGTACAAAAGGTAACAGGTACTGTTTATCAAATTCAACAAGAACAGTAATATTAATACCAGTAATATTAATTGCATCTTTATTTTCAAAATTAGAAGATTATATTTTCAAAATTAATTTGCAATGTACAACGTAAGCAGGGTACTTACGTTCTATAGCTAACACAATATTACATTGTTAGGCAAAAAACATAATTTGTTAAATTCTAGTGAAATTTGAGATATAACTAATTGCGTAATTATGCTTGTCCAAGCCACTAATTATGCAAATAAGTTTATGTTTGAGATTTAGGAAAAAACTTTCTTTCGACCAGTAAAATCATAAGTCTATGTCTATTTTTAGATTTTTAAAACATATTTTGAGTGGGAGGAAGATAAAAGAACGCAGAGCTGTCAGTGAATCAGATATATCTCATCCTGCTACCGCAGAAGCACCATTCGTCTAAGACAGTCGTTAAACATTTCCATGTAAAATATTTGAAAAATCTGTTGATCCTGAACTTTTGCTGTATTTAAATCGACAAAAAAATTCAATAGTAGGTGCAAGATTTATTAAGAGAATATTAATAAAAAAAATTGTAAAATTTCAGATATAGGCAAAAACAGATAAACATATTAGGGCTAATTTACAACAGAAAAGAGTAACGCATTTAAAACCATTTAATTGTTTACGATTACACTTTTAAAGATTTTTCTGATCAAATACTGTACAAGAGGAGGTTTACAATAATTCAATTGCTATGTTTGCATATTCTTGTTTTACTACAATGTCAGTTCATTTAGAAGTTGTAGAGGATACATCTACAAAGGCTTTCTTAAGCGCATTAAAAAGGTTCATTTTCTGAAGTGATAAAACATCCACAATTCACAGTGACACTGGAAAAAGCTTTAAACGTGCTAATACATAAATACAAAAATATGTTTTGCAGTTTAAAAAGAACGAAGTCATTATGGATGGCTTATATCAGAGAAAAATCACTGGATATTCAATTCCCCTGTGTCACCGGCACTTTGGTTGTGTTGGTGCTCAGCAGTTGTTCGACGAATTATTGTCTCAAAACAATTTTGGGTGACATATGGTACAATACAACCCAGAATTTGTAACATTAATCACTCACATTTGATCCTGACTCAACGCCATAAAACTTTGTCTATTGTCCACAGATCCAAGTGAATATACAGACCTTACATCAGAAGATTTTTTAGTTGGCACTGCACATGCAGCATTTTCTCAGTGAGATGTGTGTCCAATCACGGTGTGTCATTTAGATCGAAAACATCTAAGACAAGCTATTTATTCTTCTACATTTTTTAAAGTGATGTATCGAAAATCACATTTACAATAAAGATCAATAACATTCAAAAATCTATAAATTTTAGGTGAATTACTTAATCCTTTATAAAGATGAAAACATTCCTACACTTAAGCTCGGAAAAAAAAATCCAGGAGCATCTTGTTTTGACAAAAAAGTTACAGTAGTGACGATTCGAAATGTTGGAAATATGTATGATTAGCTTATCAACTGTTTATGGATAGTATATTTCCTCTTTAACACAATCTGTCCACCCTGATAAAAAAACGTTCGCCGTTTTTGCCGCCATTGCTGTCATGTTTATGAAATTCTTTCACGTATTGAGTCCAGTTAAGTTGTCTCGTGGTAGCGCATGGGAGAAAAACTTCAATTTTCATAGCGTATAGGTGAAGCGGATACATGAAGTTTTACTGTGTTATGACGGATGCTGCACCGTGATTCATTCATATAAATAACTGTTCATTTCATGGTTTATATTCAAATATCTTACTTGTAGATGTATACATATTGCTTGATTTTGTCAATGTGACTATGCTTTTCCGTGTTCCGTTCTTACGATGTTGTTGATAATATTAAAACGCTATCATGTTTCGGGGATTACCCGATATTTTGCAGCTAGATAATGTTTAACTTAAGTCGAGATCATAGCTTTTGTAATAGTTTCTTTAAATTTAATTTTCAATAAACGATAGTTAAGATTTAAAATTTTTATGTCATATTTTTGCAAAATCATACTTCATCTCACTTTTCCTAAAAGTCAATTAAAGATAGGATAAAATTACAATTTGGGCCATGTTAAGTCAAACACGACCTAACTGTGGTATAATTAAACGAGCTATTGTAAAATTGTGTCACCTGTTTTATAGAGACTAAAGAAACTGAACTGCCGTCAATTTAAATCTGCAATTTTCTAAAATTATGTATTTTAGAAAATTGACTCATTCTTTGTAAGCTCTCTACTCTGCCCGTCTGTTCATTTGTGACCTCGTCCCCTTACGGACGCGTGTTTACTTTGACTGATAACGGGATGGTAAAAATTTCTACCCCGAAACGTATCCTGTGTGTTCTTTTGTTTTTATAGTATTGATACAAAATTTTATTATTTAACTGTGTATTTTGTATTATTTTGCTTTGTATTAACATCGTTCTCATTTAGTAGATTCACATTATTTTCTATGCTGTATTTCGTTAAAACTCTCGGAGTTTTAAGGCGGTGAAGTGTTTATGTACGTAAGTTTTTTTTTTTTTACAGAAAAGGGCAAAATATCGCGCTAGTGGATTTAAATAATGCTCCGTTTGTTTTTTTCCATGATGTTGCGATTTTGAAAAAAACGCAGCAAAATAGATGCTCGGTATTTTTTTTTTTTTGGGGGGGGGGGGGGGGAGATTAAATAAAACGCTGTGTACATGTTATTAATCGATATTTTCTTTTAAAGTGTACATTACAGACGGTATTTTAGAACTTAGCTATCGACATTATACTTGTTAACTTCAATAGTGTAAACGAAATTGTTTAACAAACTTTGTTTTTTGTGGGAGGGGGGGGTATCAGTGTATAAAGCTGAAGTATTACCAAAGATGCAATTATTTGAAATACGTGGTTTAAAATAGTCAGCTTAAATATTGATTTTTGTCCTGAAAAAATATTGATTTAGAATAAATGAACTCCCTTAAAATTTAATTATCTGATTTTCCTCAATAGTAAAATAGTGTGATGGAATTTATTTATTTTTTCATCCCTGTGGAAAGTAGTTGTTGATTTTCCTCTCTCTCTCTCTATATATATATATCTATGTGTGTGTAATTTAAGACTTTTTATTATTATTTTTTTTCAAAATATTCTTTGTTTAAAAAAATAAAAAAAAACTAACAATGTTAATTTTACATTGTTATCTTGAATGTATAAGATACTATGTATAAGATATACTTTAAAACTCCGTATAATTTTTTTAATTAAAAATTGTGCATGTATACTTCTAGAAAACATATTGCACATTTTTCATTATTCTAAAAATATTTATAAAGAAAACTGATTATGTTGTACTTTTTGACTAAAATATAATAAATTTCAGACAAAGTTCAATAAGTTTAATAAGTTTCAAACAAAGTGTTATTAGGGAACACTGGTTGTCACAAAACATCTTTCTAGTCTCGTGCAAGTAATGTCAGCCACAGAAGTTTCACTCATAGCTATTCATATCCACTTGACCACTTTTTCAAAATACAGGCACTGAAGCAATTTCAAAATGGCATGGCTCACAAGATGGATTTAATAAGCTGTGAGATAACAAACACACGTAAGCACAAGCTCTCGTCTTCCATTAAGATTCTTTTCAAATTCATTCTTAAGGCAGTATTCAAAAAAATATTTTTCCACCCTCAACAACTGAAAATTTTGAAACACATTTTCAGACTCATTTTTAAAAGTAAAAACATGAAACTTGGCGGCGTGATTTATGAATAGCTTTCTAAGGGACCCATGTTTTTATTTTTCGTTCAATTAATTAGAAATTGATTTACAAACAATTATTTTCGCAGTACGATATTTTTTTTTTGTTTCCAGCGCTATCGCTTCGGAAAATTCGGTTCAAAATGTCCACTTTGACAGCATTTTTTGAAATATATTCTGCCTTTATCAATAAATTTGATCAATATGGACATTATAAAGTTTCTGAATAAGAGAACCTGCCAATTGGATACATTTTAGAGCAAAAATGGATTTAAAAATGTGTCTCAAAATAAGCAGTTTGGATTTGAATACACCCTTAAGTTCATATCATTTTACTAAAATTAATTATTACACAGGTCTACAGTGAAAAAACTTTTATGGTAATTATAGCTGTTCTGAATATGATTTTGGTGTTGAATTTAAAAATCACAATAAAATTGGTGTAACACGCATCATTTTTGTGCAACATAACCTTTATATGTAAGATATGTTACAATCTGCGTATTGAAATAATGGTATAATTTAAATTTAAAAAAATTGTTTCCAAAAAACAAACTGTTTGTAGTATTACACATTCCATTAGTAAAATTTATTCTACCTTCGAAACTGGGTGAGTGAAATTTGGTTATCTGGATAGATCATTGCCTCCACACAAATATCGTTATGTTCCTTGTATAGGATGTTCTCTAATTGCGAAAATAAGCATTCAGATGTAGTATTGCCTTAGCAGGGGAATGCTAAATACTACACTGACAATTATATATTTTCTCATGTCGGTGATTAGGAGTCAAAATAGATAAAGCTTTTATGTACCCAAATCTTCCCCAGTTTTACCAAATGTTCCAGACGGTCCACAATTTTCTGTCCCTCTGATTTGAAGTCTCACCAGGTTTTAATTCAGATATTGCTATTGCTAATGATTTTCATTGTAATATAGACAATGATGCCTTTCAACTATTCAATCAAATTGAACATTCTGATTTAATTAAAATTTCGGGGTTGTTAAAGGTATCTACTGTACTTTTATGCTACTGATTAAGAGAAAAATCCTGTTACCTCCTAAAACATTTTATCATTGTGTATATAACAGGAGAGCAAAAGTTGCTACTATGTTTAACCTTAATAATGTAAAATTATTTTGATCCATTGATTACAGAACGGATCAGTTTGACTTGAGTATCTAATCATTTATTCAGTAAGTTAAATATAGAGAAACGGTGTTCCACTAATTCTCTTTTTCTCTCGCTTTAATTGATTAATGAAAACAAACCAGTCATGAATTTTAAATCAATCAACATATTTTGTATTTTTATATAATGAAGCAGTTTATAGAGTGTAAATGTTGGAAATGCATTCATGCAAGATCTGGGAGGAAACGATCAATCTAAATATTGAATTTTGTCCTGAAGAAACATTATTTTTCAACTATTCCGTCTAGAATCAAACTTGTGTAGAATCCTTGAAGATAAGTCAGACCTATGTCGCCATGGTACTTTGTGAAATGGAAACTGTACCCCCGTCCCGTGCCATCTGCACCTATACCACCGTTTTTTTAGCTGAAGGGGCATTTGTAACAACAATAACAACAAATACAAGAACAAATACCAGTGGACCCGTGCGAGGATTTCGCACCGCAGTCTCATATTTTTTAGCAATACCTAATATTTTTAGATTTCAAGGTTTAAACTTCTAAAGAAAAAATAAGGATAAACTTATATATGCAAACAACATTAGTCAAGTCAGACTATCGTCTCATTTATTCCATCAAAGTTACAGTAAAAATGGATCGAAGATAGCAAAAGACACACGAGAGAAAAAAAATAAAAATCTTATTTTAACTGTATTAGAAGATGACGTCATACGCTTCTTGAGTAACATGAAACAACGAAAAATAAATTGAATCCATTTAAAATACTATTTGATTTAATATAATAAAGCATACATTTTATTCTACACGTGAAATACCACTCCTTCGATTGATCTATGGTGTATTTTTCTTCTAAGCATTTGAATTTCAGTTATATAAAATAATCCCATGCGGAAAAATCATACTTTATCTACTTCTACTACTTGTACTATTTATTTTTTATAAACATTGTTGAGCATTACATAATGCGATATTGTATTTTTGTGACTACAATAATTTGACGAAAATCTTTCATTTCATTTATGAAAGTAATCTATTTAATTTTTAATTAACTGTAATTTTTAATCAAAACATTTTTTAACGAAATATGAGTGTACTATGTCAGAAACCGCTTCCAAGAACATTTCGACTGATACCTCATTCGTTGCTGTGCATTTCATAAATTCATAGAAAATGATGTTGACAACAGAAATAATATATATGATGATTAATTGAGAATAACATTGTTTTGGTATGAACAATTAAGAATCCACACAGTGGAAATATTAACTGGTTCTGGTGTGGGTCATGTCATCGAAAAGGTTTTACTATTATTTTTTTTAATGCATAGTAATATATTATCTTTACTCGTTTTACATAAATTAGGGCAATTAATTTATTAATTGAGAGTTTCATACTCTTTCAAATATTTCTTTATTTAAAATATCCTGCAGATTTTACGACCTGCAGATGGCTTTACGATTATGATTTACGGTTATTTCTGATGATTAATTGAGAATAACATTGTTTTAGTATGAATGATCAAGAATCCACACAGTGGAAATATTATTAACTGGTTCTGGGTTGAGACATTTCATCGAAAAGGTTTTACTATTTTTTTTTCTAATGCATAGTGTAGATCATCTTTACTAGGTTTACGTAAATTAGGGCAATTAATTTATTATTTGAGAGTTTAATACTCTTTCAAATATTTCTTTATTTCTAACTAGCTGATCCGCCCGGTGTTGCACGGTCCCGTAAAAAAATAATACGAAACTCGTTATCACTCTAAAAATTGCTGCAGGAAATCGTTCATCTGGTAATAATTTGTCTTTCGGAAATTAAATAGAGTGATGGATCCCGAAACGGAAGTAAATGTAATACCACCCTTTCAAAATTCTGGATCATATGATTCAAAGCGGGTCAGTTTTTGGTCAAAATTTAAAAAAAAAAAAGGTTTTCGCCGGATTTCACAAAATGTGCATTTTCGGAATCATAAAAATAAACTACGTACAGAATGCGAGTTTTGATTCGATATCTTCAATACTTTTCTTAAAACTTGAAGATGAATGAAAATGAAACTATTTCGTTATCTGTTATTATACAATCGATAACTTTATTTTGCAGTTTCAATAAAAATAGCCATTTTCGGCGCAAGCGCATAAAAACATTTATTTCCACCGCCAGGGATGCATTATCTTATAAAAAAACTTCCAATACGTGTCCCCGCTGCATCTGATACCGTGTATAACAGACGTGCTACACACGGGCTGCAAAATCTTTTAGTTCCACTTACCACCACCAGGAAGAGCATACTGTTATAAATAAACCTCTTTTTGAACGAAACTCCGGCACTCGTTCCCTCTGCTTATGGAAATGTATAGAAGTCGTGCTGTGCACGCGCTGAAAATCTTTTAGCTCCTATTTCCACAGCTATGGTCACCAAATCTATGTCTTAATTAATTATCTATATCTTAATTAGTTCATATAAAGTTGAATGAATGAATTCTCGTTGAAATTCTCGTCGGGTCTTTTGCTTGAATCGGACAAATTTTAAATGCAAAATTTGCAGTTCCACTTCGCACCGCTAGGTGGTGCACTCTGCTCTAAATAAAACTCTTTCTGATCGAAACTCTGGCACGTGCCCCTGTTGCCTACGACACAGTATAGCAGGCGAGCTGCACACGAGCTTCAAAATCTTTTAGTTCCATTTTATACCACGAGGTGGCGCTACATCAGTATATTAATTAGTTATCCATATCTTACTTAGTTCGTGTTAAGTTGAGTGAACTATTTCTCGTTGAAATTGGCCCCATAGAACACGAGAAAATACCCCTCCCTGGTGATTAATGTTCAGACATAGTGGTAGCCAAGGGCTGAGAAAATGATATACCAAAGTTTATCTAATAACTTTAGGACCTGAGAAAATGTTTTGTTTGAATCGGACTAATAATAAAAAAGTTCTGATTTTGGAGCAAGGGGTAAGCAGGGAGTTTCGATTAGAGCAATAACGCGATATTCAAATTACAACCGACCCCCCCCCCACCCCACCCCGACAGAATTCAACCAACGACGTTAAAGAATTAAGAATTATCATTAACTTTTGAAACAGTAACAAAATGACTTTTTTTACTTTTTTTTGGACATACAAAAACAGTAGGTTATCGTTGTTAATTTCTGAAATCAACTACATGAATGACGAAAAAATCACAACTCGCTGTACGAATTGCAACCAGCTGACGATTTTTTTCATCTGCCAATCTCAATTGCCTGATTGACTTCCCACTGTGTCTTCAAACCTATAAGCTACCAATCACAACTGTCCTCTAACGGTGTTTGACTTCTAGCAGCATCAAGTGACGTCATACTCTGCAAAACATGAAAAAAGGCTAAAAAACGCATAAAAAATGAAAATTAAAAAATAATCTAATAAAGAAATCGGGATAATAAATAATCCGTCCTTCCCTTTTAAAATCAAGATTTTTTATCTGTAAAGAATTATCAATTTTCTCCAAAATAAAAAGAGAAAAAAATGACGATTCTGAGAGTAGCTGAGGCTGAAATGGAAGAAAACTCCGAACCAATCCAGCATTCTGACAAAATTTCTGAGTATCGAAGAAAAAAATTCACCAAAAATTCGAAAATCACTGTACGAATTTTGCATAAACTTTATTGAAAAGAGGACAAAATTTTATGTAGTGGGCTAAAAGTTTGGAACCGGATTCCGGTTACTAATGTGGAAAAATCGTTGCGAAACGTGTAAAAATACTTTGAATCGCAAAGAAATTTAATTTTAAAAAATCTATTCAAAAATTCCAAAATTGGACTTCGAGGTGCAAAACCACATACATAACATACACAGAGGTAACTTTCCACCTAATTTTGTAGCTCTGCGTGCAGCGGTCTCTTCAGAACACAAACGAGAAATACCAGGGCTACGCTAGATACCGGGCTTGCTCATTCATTATCATGACGTCACAAATGGTGGCTAGCCGCTACCAGCGATTGGTTCAAAGCGAAACGACAAAATGAAAGACATACAGCGATTGGCACAAAACGACGGGCTCGTCGCTTTGCACCAATCGCTGGTCGCGGCCAGCCACCTTTTGTGACGTCATAATAATGAATGAGCAAGCCCGGTATCTAGTGTAGCCTTGGAAATACACACACAAACTTCCTTCTTTATTATAGTCAGAGATATCCTGCAGATGTTTCTTCTTTACGATTACGGAATACTCAAAAACTCTTGAGAAAACACGAACATAAGTAATAATGGAAACTAAATAGTAAGACGTTAGTATGAAAATTGTACTTTGTACAATAATACAAGCGGATATATACAATTGTTTGCTAAAATAATACAAGAGTCACAGAATCAACCTAAAGAATCCTCTGAATAATGTAAAATCTATTGTTAGCAATCAGTTATTGCTTTACACACATGTACTAACTCATTTTTACCCACTCTTTTAAACATCCAATACAATCCAATCTTTTAATAATCCAGAATTTAATAGAAAAACCCTCCTTCATGTTATCTTAATATATTATGTTTTTTTTAAAGATCAAGGAGAATGTTTTGATTGTATTTAATTATTAATAAGCTTACATTGTTACTACTGAAATATTTCTCCTCTGTTTTGATGTTCGTATATTTTATTTTGTTACAATTTTTAATTAATATTTAAAAGTATTATTTGTTCAAATAGTTTTGTACAAACAGAGTAATATTGTATAAATTTACTATATATTAAAACAAATATTTTTTGTTCAACTTTATCTCTATAAACATAATTACTATTTAGTTAATTCTATTACGTATTAACAATCAGTTAAGAACAAAGCACTACGAGAGCTGATTTACTGAGATAATTATAGAATTCATTAAGTGTATCTAATTAAATCAATTTGCAATTTGCTTAACCTATATCAACGTAGAACTGTTTTGTTACGTTGATAAACGTGCAATTTAGTTTACATCGAGTATCTGATAACTTATGAAGTATGTTAAAAATAAAAATACCCTGTTTCAGTAAATCCTTCTTTGTTAGTCATTCTCCCTGTTTAGTTGATTACTCAAAACAAACAAGTTGTGTGAGTAAAATAATTCAACAAACTTTGATTCCTTATAGTGTGAAACAACTTAAATTGTTTAAATATTTGTAACGCATTCATTCGATGTATAATGACAAAGAATCAGTTCGAATACTGATTTCTGTCCTGAACAAATATAGATTGAGAATAAATATATTTTGTTTGGAGAACGGTTTTCGAATTCAAGCTGTTAAAATATAATTAACTGATTTCACGCATTGGTTAATTTCATCGATATAATTTTAATATTATTTATTCCTATGGAAAAGAGCTGCTGATTTCAACCTTCCTGTAAAATATAATATAATATAATTTTAATTAATTTTTCAATTGATTTTTAGCAGGGAAATTACGCCTGAAATTATTGAATATTAAATACGTGAATTTACACTTTGCTAATAAAAAGCGTACAACCGACAGAGTGAAAGTACAGAAGACCTTCCCATCTTGTACTGCGGTTGCAGACTTCCCGACATATGTGAGTGAGAGGTGCCAAGCTGGGTGTCGTCTTCGTAGCTCAATGATAGAGCACTGGAGCGTTATCCCAATGGTCCGGGTTCGATTCCCGCCATATACATTTTTCACTCTCTCGGTTGTACGTTAGCACTGCGTAAATTCACGTATTTAATATATAATATAACATATAATTTTAATGTATATTTGTGTGAATGATTAAAAAAAATTCCAGGGCTGTATGGCAGAATGAAACAATGGAAAGTGTATGGTACCTTTACTCACCTAAAACATAATAACTTCAAATTACTCTCTTCACTTCTCTAACAAATGACAACATTAATTTTATACAATTTTCTAAAATTTATAGGATGTATATAAAGTGTGTATTTATTCAAAACTCCCTGTACATTAATATTTTAATTACTAATAACACTTTACAAGACTTTTGTTCATGAAATGAAATATATACGGTTACGTTACTTTGGGTATCTACATCTAGGTAAAAAATTTTAAAAAAAACAGCACGTCAGTTTTTTGAAATATTTATTAAGAAGATTTTTACAAAAAACTACATCTAAATAAACAATAAACAGTTAAAAATGGGTAATTTTTTCCCTTTTTTATAAATATTTACATCTGTATCTCTCACAACAGACCAACTATAGTCACCTAGCATATTTTGGTCCCAAAAACCTTAATAATTTTGCTGAAATGATTTTAAATCTTGGTGAATCCGCTCACCATGTTCATCACTCATACCACCAAGATTTTGTGTGAAAAGAATCTAAATGGGAATGCAAAAAACGAATTTTTAGTGACATATTTACACCCATACGCTTGTAATTTTGCAATAAATTTTCAGCAATCTCTTTATAAATACTGACTTTTGTACTAGGAGCAAGCGATTTCCCCTGTTGCATCCTGGAGCCAAGTAATTCCGCTTTTGACTTAGACAACTGCATATCTCTTATAATCTCTTATAAGATCGTTGAGTTCAGACTGGGTTATTAAATGTGGACTCTCCTCATCATCGACAAAGTTACCTGAGCTTGATTGTTCACTGTCACTATGCTAGTGCATTGTAATACTGCTTGATGTATCTGTGTGAGTTTGGTCACTTCTGCCCGGTGATGTGGTAACTGGTAAATCCTCTGAATGAAGGACCGGCTTAGTCACTAATGGAACGACTGCATATTTTATGCTATCTTTATTTTTTGAGTTAAAACCGAAAGTTTTTGTTAAACAAAAGTAACAACCGGTTACGTGGTTAGTTGGCTCTCTCCATATCATTGGTTTACCAAACTTCAGTGATCTATTTCTACCTGAATTTCAGGTGCTCAGGACCAATCTACAATTAGTGCAAATCACATTGAGGAACCCAATTTTTATCTTGATTTGACACCGGAAATCCAAAATAATGTAAATAGGCTTCTTGCAATGGTATTGTTATAGGAAAACCACGATTTAACTGAACAATTTTGCCACAAACATAACAAAATCGGTATGGATGTAGTTTAAACACTGTCTAGATGACATTTTTATACAAAAATAAGACTTTTGAATCACACCGTTGTTTACAAAATAAAACGATAAACGTATTTAAACAAATGCGGGTAGATAAAAAACAAAGACCTTCATATCTCAGAATTGTGACGTGCTACAAAAAATAAAGAAAATATTTTTTAACTATCGTCCCTAGCCTACATAAATAATATATGTTTCATTTCATGAACCAAAAAAATTTTTTTTTTTGTAAACTAGTGTAATTTTGAATAAAAGATTTTAGAAAACATTAATTAAATAATCTTAAAACTGACTGCATAAAAAAATAAAAAAATAAAAAAATATATAATTTAACAAATTACAATAACCATTGGGGAAATGTTCCGAGAGCTTAAAACAAAAAATTAAATAAAAATTTACCGTACTTTCGTATTATAGCGGCCCCAACAATCATGATTATGTCAAGGTTGCAGTTATGATTTCGCCAAGATTATCGAAAGGCTTATATATGCATCCCATATACGCATATATATATTCCAAACACTCCTATATGTTCCATATACGTCATTATACACACATTATTTACGTCTTACATGTCGTATATACATCATATATACATGTCATATATATACATCATATATGCATCATATATGACTATAACTTGGTCACATACGTCAAGAAATGTTATATATATATCATTATATTATTATAATGTCATACATGCTTTATAATTTGGCGATAAATCTTGGTCGCTAGGCGATTCATCCTTGGGGCCGCTATAGCACGAAAGTATCAAATTTACAATATATTAATGAAAACAGAAACAAACCTGTTATATATATATCATATATTATTATAATGTCATATATGCTTTATAAATTGGCGATAAATCTTGGTCGCTTGGCGATTCATCCTTGGGGACTGCTATAACACGAAAGTACCAAATTTACAATATATTAATGAAAACAGGAACAAAAAAAATAAAGTGACGACGTCAAGAGGTCCATTCTTGACCGAAAATAATAACCATTTTCCAAATGGTTAATAATACTTTCAGGACCGTGCGAAGAGAAAACTGCGTCCGGGGCAAAGTTTCAATTTGGCACCTCTCCCCCCCCCCCCCCCCCCCCACACACACGCACACCAACTCCTTATTTTTGTGACAGCCGTCACAAAATTGATAAAGTTCTGAAACAAAAATAAATGCTATTGAATAAATATTTCGCGTTTATTTTCGAACGTTAAAAGTTTTTATTTTAATTCAGAAATTCCAAAAAACTAAATAACATAAGAGAAAATTGCACTTATTTGTTAGAGATCATGATTTTTGCAACAAAATAAAAAAAAGAATGTCGGAGAGAGAAAAAGAAATTCCCCAGAAAATGATCGACGGCCCAAAAATGAATAATTAAATAAATAAAACCATGATTGGTAGTTGGCCCCCTTCGCCCCCCTCTTCGCACGGTTCTGAATACTTTTGAATGAATAATTTTAGAAAAAATTCATTCACTCCTATTCTATTAATATCACATGGAATAAAAAGATCTGTGTTTCTCTGTTTTAGATGACACATTAATGAATTTAAAATGAGGTTACATTTTTAGAAGAGTAAAACGGTTTTCAAACGGGTACGCAGTCCAAAATTTCACATTCATACCAATTGATATACATTAAATCACGTTTTCAAACATATGTGCTGAAGAATCTTTAAACTTGAAAAACTCATATGAAGAAATGCACGGGAATTGTGAAAACCTACCCGTGTGACATTCAGTGCCGTTCTTCGTTACTGAATATGTATATTGTATTTCAATTTCATGAATATGCATTTTGTATTTCATTAGAATTTTTAATTACAATATAAACTATTTTTCTTTCACTTATCATTATACAAGATTTAAAAAATTAATAATCATTACTAATTTATAACATGCTTTATATAAACACACACATACATATCTATAAGTGTGTGTGTGTGTATTTCTATATTTATTAATAATCAGCTAAGAGCAATGCAGTGAGAGAAAGGATTGTCAGATAATTATGGAATCCATTAACTGTATCTAATTAAATCAGTATTGTTGTAGTTATGCAATTATCTTAAACTTTAATAATGTAGAATTATCTCATTCCTGCGATAAACGCACAGATTGGTTTACATCGGGTATCTAATAACTTATGCAGTATGTTAAAAATAACGATATTCTATTTCAGTAATTGTATTTCAGTAATTCTTTATCTGTTTTGTTTTCTCTTGATTGAATTATTTTATGAAAATTAAACAGTTTTGTGCTTTAAATCAATTGCACAGCTTCAAGCTTTCATTTTAAGAAATAGTGTAAAGTATTTATACATTTTCAATGCATTCATGCAACATATGAGAAAAAACAATTAATCTAAATACTTATAAAATTCTTTTGAACAAATCTAGACATTTGAAATTCAATGTGGTTTTTTTCGTCATCAGTACCTAGCATAATTATAAGTTTTGATAATTATATCTTAATTGATATCTGTTTATTTCTAAATCCGCACACACTAGCTAATTTTTTAAATATTTTCATTTTTATATTGATATTTTTAAATTTAAATATTTTAATTAAATTCCTTCAAATTGGTGGTAAACGGGTCACTGCATTGTTGCAGAGAAAAGGCAAAATATTGTTTTTTTTTTGTTTTGTTAGACCTTTATTGATGCTATTTTCTCATTATGATTAAAAAGAAAGATATTTCTAATTTAAATGAATGGCATTTCAGCTCATTAAGAAGCTGAAGTGTCCTAAAAGTTAACTTACAATATTTTTTTTAAGTAAGGACCAATTTAAAAACATTTATCTGTACATTTTACTATAATTGCGTTTAAAGGACATCATTTCGAGAGATTTTATATTCAACTTCATTGAAATTAGACGCCAAAGTTTTAGAAGAAAACACTTTCATCCGTGAAAATGATGTCATTTTAATGAGTCGGTTGACTGTAAACGTGCATTTTATTAAGAAAACTGACAATTTTTTCGATGATTGTGCCTAATGACGGAATTTATATTGGCTTTTCATTTCTGTTGTACTACGATTAAGCCCAAATGATTCTTAAACATTTTTGGTCATGTTGTGCTCCCAGAATGCCGTACGTATTTCCTTTTAAAACATAATATTTTGTTTAAATTACGAATCCAACAAAATTGTTTATGTGGTGTCCGTTAGTGTTAATGTAGTATTGAAGACTGACTCAGAAGCTCAGGAGACAGCCACATTTTTCTATCTCGTTTCGTTCTTAGAAAACCTGGATATTCCTTTTTTTTTAAAGCCAAAAATGTTTGTCTAAAGTTTTAATACGAGTGAGTTGTTAACGTGGTGTCCTTCATTGTCAATGTAGCGTTGATGTTTGTTTAAAAAAATGTTCTATTAGCGTCAGCCAGTGTATTGAAGTGTATCTCGGAATCTGTAACTTCCACATTTTATGATAAGAATTTCGATTTTAAGCCCAGAACTGCCTAGGCTTTATCTTTGTAGATCAGGATTATGTGATGTCCATTAGTGTTAATGTAGTATTGAAGACTGACTCAGAAGAACAGGAGACAGCTGTACGATTCTCTATTCTATTCTTTCGAATTCAATCAAAACTAATTTGAGTAAAATGAAAAATATATTCTAAAACTTACGTGTGGTTCAGTGATCTAGTAAACTAATCTAAGCTAATCAATCTATTTACGGCACAAAAGGACATTTTATGACATTTAAAATACATAAAAGAATATTAGCGCCAAGTATTCGACGCATTACATCTAGAATCTACATGTCAACAATACAATTATTTCTCTTCAGTTCACATGAAAATATGAGTTCAAACTACGCATGCGCTGGCTAAATAGCTATTTCACAAATTAGCCGGAACAACAGCCACATTTTTCTATCTCGTTTCGTTCTTAGAAAACCTGAATATTCTTTTCTCTTTAAAGCCAAATATGTTTGTCTAAAGTTTGAATACGAATGAGTTGTTAACGTGGTGCTCTTCATTGTCGTTGTAGCGTTGTTGTTTGTCTCGACAAAATTGACAACTGCAATATTTTTTGTCCTTGTTATGAGTATGGCTGTTTTAACCCATTAAAATTGTTTAAGTGGTGTCTCTCAGTGTGGATTCATTGTTGTCTGCCTCAGAAGCTCTGACAACTACCAAAAATATCCAGATTAGTGTCGCTTCCTGAATGGCCTATTTTTTTTCTTTTCAAATGCGAACCTATTTGTCTGAAGTTGGAATCGGACTAAATTGTTTAATTAGCGTCATGCAGTGTCGACTCAGTATTGAAATGAATCTTGGAATCTGTAATTTCCACATTTTATGGTCAGAATCTCGATTTTAAGCCCAGAACTGCCTAGGTTTTATCGTTGTAGACCAGGGCCTTTTTGTCTAAAGTTCAAATACAAAGAAATAATCTGTGCATCTGTTACGGAATGATGGTGATGCTCAGTGATGAATTTTCTAAAGTCATGTCCAAAATTACAGTGATGTTCCGATTTTAAGTCATTTTTGAACACAAGCAAATGAGTCAGAATGAGGAATAGCAATACACACTAGCAAATCGATCCATATTTTATGAAATTTATAGTTAATGGAAATTGTAGAATGTAATTGCATGAATTTCAACGCAAAATGCAAGCCCATTCAAGTCAACTTATGAAGAAAGAAAAATTTAAATAATAAAATTTATGATTATTTTCACAAACTGGGAAAAAGGTAGATATCTAAATTAATGATGTTTTAAAAGTAAGATTACAAACTGATTTTATTTCTTATTAATCGTTTTTTTTTGTTGAATTGGAAATTTTTTCATAAAGATATGTAAGGACTTGCTCATTCTGTGGTGGCTTTTTTCAACAATTCGTAAATGCTTACGATCAACTCCTATTGATATTGATATATCTTTCCTGAGGCACAGTCCATCATAAAACCCATCATTTCTCATATAGTGATAGAAAAATTAATAAAAGTATGGCTTTCAGTTACAACCCTGATAAACCAGTACACCATTTTACACATTTACAGAGCAGCCCCCCAAAAAAGCTATGTGTATATTTATACTGCTGAAAATTAGTTAAACGCAAGGAATCGATTTTGATTTTTTTTTACGTAAAATATGGACAACTTTGGACTCTGTTGTTGTCTCAGAGTACATTACAATAAAAAAAATCAGTATGGAGGAAAATAAATTCCATTAAAGCAGGTTATTCAGGTTTATTGCGATTACAAAATACATATTATGTATGCAATTTTATCTAAATGTTAAATTGAAAAAATAACATAAAATCTGTGTGTGCTTATAATGTCGTCCAACCTATGGCATTTCGATCACATCAAATATGTTATAAACTACAAAAATTATTAAATTGTTTGAAAAGTCAATCTCTGAGGTGATTTAATTTTATTTTTTTAATCGTCGCTAGATAGTCAATTTGGATGTGGAGATTAAATATTTAGTCTAAATTCTAGTATTAATTGAAAATAAATTAACTTCGGTTTGCGGTAATTGTTTTTAAAGTCACATGTTCGAAATATAATTAAAAAAATTTCCGTGCTGGTGAAATGAATCGAGAGAGTTTTTATATTAATATATACAATGTAATGTTGTTGATAATTTTGCTCTATTCTCAAAAAATAGAGCAATTTATGTGTCATGCGACAGTTGAAATAAATAACATTTCTAATACAAAGTATTTAATCCAGTTTCTATAACTAAAAATTTGAAACATGTAATTCAAATATTTAATGCACAGATATTAAAAGTATTTTTAAATACAAGTAAAATTAATTTTTCAAATAGTAAAAACATATCTAAGTAAAAGAAACTATATAACTAAATATATATCACTGTTTTTTCGAAGGATTTTTCAATTTCAAACCAAAACAGAGATGGCGTAATTTCATCAAATTAATATATATTTTATCGTTGATCCCTTTCAAAATCAACTGAAATATAAAGAGCAGTGTACTTATTATGGAACTAGAAAGAGAAGTTATGCAGTAAACACAGATTAGGAAACACTTTCCAACACAAATGATTACTTGAGATTCCTTTTAATAGGGTGAAAGGTGATATCTAAGTAAAAAAATTGGAGAAAGCATAACACATTGAAAAACCCAATTTCAGAAATTGCCTTCTACACTTTCAAAAGTATTCAAATTCTTTTGTGAAAGCATGTATATGATCTATAGATTTGTATGAATACTGCATAGCATGCTAAAATTTAGTTCAGTTAGGAAACATATAACTCAAATAAAAATTGCCCTTTAGCAAGTTACGTCAGTTACTGAAAATATACTGGAACCATTTTGTGCAACCCTGTATATGATCCATAGAATTTATACACACCAAGTAATAAGCAAAAAGTTAGTTAAATTTAAAAATTCATACCACAATTGAAAACGCTCCAGCAATTATCGTTCATACACAGTATTGTTAACAAATTATTTGCGTACCCTTGTAAATGAACGATAAATGTTACGCACACAACATTCTAAATTAAGCAGTATTGTAGTGTACCTCAGTGATGTACAATAATTTAAATACTTTTGAAATAATATAACTTCATTGAAATATATTGCAAACAATTTTTTTCCATATACCATAATGCAACGGAATTCTTTTGAATATCCCTGTTAACGAATTTTAAATTCAACACACTTTATTTTCAACACGAAGCATATCATCAGAAACTAAAACAATATATATGAATTACTTAGCAATCAGAGTATATTTATGTTAATCAGAGTGCGGAAGACAGACGGCATGACAAACCGGAATCATAAAAATT
The DNA here is from genome assembly GCA_963931845.1 of Maratus michaelseni. Lineage (NCBI taxonomy): Eukaryota > Metazoa > Arthropoda > Arachnida > Araneae > Salticidae > Maratus > Maratus michaelseni. The sequence goes on from OZ007588.1 coordinate 421,542,483, forward strand.
TAAAACTATGTGGGAAAATGTTAAACAACGTGACCAAATTAAAAATATAAATAGATTTTCTTAACATCTTTACTAAGTTTTATAAACGATACATATGGCAAAATTATAATTAATATATTTTATGACTTCTCAGGCTATGAATTATAATACTGATTAATTATTTTAATCTACAAGGGTACTTTTGTTGAACTCTACATAAAGCATGAGTACCCAGTACGCGGCCGTGGGCCGCAGAGTTACAGCTTTAGACAAAAAGAAATCTTTACTTTATTTAATTCAGAATTTATATCCTTAAATAATGCGATTTACTTTTCGCAAATAGCGGCATGAGAATAGTTTTCGCCAAAGTAATGAGTGGCACTGATATAAAGATTTAAAACAGAATACTCCTATGTTGCTTTCAATGATTCAAACTTTCTAATATATATATATATATATATATATATATATATATATAGATAGATATATAATTTTTGTTTAATGTTTTGAGAATGAAAACTAAAATATCTTCTTAAAACACCATCAAAAACTTTAAAATGCGTTAGGCCTTACGAAAGATCTGAGTCTTTCTTCGTCAGGCGCAAAAAGACATGCTTCTACTATGAAAGCGGCAGCAAGACTGAAATGAGAGATAAGGGGGAGGGAACAAGCTGAAACAACAGCCAATAGGAAAACAGAAGACAACTGCCAACCACAGAAGAGTAAAATCAAAACAATGGACTACAAAATAGAAGAGGAATAAGGAAGGGGAAAAATAAAAATAATAAAAATAAAAATAAATAAATTAAATAGAATAAATAAATTAAATAGAATAAATAAATAACATAGAATAAATAAATAAAATAGAATAAATAAATAAATAAAATAAAATGAATAAATAATAAATATTTATTTATTTATTTATTTATTTATTTATTCATTTTATTTTATTTATTTATTTATTCTATTTTATTTATTTATTTTTTATTTATTCCTCTTCCTTATTCCCCTTCTATTTTGTATTCTATTGTTTTGATTTTACTCTTCTGTGATTGGCTGTTGTCTTCTGTTTTCCTATTGGCTGTTGTTTTCTACTTTCCTATTGGCTGTTGTTTTAGCTTGTTTCCTCTCCCCTATCTCTCATTTCAGTCTTGCTGCCGCTTTCATCGTAGAAGCACGTCTTTTTGCGCCAGACGAAGAAAGACTCAGATCTTTCGAAAGGCCTAGTGCATTTTAAAGTTTTTGATGGTGTTTTAAGAAGATATTTTAGTTTTTATTGTTTTAAACGAGTTTCAACTTATTTTATTTGTTTTGAGAATATCCTTAAATTTTTGTGTTTTTATACTACAAACATTATTATTGTTTTATGTAATACAGAGTATCTAGTGTCACTTTAATCAATGTGCATCAAAAGTTATTTTGTATGCAGCAGAAATATTTAAAGGTAAAAGGTTGTTTATTAATGCAATTATGATATTTTGTTTTTAGTTGTTAAGGCTGAATTTTCAGATATTGTTAAAAGATAAAAATAACATTTATTCTATTTTTTAAATTATATTTGTGTAAAATTGCTTTTACTCTAATAAAAAAACTAAAAAAAAAAACGATCACAGCTAAAACTTAAGATTAAAATTGTTATCTCTACCCAAACATTTTCCACAACGAAAAAGAAAATTTGAAGATATGCGCATACATCCATAGCTTTAGCATTCGCTGGGAACATGTCATCTGCCCTGCATATCGTAGACAGAAATAACCCAGCTGCACTGATGTCTCTCTCTTCCCCTCTTACTCTCCCCAGTATGAATGGTATGTCGTCATGGGACGAGAAATCATATCATAATATACTGCATACGTTTGTCACATAAAAGTACATCTGTCATTGGATACAATAATGTTATTTCTATAAATACTTTCATAATAGTAGCGCTAATCAATATTAAAATAATCATTAACTGAATCTAAAAAAGTGCATCGAATAAAAGAGCTTATACACTATTAAAAAATACACATTGTTTGCGTTTATTTTGTAATGGTTGTAGAATTTGTTGCATGCAAACTCCCTTTAATTTAAAAATCAGAAAAAAGATTATATTTTGAACACTGTAATTTAAAAAGATAAGTATACTAGTTCTAAATATCGAAAAAAGTGTATTTTTTCACGAGCACTTACTTATCAAGATTGTTTTTTTTTATTCAATGAATATCACATTTCAAACCTTACAACATATATTTAAATTTATCATCATATTCAACTGCACTTCCAAACTTTGTATAGCAAAATATCCAATACAACAGTAGATCGTCATCTTAATTTAATGTTAAATAATGATAGTCTTTATTTCTCAAAATCATTGACTAACCTAAGAAAAAAATTTGATTCATAAATATATTGATTTTAGTGAAATTATATTGCTTCAGAATTACATACATCTAGAGTAATAATTATGCAATTGCTTCTCAACAAATTTAACACACACACACATAATATATTATTAAATACAACATGTGTTCACAGCCATAGGGGGTACATTTACACTACAGACGATGTTGATAAGTTGGAAACTCACATATCTTTTGCGTTTGGAAAATTATCTGAAGGCCAATAAAAATATATTGATGTTTTGGAGGGATGTATGAAGTGTACTGTTACATAATTTTCCTCTTGATTTTGTACCATCACTGTTGTACCATCAATATTTTGTACCGTCCTCAAGGTGGGTGACGACGACGTCAATCTGATATACAAGCTACATACTTTTGTATTGTGACGTGAGACGTGGAGGCACGTGAATTTAGTTCATCATTAAAATTATAAATAGACTGATCAGTAGGGTTGTCTAAAATTTGGAAGGTGAAAATTTGTTCCCTTCTGTTTTGTTCCAATGTACTAAAAAATAAAGCAGATAAAATTTGAGAGCATTTCAGTAAAATTTAGAGGTAGCTCAATGTAATTTAAGTTTGCAACATTGTACTACAGTGGCACCCAGTGAGTAAATATCATTTGAACTGCAGCTTTTATCAAATTGTTTCTATACCATAACTTTTTATCAGATTGTTTCTAAACCATAACTTTTTATCAGATAGTTTCTAAACCATAACTTTTTATCAGGTAATTTCTAAACCATAACTTTTATCAGCTAATTTCTAAACCATAACTTTTTAGCAGATAACTTCTAAACTGTAACTTTTAGCTTATTCTAAACCATAACTTTTGTGAGATAGTTCCTTGGCTTTAAACAGCTTTACAACATTTTCACAGTGTGTTTATAGCATGTTTTGATTTCCAAAGTGAAATATTTAACAAGCATCTGTAATCAGGATCATGTCTTCACTTTTGTTTTTTTTAAAAAGAAGATTAAATATTTTTCTGTAAAGTATAATACTTAATTATAAGTATTATTATGGCAACATCATCTACTTCAACAAGATCAAAAACAAACATTTATCTCCTTGGTTCTACTATAACTGAGCTTACTGGCAATAAACTACCTTCAATATGCCTGGCACTGGGTCTTTTTTTACATCACCATGTTGAAATGAACAATACTATAAGGGAGTCTTCAGCAACTACAATAAGATAAATTACAAAATTTTGGCAGAAAGCTAGAATCCCAGTGCAAGAGCTCAGAAATAGTCAATTAAAGCTGGAAAAATTGTTTGAGAAGTGGAGGCTATTAAAGAAAAAGAAAAATAGAATTACAGTTACCCAAAAGAGCAAAGAAGATGAATTTATTTCGAAATTTGATGATCTGTTTGATATTGCACATGCTAATGCTCTTAACATGATAAAAATATCTGAGGATAAAGACTTCCTGTTAGCACAGCGTGAGAAAGGGAGAAAGGGTTCTGTGCTAGGTGTGGATAAGTGTTTGGAGAAGAAAGAAAAAATGGCAGATTTAAGAAGGAAAGCTATCTCTGAAAGAAATCAAAGAATGAAAGCAGTTTTTGAAGAAGCAGAAGCAACTGTTCATTTATTATCGTCAGAAGAATCAGACGAAATTGAACATGAAGTCGAGCAGGCATCATTCCCAGTAACAGAGAAAGGAATGAACAGCTCATCCAAATAGAAAATAAAAAGAATGAGAATTATGACTCCAAATCTGGCTGCAGCTTTAGACAGGACCAAAGTTTCAGACCAAATAGCTGTGTTTGTCGTTGCCGAAACAGTAAAGAGCTTGGGTTGTGAAGAAGATGAAGCAACTCTTAGTAGAAGTTCCATTCGTCGAGAAAGAATTAAACACCGGTCTAAAATGTATGAGCAGATCAAATCCGAATTTAGAGAACATGTTAACTTAACAGTTCACTGGGATGGTAAACTCTTACAAGACCTAACTTTGAAAGAGAAAGTTGATAGACTTCCAGTAATTGTGTCTGGAAAAGGAGTCTCTCAGTTACTTTCAGTGCCTAAGCTTCCATCAGGAGACGGAGAAGGTCAAGCTGCCGCAGTATATGCGACCTTACAGGATTGGGGTATAGATGATAAAGTAAGTGTCATGTGCTTTGACACAACAAGCGTCAATACTGGTCGAATTAAAGGCACTTGTAACTTACTTGAACAAAAAATGAATAAAGAGCTGCTTTCTTTGGCATGTCGCCACCACATTATGGAATTGATTATTAAGGCAGTTTTCGAAAAAAGCTTAGGCTTTTCTTCATCACTATGTTACGACTATTTAAAAGATTCCAAGCCAACTGGAATTTTTTGGCAAAGAAAAGTACGATACACTGTTAAAAATTTGCAGCAAACTGTCCGGTCATTTGACCGTTTTTAGAGAAAACGTTTACATAACCAAAATTTAACTTTATTCACACCATAATATGGGCAATAATATGGTCAAGATAGAGTTAAATTACGGTTATCTAACTGTTTTCTATAAAAACGGTCAAATGACTGGACAGTTTGCTGCAAATTTTTAACAGTGTATGGGAGTCGGTAATACAGAAATTTTGAATCAAATAATAGATATAAAAGATGACATAATTAATTTTTCTAAAATACTACTGGACAAAAATAAACAACCAAGAGATGACTATCGAGAATTTCTTGAACTTATCTTAATCTTTTTAGGCGAAGGCCCTTCTCGAGGAGTCAGATTTATGGCACCTGGAGCCATGCACCATGCTCGCTGGATGTCCAAAGTGCTGTATAGTATAAAAATATGGATGTTTAGTAGCCATTTCACCATTACTTCAAGAGATAAAAAAGGATTGCAAAAAAAAGTATGTGTATTTGCGGTACGAGTATATCTAAAAGTTTCGATGACAGCACCATTGCCACAAAGTGCACCTTTCAATGATTTCAATTTAATGAAATCTCTGTTACAGTATAAGAATATTGATGATGAAATATCTAAAGCCGCATCAGAAAAGCTAGCCAAACACCTTTGGTATTTTTCTGAGGATCTTGTCGCCTTAGCTCTTTTCGACAATCAAGTGCCTCATTGCCTTAAAAGGCTCATAGTAAAGGCCACGAAAGACGTAAAAAAGAATCCACAAAGCGTCCTAACATTACACTTGAAACTTTCGTCGACATGAAATTTAAAGACTTTGTAACGAAACGGTCAGCTTTATTATTCCAACAAATGTGTCTACCAGATGCGTTCCTCCAAATAGACCCAGAAATATGGGAAGATCAGGAGACTTTCTGTAAAGCATTAGAAATTGTCAAATCAATAAAAGTTGTTAATGATCATGCTGAAAGGGGTATAGCCCTAATTCAAGAGTTTTGTGGAAAAATAACGTACAGTGAGACACAACTACAATACTTATTGCAGGTGGTTGAAGAACATCGACGAACATATCCTGACTGCAAAAAACAGAGTTTGGCAGGTACTGACATATACATGATTATTTAAATATTAACTAGATGGTACCCGTCAAAACTTGACGGAAAAAATTACAATAATAATATTAGTAAATGAGCTTCTTTATTACATAATTACTTATGTAACTTATGAAACTTATGAAACAATCTTTCAAATATTTTATTTTAAATTTTTTTCCCCAGTGAAATACATTACTATTTCCGATGCAAACTCCAAACAAAAAATCCGTAAACAAAATGCAAATCAGTTTGACATTACCACCCTATTCCTCACGGCAAGAAAGAAAATTTCCTGAACCTATGAAGTATAATACAAATAGCATATCCCTACGTTCATCTCATATTCAGTTAATAAAAGAACATATTAAATAAGGCACACACCCCCCCACCCCCTGGGATAATGCAACTGAATGAGCTCCTATGCGCATGTGCATTGCATCTCCCCAAACGCACCGTCGAAATTCGACGTTAAAAAAAGTTTTAAAATGTTTTGATCAAAATTTTTAAAATGTCTTCTTTAATCATTGTTCGTTTCAAATCCATATCTTCTGAAACGCATCCATTGTTTTAAGCTAATCAATTTTTATGTAAATATGAAGAATTTTTTTTACAATAATAAATCAATCTGCAGATAAAGGAGATTTTTAATGTTTTCAAGTGTAATTTATTTGTATTGTTTCTTCATGCCTTTACATAATCAGGATGATTATTCCTTTTGCATAATTAAGCGAAATAGTGTAAATAAATAAATATCCAAAATATTTTTTAATTCTGTTTTCATTAATATATTGTAAATTTTATTGTTAAAAGTAACTGATAAATGATACTTTAGTAAATGGGGCTTTTCCTAATTATTATTTTATTATTATTTTTATTTTTGAGATTTAATGGCAACATTCTTCCGTTTGTTTATTGGGCGCTACATTTTGGCGAATTATTTGAGGTACTTTTCGGTTAGCAGGGCGCCAATGAAGTATATATATATATACATATATATATATATATATATATATATATAGCATATACATACATATATACAAATATATATAATGTATACAGTTTTTGTTTTTCTAGTATTATGTGGTTTATAGATTTTGGTTGGCTTTTGTGATATAGGTTCCGCAAGCAATTTTCCATTGGAGTTTATTATTATATATATATATATATATATATATATTATATTTATATCTTTTACTGGAGCCTGCTAACCGAAAAGTACCTAATTTGCATATAGTTTTTTTTTCTTAATGGGACGACGGGATAATGAACGGAATTTCGACGGTATAATGAATATTTTTTATGGTACCAGAATATTTTTCTGCATTGTATAGTTATATTAAGAAATACATATTTTTATTATTTGCTGAATCACTTATTTGTTTACTTTTTCATGCATTATATTATTGAAGGTTGTTAGTTCTCTTATTCGTTAAAATATACACAACTTATATAAAAATAGCGTGTGTTCTCTGTGGTGTTTCGCATAAACGTTGTAAAATTCAGGTTATTATATTTTATCCAACTTTGCTGTCATAACAGCTGATGAAGCAGTCATTTTCGGCGATTTTTTTGTTACCTGTAAAATGTTTGTTTGTGGTATAGCCGGAACGCAGAAAAATTTGAGTACTTTTCCATTATACGGACGGACACCATTGTCGCCAAGCATATATTTACATGTATGGCATGGTGTTGGTATAACGGAAAAGAACCAAAATTTGCGATCGATCAAATAATTGAATTTCGTTAAACATTAAATTTTCTGGTACTTTTCTATTATCCGGTCGACCACTTTTCATAACAAAAACTATCACCAAATTGTAAAATTAAACGCCAAAAATGCATTCCGATTTACTTGATGTTAAAAGCATTATACGTGTTTGTTACGTCATCAAGTGGTTTTTAATTCGACATTTGCGTCTATTTTCCATTATGTTTTACGGATTTATTAGTTATTTCATTAATTAAAATAACAATTGTGTCCTTAAATTTATGTATTTTATTTATTTATTTATTTTGATATTCCAATGGCAACGTTCTCCCGTTTATTTGGCGTTACAGTTTGGCGATAGTTTTTTGTTATGTAAAGTGGTCAACGGGATAATAGAGAAGTACCAATTTCTTATTTTTAATTTGAGAAAGAAACAATAATCTTGGATTTAATTAATTTTGCAATATGCGGTGCAACCAAAACAATTTTGATTAAATAGGTACAAATATCGCAGACGCACCGGGGTGTGTTATTTTTGGCGCCTAAATGACGATTTTTGCTTTGTATGGCAACCTGGTGTTTTATAATAAATTTGAATATGTATGTAAATAAATAAAATAAAATAGGTACTTTTATGTTAGCTGGGAGTCAAGGATAACTCTCCAAATCTTGTTTCAATTGGAATCATTTAAATTGCAACATTTTACGTGAGATTTGTTATTCATATTGATATGTTTACGTTTAGATATTTTATTATGATTATGTTCTAGATAATTAAGTTTTTTTTAAGATTTTATACTACAATGTTAAAATATTACCTAGTTGATATTAGTTAATGTAAAAAGATTGGCGAACCACAGAGTTCAGAGAATAAACTCTATGCCCTCAAAAGTGGGAGTTGCCGACTTTATGACGTCATAAGCAGAAGTAAAAGTTTAATTGAAAATTACAGCTAATTAATTAAATTTTCGAACAAACGAATGCACGATAACAAATCTGCGTCCAAATATCTTTCATTTAAAAAAAGAATGGTATAATTTGATGCAGTAGTTAGTTCTCACGGATTGTCGAACGAAATCGCTTAGCGTTTTAAATATATAGATGGCGTATATTCACTTGTTCATTATTTATAACATATATTGAATATATAAGTGTACTTTAATTACTTAGAATTCTCAGATTCTTACTCCCATGTATGGCAAATAAATCTTTTTTAGATATTAGTAGCAGTTGAATTTTTTAAATTGTAAATTTACAAAAAAAGGTAATTTTTAAGAGTGTTGAGCTACCTCTAAATATTAAAATTTTAAGCTCAAACTTCATAATATTTATTTTTTAACTAAAATGAACAAATTAAGAGGATAGCACCAATAAAAAACTTTAAAACAATAATAATCGACCTTTTTTGGACCACCCTACAGATCAGGCATCATGACTGATAGGTTTTGCTCCAATACAGTCTTTTAATAAGCATATGAATTCGTGAAATCCACCACTATTTATCCTTTATTTATATTTTATTTTATTCTATGATTTTAAATTATTTATATTTTATTTTTAAATCCAGCTACCTGGCAAGGTAAATAATCGATTAACATCCATTTGAGGATCGAAACCACATCCATTTCGCCCTGCGTGGAACTGAACGATGGAGTATTTACCAACCATAACACGGTTTAATCAAATAATAGCAACTCCTTACTACATTTTAGTGTTTAAAATTCGTTGTTGAAGTTTCACAGACAGTTGGCATATGTTAGGGAGCCCCATTGTTGTTGAAGCTTGTACACAGTTGTAACCATAAAGAATATTTAGCGATTAATCACCTGCGGCCGGCTAAGGTAAAAATACCTTTAAATATTTTTTTTAATTTTTATGTAAGTTCTAAATATATTAAAATATTTTATTGTCACCAAAAATATACCTGCGCACATAAGTTTTACAATACTTGCATATCAGGAAATGAGGGAAAAATTGATTATGAAATTTCATCTTTACATATATGAACTAGAAGTAAGTTAAGTTAAATAAATTATAATAAAAAAATGTTTTAACAAGAAAGTTTTCTTATAATGTACTAAAGAGGGAAAAAATAGAAGTAAAATTTAATGAAATAAATAAGTTTTGTAAAAAGAAATGAATTAAACTGAGATATTTTTTATCAGATTATTTCTAAAACAATAAAATGAATATACAATTTTAAATCCAGCTACCTGGCAAAGAAAATAATCGATCAACGTAAGTTTGAGTATTGAATCCACATCCATTTCGCCCTGTGTGGAACTGAACGATGAAGTATTTACCAAATATGACGGTTTAATCAACGAAAATCAACTTATTTATTAAGCAATTAATGAGATTTATGTCATTAAATACGTCAAGACGTTTACGTACCCTTATTGGGAAAATGTTCCGAACAGAATATTTTATTGTCACCGTAAATACACCGTAAATACAGTCACTACCAAAAAGTCGGTCAATTGTAGCAGAAGAAGTGTGTTAAAATTGGACTACAATATTTAAGCCGAACGGACACACAAGGCAATTTAAATAAAATCTTGTAATAATAATAATAATAATAATAATAATAAATATTAATCGAGCTGCCACAGTTACGGTGACAGTTACAAAATTGCAAAATTTTCAGTCGCCTGCATTTGTGTCATCGCCAAATGCTGTTACAATGAAAAATAATAAATAGCGTCAAAACGGTACACTGTTAAAAATTTTCGTTTATTGACAGGTTGTCTTCCGTGAATTTGATCAGAAAGTTTCCGTTTTGCAAGAAAAATGGAATCTATCCCGTATATCTGTTGCTACCCAGCTAGAAAAAGTTTACAAAAAAAGTGCACAAAATCCGAGGGTATTTGGCACCTCAACTTATGTATAACAACTGCAAACTCAATTGTGCACAAAAAGTGCATAAACTGTATCCCTAAAGTGTACACTTTTTAGACTTTTAAGATTACAGAATTTCAAATAAGGAATTATTAACTTAAAAATCTATCATCCAATGGGATTGCAGTATTTTTGATCGCCACACATGCGCTTCAACTCCTTCGCGTCTGTATCGCGCCATTTATGGACTACAAAGACGGAACATTCCTAAAAAAACGGAAACATTTAGGCAACTCTGCTGCCAGTCCTTTTATCGTATATTGACGGAATTTTTTTACAGTATACTGTTAAAAATAATCTGAAATTTACGGTATTTTTTTCCTGAATTTCACAGAAAAAGTCCCTTTTCATGACAAAAGGGAATTTTCAGTTAAAAGCAGAAAATTTCCTCATATTTCTAGAAAACAACGGAACGGTCGGAGAAAAAAGCAGCCAACGGAGATATTCCGTTATCTGCTGCATGTTTAATTTCAATGTTTCAAAAATTGACATGTTGCTGCACAGAAAAACTAAAAATTCAATAAATTAAAATTTCAAGTTTATTTAAAACAACAACAAGAAAATAGTGCTTTCGCATTTAAAAAGGAAAAATTTTTTCCATTCTTTTAATATTATTTGCAATTCATTTTTTAAAGTTATAAAAAAAGTATTCGCACTTAAAATATATTCTAAACAAACAGATTAATATATATATAAAATAGCTAAATTAAGTGAAAAAAAATCGATTCTATTTTAAAAAGCAAAAAAAAAAGTAATGCTTTCGAATTAAACTCATTCCTTTAAAATTATTCGCAATTTATTTTTTAAAGTTATAAAAAACACTCACACTGAAAATATATTCTAAACGAACACATATAAAAAAACACTTAATATTTGATTAAAAATCGATTTTCGCAAAAAAGCAAAAAAATTTATCGAATTTAATTCAAAATATAATATTTATATTTTACATCTAACAATCAAATTAAGAATATATATAATTCATGTTTTTATCCTCTATTAATACTATAGTTTTCAACCATCATCTCATTACGAAATATCCCCGCAATTAACTTCAAAATTACCAGTTTTCTAAACCCCAAATTGTTTAAGTCCCAAGCTGCGATTTGAAGACATCCCGTATCATCGTTTCTTACTCTTACTCTAGCAAGGACCCGCTGGTCTTACGGTAAAGCACTCGGCTCAAACCACTAACGTCCCCAGGTCAATCCTCAGGTCTGGCAGAAAATGTTCTTGCATTATATCAAATATTAAGTACTCCCGTAATAATCAATAGATGGCAGCACAAATAGAGATGACATTTTTTAAAACCGAGTTTATTTATAACGGAAACTTACCGATTCTTCAAACTTAGTTTTCCCTTCCTTTATCTTTCAAATCGGAAAATGTACTAACGGAACGGAAAAAGTCCAGCAACTTTGCTGCCAATAGTTTTACCGTGAATTAACGGATTTATTTTTAACAGTGTACCTGTAACACTAGATAATGAATCTTAAATCAAACACAAAAGAGAAGAGATAACAACAAATGATCCTTTATTGACAAATAAAAAGAAATCGCCCAATTACAAAATTTTCAAGAGTTTACCTTCATATTAGGGGCACATCCAATATCAGAGATTGTGGGTAACGATAAATCTAGGTATAAAAATAATGCAGAATCTCAATTTTACGGTATATTTTATATTTCTATGGTTTTTATATTACTACGGTTCAGACACCACAGGCTGTAAAAACACGCTAATTTGCTCTTTTTCAAAAATATTACTGAATTTTTAATTACAATTACACGACCAACGGTGATCTACTGTAATTGAGTTTCTATTCATTTCCCTTTGACTGGGGGATTTTAAGGCCGAGGCAACCGCTATCGCGACAAATAACGACTGTTTTCGGTATTGATTATATAAGAACAATTAAACATTTGAAAATAAGTTTGATAAAATGACTAAGTAAATAATGTCGATGCCTCACGGAATTTTATTCCGACACTAAAAGAAAATTGTTTTAAGACGTTTTAAATGTAACGTTTTCCATATGACGTAATTTTCACCAAAATTTTCCTCCTGCTTTAATATTCACGTGAAAATACAGTTTTGGATTGAAAGGAAATATTATTGTTTGCGCTGTTTCAAAATTTGGAACATTAGGTAAAATGTTTTAGGAAATAAATAAGTCTCACGTGCAAATATAGGGTGGTTATAAAATAAGTATCTCTATTTGGAGCTGTCTGTAGCTTGGAGGAATAATCGGAATGAAACCAAAATCAGTACACTTACTATTCGAGAAGGGGGAAGAAGAATGGAACAATAAAAAAAATAATTGCAATGATCGCCGACAAATGGCGCTTTTGAGTGTGACATGTAATGTGTAATATTGTGTACCGTGGAGGTGTCACAAACGTCAATTGCTTTACCGCATATCACAACATGTGCGAAACATCACTCCTGATGTATTACATTCCGCAGTTGAGCACGTCGTGTACCGCCTGGATTGTGTCCTCCAACAAAATGGCCATGTGGAATCTGAACATGATCGGCACCACAATACGAAAGCGTAGTCACATTCACTGTGACATTTTCTAACAAAATAGGTATTCCATCTGCTTTGACGCCTTAATTTTTTGTTCTTGTATTACACATTACATTTCACACACAATAGCGCCATCTGTCGGTGATTATTACAATTATTTTTTTATTGTTCCATTCTTCTTCCCTCTTCTTGAATAGTAAGTGTACCGATTTTGGTTTCATTCGGGTTATTCCTTCAAGCTACAGACAGCTCCGAATAGAGATACTTATTTTATAACCACCCGGTATGTTTTTAATTGAAAATGTTTGGAAATATTATTATTTGAACATTTAAAATATCATGTAATTTACCCTATCTACTGCTTTTAACCCGTGATTGTTTAATTATTATGTTAATGTTTTATTTATGTTTTTAATAGTCATGTGTAAATACATTTTTAATTGAAATGGAATGTTATTCTTTGCGCTGTTTTACAAATTGGCAAAAGTATAAAAAATAGCATTTTCGAATTCTCAATTAAAATGATTAATTTTTTTTAATACAAAATTTAAAACAAAACTCAAAAGATTAGTCATATTAAAAAGAATAATTACATACTGCCTAGATAAAGCTTAAAAACTATATCCCTGCAAAATATGATTAAATTCCTATAGATAGTTTTGTTCCTATAAAAGATTTTTATCAAACCTTTTTTGACCGATTTCAACATTAAACAGCTATTAAAATAAATCTTCGATTTATAGACTGTCTGTTTAAGCATGTTTATAGAACATGTCTCTAAAAATCTACCAATTTTCATGTTCTTATACGCAATAGTTCTCTTAATATTAGCTGAGACAGACCCCCAGGGTACAAAAAATTTAGTTACAGCGGATGAAAGTGGTGGTTACCTTTTTTCAGAATAGAGATATAAGCATTTTAAAATTTTATGTACCTCAAGAATCAGAACGCATTGGGGTTTATTCGGGTGACCAAAGCAACGACGGAGAAACGAAATGGCGGTAAAGTGGAATATCACCAAAGTGCTCTTCCATCACACGTGAAGCGCTAAATGGTCTTCTTTCCGTCTTTGTAAGTCACTCTTTTTAATGCTACAGGTGTCGTTTAATTCTCTATCAAAATAATTTTGCGATTAAAAAAAGGAAACATTTTTGATGGAAATATTTGGAACTTTTGCAACTGTAAACTTTTTCCACCTTAAGTGTTAGAGAATGATGTTATTTCTCCAACTTGTTCTTGGTCCATTACCTTAAAATATCTGCATCGTCTTTGTAGTACGGTTGTTTGGTACGACAAAGCTTTTAATGACCACCGTGTATTAGGGAAAATCATTCATGGAGCACACAAAACATATGTGTAACGAAACTTTTTATTTCTCCTTTATCGCCTTTTTGTTAAAGAAATACATCTAAGATTGTATTTTACTTGATACTTACATAGTTTAAAGATTTAAAATAATTATTCACTAAAATATATCAAAGTATAAAAGTAGCAAATAAAACCTTTGTGCAAGAATATTAAAAGGCAGAAAACCCAGAAACCCTGTGCAAAAATTGGCCCAGTATTTTCTTTTCTAGCACGCTGTGTTTTGCTCTTTGTCGCACGGAAGCAGAATATCGCTTGTAAATTCGAAACAGCTGTTTTCTGAATTTTTGTGTATTATTTGTGCATTTTTAACGTTGGTTTTCCACCTTTTATATCAAAGATTTTTTGTATATCAACCGATTTTTTTTTTTTTTTTTTTAATGAGACGTGAATAAAAATTCTGATTCATCTAGAAGTAATATTTTAAATTCTCTGTTCTCTAACTTGTTCTTTAAAATATCTGCATCTTGTTTACAGTACGGTTTCTAGGTACCACATAATAGTACAACAAAGTATCACAAGATTCTAAAGAGTTTTCTGTGACCCCCGTGTATTAGGGAAATGCATTTATTCAGCCCACAAAAAGTAATTTAGCGTAACGTTTTCTTTCTCCGTTTAGGCCTTTTTTTAAAACACATAGCACTAACATTGTATTTTATTTTATATTTACATATTTTAAATATTTTAAATGATTCTGTACTAAAATATATCAAAATATATCAACCGAAGATTTTTTTCTTTTTTCTTTCTTTATGAAACGTGAATAAAAATTCTGATTCATCAAAAAGTAAAATTTTAAGTTCTCTGCCCGAATATTAAGTTAAGTCATTAATCATTTTCTTAATTCCATAGTTAAATATTAAGTTTGTAAATCTTCAATCCGTTTTTACGGGAATGTTTTTATAAAAATTATCTACAGCGTGTAATCTGACGTGGCGTTTAAATTTTAACAAAAAAGGGATATCTTGATAAATTGTAAAATTTTTCGTAAAATATAAAAATTCATTTGAATAAATGGTAATTTTACTTTTCCGAAACTAAAAGAAATAAAGGTACATTTAATATTAGTCACGGCATAGATATTTCAGATATAAAGAATGAAATAAATTTTTATTCATAATTTTAAGGATTTTTATTTTATTTTATTTTATTACTATATAATATTTTTTTTTCAATTTTACGTATATTAAATTTGACAAATATTATTACTAAACTTCTTAAATTTTTAAATGCAATGGTTTTCTAATTGCACAATAATTTAAAAGTACATTTTTCTTTTAATAACTGGAAAATACATATGTATGATTTTTTTTAAACATTTGTTAATTGGTGTTAAAGCGATCTTATCATTAAAATATAAAATTTTATTCTTCTAAGATATTATACAAAGTCAATTTTACGTCTTTTCGAACATATTATATAAATTTTATTTTATTTCTCACGAATTAATAAAATATTGAATTTTAATATAAGTGCTTATGCAATGTAGGAGATTTATTGGTACATTGCAAGAGTATTTCGTGAAATTTTAGAATGAATACGGTACAGTTTAGTGTATATCTACCATTTTTATTCTTTATGGTATGGGTACAGTATTTCTAGGGTATATTAAGTTAGAAATACAGCACATGTATCAAATTAATTACAAACGGCATGTATACCGTATTTCTGATGAATATATGGCATATCTACCACTAATTATTATCAAAAGAACTAAATTAAAATTCCGTTCGTACCAGTTGAAACTATATATACACCAAGTTTTGTATTTTCACGACTACAGTTTGAATGATTTACGGATATTTAATTTAGACGTATCCGTATCTCTGATTTCAATGATTAAATAAGGCAACGATTATTATTAAAAAATATGAGTAGTCAGTATCCGTAAAACCTTCTATCTATAGACGTGTAAAACAGAATTAGTATTATATTTCTAATGCTCTGTTGGACTCATCGTTTAAAGGCACTTGGAGACGTTTATTATGTTCAGGAAAGTTCACTAGAGTTACGAAGAGGCCCTCATTTGAGTGCAAAGGGGATTCCTCAGATGTGTTTCGAAGTCCTTGTATTTCAAAAGTTAAAATACAGTGGAACTTAGTATATACACTATATTGCCAAAGGTGATTGGTCACTTGCGATTTTAGACGTTTTGTTAACTATCTAGAAAAATACACGAGGAATTAACCTGAAACTGCAGGTGCGTAAACAGTATAGTATAGGTGATATATTTCCGCGAAGATTTTTTCACGAAATCCCATAGGGGACTGTCAACAAATTGAAAAAGAACGAATATCTTTTGGATAACACTGTAAAAACTAATGTAGCAAAGGCGTTCAAACTCGATATTATTAATAAGTGGCTTATTGTAATATACTATGTTCATTTTTATTAGGATAGCATGGAAACTCGTAGAGAAATTAAGGTTTTTATAAAAATAGTCCCAAATTTCGCATAGTTTTTTGCTCATAATTTGCAGAGTTCTTAATACAAAAAAAAAAATTCTTTTCAGAAAATATGACAAACTACATTGTACACAATACTCTGCAATCAGAATTAAAAAAAATAAAAATTGGATAAAAAATGAGAAGGTTTACTAAAAGATATTTCACTGCGCATGCGCGAATGCAATCAAAATATAATATGCATAATGTATTAGCTAAGTATACAGAGCAACTTTTGTGAAAGTCTCAAAATCATAGCTTGAAAATTCTGAAAGTTATCGTCGATAGAATAAGCTCGAAATCCGTTGTTCCTAAAAGGAAGCAAAAATATGAGGGGTTGTATCCAAATATAGTAGTACGTGAAATATTGTGTACGCTGTCTTGGCGCTAATCAACAGATATTTGATACAACCCCTCATCTTATTGCTTCTTTTTGGGAACACGGATTTCGAGCTTATTCTATCGACGATAATTTTCAGAATTTTAAAGCTATGATTTTGAGACTTGCACAAAAGTTGCTCTATATACTTAGCTAATACATTATGCATATTATATTTTGATTGCATTCGCGCATGCGCAGTGAAACATTTTTTAGTAAACCTCCTCATTTTTCATCTAATTTTTATTATTTTTTAATTCTGATTGCAGAGTTATATGTACAAAGTTATTTGTCATATTTTCTGAAAATAACTTTTTCTTATGTTAAGAACTCTGCAAATTTGAAGCAAAAAACTAGGCGAAATTTGGGACTGTTTTTATAAAAACCTCAATTTCTCTACGAGTATACATGCTATCCTCATACAAATGAACATAGTATATTAAAATAAGCCACTTATATATAATCTCGAGTTTGAACACCTTTGCTGCATTAGTTTTTGCAGGGTTATCCAAAAGATATTCGTTCTTTTTCAATTTGTTGACAGTCCCCTATGAGGTTTCGTGAAAAAATCTTCGCGGAAATATATAACCTATACTATACTGATTACACACCTGCAGCTTCAGGTTGATTCCTCATGTATTTTTCTAAATTGTTAACGAAACGTCTAAAATCGCAAGTGACCAATCACCTTTGGCAATATAGTGTAGTATGTGTACTGATTTCAAATGTTTTTACAGTAGATATACCATGTATTTAATATAAACTGTTTATATCTCATATTTAATATGCATTTTAAATATCCCGTATTTAATATACAGTATACATATCGATTATAAATTGTCTTACAGTATATATGCCATCGTACCGTTATGCCGTATATGCCGTTATATACCAGTTCAATATATAATGTATATAAACTACTTTTTGTGGTATATGTGCGTTAAAATAATTTACGGTACATGTACGGTTTATCTGAATTACTATGTATATACTAGTCACATTTCTGCCAGTACATGTCCCTTAATTTTACACAGAAATGATTAGAGGGTATATATTTAGAAATCCCAGTTATAATACAATAAAATTAAGAAATTATTTGTGAAGCAGTATGTAAAAAATATATTTAAGCATTTATGCGACAACTATTCAAAAATACGAAAGTTCACAGAAACTAAAGAAAATCTATGTGAAAAATCTATAATGAAGTTCTATAATGAAAAGATATAGCAAAAAAGTATTTTATTATATTCAGCTGAAACAATTTACAAAAGTACGGTACGAAATTCTCTTTAGATTTTTTCTAATTTTTTTTATTTAATTAATACATTATTTTTCATATTGCAAACAAATGTTTTGTATAAGAAATCAGAAAGATTTAGATTTAATTTCGTGAAAGAAATTTAATTAAATAAAATTCACTCGCGTTAAAAATATTTTACTGAAGTTTCTTTTAAAGCTTGCAAATTCATAAAATGAACTAGAATATCTTCATAATAACATGATTTTTTAAATCAATACTAATCATTAAAAATATAAAAAATGTGAAATCATAAATATTCTTTGTAATAACTCTCTGTTTCTACAGTTGAAACGTTTGTTTTAGAAAGGATGCAAGTCACGTTTTTATAAATTGTACACCAGACATAAAAAACTGTTTATATGGGAGGATTTTACGTTTTTTGCATTTCTTTGGTTTGCATGTTAGGAAGGATTATAAAATAAATTTTGCACACGCTTTTAAGATTATTTGAATGAAAGGGTGATTTCTATGATGTTCGTTAAGTCTTAGATATGTGGGCGATTCTCCAATAATTGAGTAATTTCACTCTGTGATTTAGTGAAATATAAAAGTTAAATTTTAAACATTTTTTCATGAGAAATAGATAAGGCATAGGCTGGTAAATAATGTACAATATTTCGGCATAAACGTAATTTTTCTTACATTATTTTATGCAGGATGGCTACATATGAGAAAAACATACAGTCGAAACATACAGTCGTAAAGGGAAACACCAGTATTTTCTTATAAATAAATTTGACTTATGAATCACTCAAATAAACAACACGAATTTTTACTTAAGAAAACACTGGTGTTTATCACTTTTTTGACTGTGTTTTTTCTTTATTTATAGTCACCCTTTGAATAATGTTTATAATCAAAACGTTAAAGCTATTTTCCATTTTAAAGTAATTTCATATTGTCACATCTGAAATAGCTTAAGTAACGCAGTTGAAATTTACCAATTTCAAATTTATTCTAAGTTAGCTGATGTAATGTTATTGGATGGGGACATTAGTGACAAAATTAGTGACAAAATTAGTGACAAAATTTGCGTCAGTGTGCACAGTACGTTAATCTCAGTAAGACTGTAATATGACATTTTGAACTAAGCAAAAGTAATTCATATCATGACAAAATCATAAATATATAAAAATAATAATAAGGATAACTTAAGTAGTGGCAAGTAATAAACACATTCTTATTTTTCTGTCCATTTTGTAGCTTGTAGCTTCTTTTAAATTCCAGAAAATTAATCCCTTTGACTTTCTCATCAATCCGGAATGCTGCTTCTACTAAATGCAGATGCCCGCCAAAATTTTATCGACCCTCCCAATGGTCATATGAGCAGTTTTATGCAAGGAGACAGTAGTGACATAAAAACTAGGGGATAACGTTTTCTGGCCAGAATACGTAAACAATGTTTTAAATTTGCAATAAAAATTCTTTATTATGTACTTTAGAATATATATATTTTTTTTTTATTGGTAAAATTCGTACAAATATGTTATCGTTACATTTAAACTTGCTCCAGAAGATAAGTGCATGAGGTGAGGACAAGAGACAGCAGTGAAAATTTGACATTTTGTAAAATTTACATTTATGATCTTGCAAATATATTTTGAAATTGTAGAAAGACATTATAAAATACTTTTTATGCTAAAAAAATATATGTATTACAAAATACAGCATATAACCCCTAAGGACACAAATTGCCCCCTTATTGGAGAATCGGCAAATGTGCTCTTTTTAAATTAAACACGGGAAAACTGAGCGTTCAAACAGTGGACTTATGAAAAATAAATTCTTTAATAAACAATAAGTGCAGAAAATAGTGAAAAATGAAGAAATATGCCTATTCTGTCACCTTTGATATCGAAAGCTTTACTCTGTACTGTCTAATGTTCCAGTTGGACCATTTATAATGCTGTTTTAGAAGGATTTTGCATCTTCACTTACACATTTCAGAACGTTTTTGATATATTCAGCTTTGTTTTCGTTAATAGGATTTTTGTTTTGAAAGGCTCGTTCCTTACGAAAAGTGATACGTATTCCATTAAGCTTCTTACGACGAAACGTACTTTGAAGCAGCCCATTTATATGTGAACTTCCTATAACATTGCCTTTGTCCATTTCAAAGTAGTATAGCTCAGATATTTTAAAAGCTTTTTTGTTTTTCTTATTTTTGACTATCATTGTTCCAGTTGAATTTACGTACTCTCTGAAATACTGAGGCCACCACTTATCAAAATTCAAGATGATGCTATTCTCTTGTAATAACACTGTTTCAATCTAACCTACTGAGGCCTTTTTATCAGTGTTTCATACTCCTCTGGGGTGTACACACTGCTTTCTTTTTAACAGAGTTTGTGATAGTCGCGAAAGTACGGCCACGCGGTAGAAAAATGTGGCACCGTTGAGGGAAGTATTACTTGGTGGGTATTTTTCTTTCATATGATATAGTTATTAGGGCTCTTACCACTGTGTGATTCCTGCTCTGTTCAGTACAAGCCTCTTAGTATGCGTGGATTTCTTTGATTTTCTTTTGTTCTAGTAAACGATTTTTTATGTAATGGTGAATAAAGGAAGAGACTTCATCCCCTCCTTTTTTCTATGCCCTCATGATACAACTAAATTGTGCTTCTTTTGGTTTTAAAACCGTAAAGACAGAAAGAGTTTACTCAGTGTTTGAGGTAATAAAATATCTCCTGATCAGGAATGTTAGGTAGGGTTAACTTCTGCATGCAGTCTACACAAATGCCAAACGTATCCGTCTCAGCTGAACACCTTTTCGTCACGTCTTTTAAAGTAGAATAGTTACTTGGATAACCTCAGGTGTACCATTTTTAAATCAGGAAATACTAGCTTTAACAAGTGTACAGTAAGAACAAACACGCAGACATGAAGTTTCGCAAATGTAAACAAAGCGTGGCCTGTTGTTTACGCATGTGCGACTGTTCACCACACGCAGTTTAGAGAAGAAAGGGCACATATCCAGATTATGTGTCCTTTCATAAATTAACGTGTTTTTTTAAAGTCCATAACAATGAATGAAGTCGAGTTAGAAATGTGCCCTTTTGAAACATAATGCGGTTACCACAACATAATATATTTTTATCAAAACATCGATTTCCAAAAAAATGTGACTTGTGCCCTTTCTAAAATAGAGTATTAAATTATCCTTCTTTTTTTTCTTAAAACTTTGTATCAATAAGCTTACATATTGTGATACCCAGAATCAATTAAATATTTAAATCATAGAATTTTAAATTCATGAAAGATGTCATACTGACAAAACAGTTATAACTTTACTGTGAGTCATACAATGTAGATCTAACGCTAGCTTGAAGAAGATGTATAAAAATTTAAGCGGGAATAAATAAAGCGAAATTCCAATTTAAAGATAATAATGCCATCTTATAACTTAATTCTGAATCTTTAAGATTGAAAATAAAATTACTACGAAAAAATGTAAGAAAAGCATTTGAAATTTACATGCCGATGCAAATTTTTTATAAGTATTTTTAAACAAATGAAGTTCGTACACTAAATTTAATAAAAATTATTCTTATGTATTACACTCATATAATTCAAACATAAAAACAATTTGTAGATTTATACTACAGTTATGTAACACATGAAATTTCTATATTTAACAATACTATTTTTTTCATTAAAAAAATAATCTGTTGAGTTAATTTTTAAACCATGGATTGCTTACAAAATACGTTTCACAGAATATGTACTTCAAAGTCTTAAACATAAGTGAAAAAAATATATACTTCGGGTGTTATTTTAAAGAAAATACAAATAAGCCAGTGGTATTTACGGTGGTTGCATAGAGATTAAAAGATTACTATCTTATTTATGTTGCTAAAAAACACACGAAACTCTTTAAAACAATGACTAAAAATACTTAAAAAATGATAGTGCAAGTAAATTTTATCATAAAATTTTGTACAAAGTATTTTTGTTTAATATTTAATAAAGTTGTCTTTTTATCGTAAACAAGATTAAGTAAAACATACTTTTCTGAATGTCTATAAAGCATAATTTTTTTCTGTTCAAAGTACAATATCTAACAAATAGATTTTTAATCTTAGTTCACTTTTATAAATTAATATTTTACATAAATTTCTTTCTTTTTAAAATTTGATAAAGGACAGGCGCAGACAAAAATAAATAAATAAACTGAAATTTTGGATAGCTTTTTATCAAGTATATTTAAATTATGTCCACATAAGAAGACATAATGGTTGCCGTTAAAACGTTCTCTGTTTGGACGCATCTGTAGCATAAACTTACGAACGAAATGAGATAAGATTTTATAGTGAGAATTTTGGAAGCAAGAATATATCTATTCCGTGAAGCAAAATTCGTATTATTATTACAAAACTTGTACATAGGGAAACATTGGACACTTTCAGAGTCGAAAAAACAATATATTCACTTTAATCGCTAGTAAAATGCATTACGCGAATTGTGTTGTTCGTAATATTTTGTCATAGAAAGGCTTTTGGAACATTCAGGCGAATACCGCATTTAACTCTAACGAATTGTCCTCAGAATTGTACTCAGCCTTGTTGAATCAAAATACAAAAAATATTTAGTGTTTGATTTTTGGTAAAATTTTTATTTCTACTTTATTTTATTTTATTTTATTTTTATTTATTTTTATTTTTATCATTTATTATTTATTTTTGCGGAATTCTTCTTTCCAAGGCTTCTAATTCTGAATATAAAATCTCATTCATTCGTTTCATCTACAGATACCTTCAAAACAGAGAAATTAGTTGTAATTACCCCCCTGTATAGTATTATTAGACTAGGAGAGTTTGATACTTTATTAGACGCTTTTAGAAAATTGTTATTGCTGGATAGTCAGAACTGATTATTAACCGCTTGTGTACAGCCATGTACGTGTTCGAAAATATGCAGGTTTTGTACAGTATTTTCATTTGAACACCACTATATCGGTATAGTAATATTTGACTTATTTAATGATTATATAATGACTTATTTAATGTCTGCGATTAACACATTAAGCGCCGCTATATATAATAACCTATTTTTATGAAACAGTTGTTTTTTCTTTATGACTAGAAAGTCTTTAGGTATTTCTGAAGAAAAAAATTAAAAAAATTCGAATATTTAGAAGAAACAGCATAATCTAAAAATAAGACCAATGGCGCCTTATGGGGATAAATATTTTTCAAATTTTTACTGATGCCTCAGTGCATTTGTACTAGTTATTTCTCAGGTCTTTAGCTATAAAAGGGATAATATCATTCTGAAACATATATTTTACGAATAATTCCTATAAGTTAGTCTAACATCTATATTCATGATAAAATTTTTAAATTAAATTACCGATTCTATAATCATTTTCATCATCCACCTCTTTATTTTTCATCTTATATCAGTTTAGTCCATCAATTTACAATAAAATGGTTGAACATTTTTTTTATGCAACATTATGATGCATTTTCTTTCGTTTTTTGAAATTAGTTATTTCAACTATTTTTTTTTTCTTTTTGCACTTGGTTTAGTTTTTTTCTATAATCCGAATTGAAGATTCGTCTAAATTTTCGTTTAAAATATCAAGTCTGCGTTTAATACTTTGTCTTTTTTAAAACAATAAATCAGATATTTCTTGATTTTCTGTTGATTTACAATTTATATATCATGGGGTAAATCGTCGCATAAATTATTTTTTATTACATCTTCCTCATCTGTTAAAATATTGCGATCATGTGGTAAACAAACGATTTCCGGAATATCCGAAAAATTATATAAATCTAAACTAAAAATTGTTCAATCATCTTCCATGTGAAATTGTCAGGAAAAAATGATGTAATGACGAAAAATAAACAGATGGATAATGAAAATGCTCATGTAATTGGTAATTTCATTTTGTTTTTTATTATAAATATAGAAGTTAGACTAATTTATATGATTCTTCTTAAAATATAAGTTTTAGAATGATATTATTCCTTTTATAGCTAATAAACTGAAAAATAACTACCATAAATGCAAGGGAGGCATATATAAAAGTATTTTAAAAATTACCCCATTAGGCTCAGTTGCTCACGTTTTGGGAACAAATTATGTTTTCAGTAATTGTGATTGATCTATAGTACATATTAATTCCGGATTGATGTTGTTTTATATAATACACAGTTATAAACTTATTTTAACTAAAAAATATAATCATATATATTATTTCTCCTGTCAATATCCCTTTTTCTCAGAAAAAACGAAACGCAGAACGGCGAATGAGATACCATATGAAAGGATTTTGCACAGGCTTCTGACACAGCACACTTAACAATTCGTTAAAACATGTTTTTGATTAAAATTTGCTGAAAATTAAAAATTAAATCGGCATTGTTTTCATCAAAGAAATGAAAGGTTTTCTTCAAAGTATCGTTGCCACAAAAATAAAATACCACATTATATGATGCTCAGCAATTATTATAAAAAACACCGCACGGGTTTATTTTATATTTATGATTAAAAAGCGAAATCGAAATTGAAATGTTTAGATTTATATTTCTATGTTTTATGTTTTTCCCGAAGCAGATGACGTCATCCTCTAATGCAGTTAAAATACGATTGTTAATTTTTTTTCTCGCGCGTGCATTTTGCAATCTTGGATCAATTTTTACTATAAAATTGATGGAATAAATTAGATGATATTCTGGCTTAACTAAAAATTAAATGTTGTTTGCAGATATTTTTATCCTTACTTTTTCTTTAGATGTTTAATCCTGCATCTAAGAAATATTACTAATTGATAAAAAATGGTACTTCTCTATTATCCCGTCGACCACTTTTCATAGCAAAAAACTATCGCCAAATAAACGGGAGAACGTTGCCATTGGAATATCAAAATAAATAAATAAATAAAATATAAGAATTTAAGGACACAATTGTTATTTTAATGAATGAAATAACTAATAAATCAGTAAAACATAATGAAAAATACACGCAAATGTCGAGTTAAAAACCACTTGATGACGTAACAAACATGTATAATACTTCTAACATCAAGTAAATGGGACTGCATTTTTGGCGTTTAATCTTACAGTTTGGCGATATTTTTTTGTTATGAAAAGTGGTCGACGGGATAATAGAGACGTACATAGAAATATTAGATTTCGGTGCGAAATCCTCGCATGGGCCTTCTGGTTTTTATTATAAAATTATTATTTTTTAATTATTTCTTTCGAATGCGGCTAATAAGCTATTTTTCGGCCTTTTTAAACACTTTAAAAAAAATTCAAATTAAACTTTTTAAAAAAATTACAGAAGTCATCTATCTATTCATAAAGCAAATAACATGAAACATTTAGCAATATATGAAATGCTTACTTTTGAAAAGAATTCTAAAGCGATGTTCCCAAAATGGGAGCAATGACGCCTAATGAGTTAAAAAAAAAACATGAAAATTAATATACAGGAATACTAGTATTAAAATTTTAAAACTGGAAGAACTGCAACATAAGTTTTCAATGTCGACGTAGTCAAGAGGTCATTTGCTCTCGATCTATAGTTGTATTCTTTATTAATTATATGGCGAAAACAGACCTACTACTGGTATATTGTCTATCTCAAGTGAATGAATATATTATCGCCTAAGATATACTTAAGTTCAACTTTACTATAATTCATATAATATTTAAAATATTTATGATGAAAATTATGAATAATATGGGGGAGGAATATTTTTTTACTTATTCCTATGGAACTTTTCGTAATAGCATACATTAATTTATATGCAATACTTCTCACCACTCCCGTCATCATTCGATGTGAAAATGATGACTTTTGTTCCAACATTGAGATATTCTAAAGACCCTTTTATCAAAATGAGTGCCATTAAGTTTATTGGTACTCGAATAAACTTCTAAAATTTCAGTTTCTCATATAAAGTATCATCTTTATGGAAAGTCATAAATTTCGATATTGTGATTTGATCGTTTCTTAACTGTGAATATTTATTGAAATAAATTGCATAATTTGTCATAATATATAGAATTAATATTAATTACATACAAATGATTTGTATGATTTAAAAATTGAATTTTAAAAAGAATTGAAGATTTTAATTATGTTGGTAATCAAATAATTGTTTTCTCGGATTTTAAGGCATGAAGAATGTTTTATTTTTTAACAACTAAGATTTTTATGAATTTAATATGTCTGCGGTCTGTCTCTCCGTGATATAACTCTTGTAACTATTCTTCAGCGAGTTTATTATGTATTGATTTATAAGTTTTCCAGTTTTCATCTTTTTATATGCAATAGTTTTCGCAGTATAAGCCGAGAAAGTGAAAAGGTCACAATAATTTCAATTACTGCTGCAATAGCAACAGCATGACTTACTTTTTCTTACAATATAGAGACTATTGAAGAAAAAACATCTAATTTAAAAAATATAACCTCTGTGACAATAGTTTTACTTTTTTTTACTCTAAATAAAATATTAGTAGGTCGTATTTTAATTTAAAAAGTGAGTTTTATTCATACTTGTGCAATTTTTTTAGAGATTACAGATATATCAAAACAAGAATGTTACTACACTTAATTCTGTTTTTGCACGATTATAGATTTAAAGGTTTACTCTCATTGAATACCACGATTTTTGTAATTACAATCTTTGCCTTATATAATCACATATATCTTAGATTAATTAACACGAATTTTACAATTAAAAATAGCAATATTCAATGTAATGCCCGTAACCCATTAAACATCTGATTGTGTAAGAACAGAAATAAATGTATTCAGTGAAATATGCATCTTAAATAAAGAAAAAAAATATTACGAAAATATATAAAATTAGTTTCGCCTGTAAACTTTATGAATGATTAACATTAACACACACGAGTATCTTTAAACAGCATAAAATATCTTTGTTCAATGCAGTGTGTTCTGTTAATGTGGTATCAAACTCAAAGGATTGCAAAAGACAACAAGAGGTACAAAAGTTGCAATGAAACGTGATATCGCGAACCACTTATTTAATAAAAAATACAAAGTATTCTACCTTTCCGGGTTGTTCCCGAATCAATCCGGCCTTTCGAGGCGCGTAAAGATGACCGGGAGCCCGGCAGTATGCGCTGTGGCGTTCGGATTCCATTTTCAGGAGTTTGGGACAAAGCAGGGCCTCCGAGGGAGTGGTAACAGACGTAAGCCCACTTCCGAGGCATCCGGACGGGAGGCTTTCGCTGGCTCGTCCGGTCAGCTCTAAGTGCAGCCTGGGGATCTCGAACCGAACATGATTCGAGCGACCTGAGACTCATCCTTTCTCAACGTACGGCACTCCAGGGGATAAGCAAGCTGAGTGCTTCGATTGCTCGTTCCCAGGGCCCCTGGCGCGGGGCGCAGGAGACAGCTGTTGTTGAGATGCGGAGCCAGTTGTGGGAGCCGCTGGTTAAGGTCTTGGAAAGCTGGTGTTCATGTCTATTGAGAGTGAGCTAAAGGGCGCGGGCGGTTACACAGGTCTGGCCGGACCACCGGGTCAAAACTATTGCACTACTTGTTTCGTTCCCTTCTCTTTTTCCTGTTTTACTAACGTTCTCCCGGCCCTACAACTCTGACGGCCTGGTCACCCGACAGCGCGGCGGGGGTCGGAACCCTTTTCTTAGTTTTTTAATCTATTTGTGTTTTACAAACCTAGTTTTTAAGGTGTGTGTGTCCATTCCCGACTAGAGAGACAAGAGATCACTCGTGTGAGTTGTTCTCGATCTCGAATTGGGATAAATCAATTAATGAGAGGGAGCCAATGATTAGTCGCTGGGCCCTGGTCGTTCTTATGAGCGTTCCAGACAAGCCCGGCGTCGAGGATGTCACGGACTGTCTTTCATTAGCCGAGCCTGTCCGGCCACTCTCGTACCCATAAAAGGGGCGGCAACTCTCATACCCATGAAAGGGGTTACGATCGCGCCGATGCAAGCCTCAGTTTATTATGGCGGGATATGTCCCAAGAGGACGGGTGCCACGGCTATTTCGATAGCCACGACAAATAGTTTTTTTTAAGCCGAATTCGTATTTACATTGTAAACATATAAAACAAAGATATTGCAATGAAAATCTGCAAAGGCTTAACTTGTTTTGTGTGATATGTGACAGCATCACGAAAAGCGCTAGACAAATACAGTAATGGAATCCAATGATGTCATATGAACTGTTAATCACATTTCAAATTATGCAGCGTCGAATTGATGCTGCAGACACTTATAATGGAAACTTCTAGACCTTTCCTTATATTTATCACATTTAGCATAAAATAAAACACGTCCATAACCAGTTTCATTGCAATACACTTCACGTTTCTCAAAGTTATCAACGGTAATCCAAATTCGGTTAGAAAGAAATACCCTTTATTTTTACTAAACAAATAGTTTGCGATACCATGTTCGATTGCAATTTTTGTGCCTCTTGATGTTTACTAAGACATACTGGTGCCACATTATTATAGAGCTCTGTATACAACAACATACAGATGTATGTATATTGCGCATTATTTATTATTAGATAATATGTATTTTCTTTACTTAGTTATGCATGGTTTCAAAAAAATATTGAAATTACTCAATTGGAATTACTTCCTGCTTATCTTTTTGTTACTGGAGAGCGAGCTGGTTCGAACAGAACTAGTGAAGGATCTAGAAGTGTCGAAACCCAGAAGGCGTACCCCGGAAATAATCATTTTCGGGGTCGATCCTAATCTGAAAGAGAACGAGATAGTAAACGCGCTTAAAGAGCAAAATGAGTCCCTCAAGGATTCGTCTCTTGAGCTGCGGACATGTTTCGCTGGCTCGAGAGGGCGCAACGCTATCATCTCGGTAGACGCAGGATCGTATGAGCGCCTGAAGGGATTGAGATCACTGCAAATCGGCTGGAGTCAGGCGGATTTCCGACCGAACCGACGTCCGTTGGTTTGTTTCAATTGTTGGAGGTACGGCCACATACGTTCAGTTTGCCACAATGCGTCCCTTTGTGGGAGGTGTGGGGCCAAAGGCCACGAGACGAACGGCTGCACCGCCTCACCCAAATTGTAGTTTTAGGAACTTGCGCAGAACGGTTGACAAGAAATTGCCAACCACGCACGCGGCAGGTTCCAGGGAGTGCCAGGTCCACCAGATGCAGTTCGAGCGAATTAAAGGGAGTCAACATGGAGGGTAAAATTAAATTTGCCCACCTTAACTGCCACCACTCGGCAGCTTGTATGACCCAGCTAGGTCGTGATACGATCTCCCTGGGTTTGGACGTGGTCTCCCTCGAGTCTCCTTCGAGACCTGATCGCTCTCGCTTTGAACGCAAACCTGGAGTTTGTCAATGACCCGGATAGCTTGTCCTCTTTCCTTGGACCTCAAGGTGAAGGATGGATCGACGTCCTGTTGGTCCGGTACTGCGCTGACCGCATTACCGACTGGCAGATATCCGAGACTCAAATGTTGAGCGACCATAGAGTCATGTTGTGGGATTATCAAGGCAAACCAGCCAATCGGCTCCCTAGAGATGCCAGCCGTCGCTGGCACAAAAGGGACTTGGACTGGGGAGCGTTCTCCCGCGATCTGCAGACAGCAGATCTGACTCGGTATGAGTTTGATACCCCTGATGAGGGAGTTGAACACTTGATGTCGAATTTGAATCAGCTATGTCGTTGGCACAAAAAACGCCGACCAGCCGTGCGTCATGAGGCGTGTTGGTGGACAGCACAGTTGTCCAGCCAGCGCAACAGGTTGCGTGCGCTCCGTCTGTTCTACCAGCGGACGCTGGAGCCGACGGAGAGGGGGAGACTCGGTACACTCTTTAAGCGTAAGCGGGCAGAGTACATGAAGGCGATCCTGCAGGCAAAGCGTGCTTCGTTCCGAAGATTCATTTCTGAAGGACTTAGTACGGACAAACTATGCCAGTTATTAGAGGTGGTGCGAGGTAAGTGGAGAAGGGAAGCGCAGGAGATGCTTGTGCTCCCATCCGGGCAAGAGGTCTCGACCTGGGAGGAATCCCAGGCCGCGCTTACAAGACACCACTTCCTTTCGGCTGACGATGTTTCCCAGGTCGCGTTCATTAAGACCGACGAGCCTAGGCTGTTTTCGATTCATGAACTTGAATTAGCAGTGGAATCGCTGCCGCCTAATAAGGCACCTGGCCATGATGGTTTCAGCATGGAGATCGTCCGCGAGGTCATGAAACACCACCCTCAGTGGCTGTTATCCTTGTACAACCACTGCCTGAGTAAATCTTGTTTCCCGCGGACATGGAAGCGGGCCATTGCTGTGTTTTTTCCCAAACCAGGGAAGAAGCGTAGTGACCGGCGACCTACCGCCCAATTTGTCTCTTACCGACCTTTGGGAAGGTATTAGACAAAATGTGCGCAACACGCCTGGTACTGTACTAGGAGTCCAAACGTTTGCTTGATGCGCGGCAGTACGGCTTTCGAAAGAATGTATGTACGGTCGATGCGCTCCATAGAGTGATGGAGTACATAGCTGTTTCGAAGAGCCGTGGAGATTTCACGTGCCTTCTCACGCTTGATATCAAGTCAGCGTTCAACAGTGTTCAACGTACAGATGTGCTCCGATTCCTCGAGGAATTGGACGTCGAACCCTGGCTCCTTGGGTTGATAGACGACTACTTATGGGGTAGGTCTGTCCTCCTGTCAGATGATGGGGATCACTATTTCAATGTGGGAGTACCCCAAGGCACGTGTCTCGGACCCTACTTGTGGTTGGTGTTCATTGAATTTCTGTTGAGACGGCTCCCAGACGAGAAAGACGAAACCTATGTTGTCTTGGTTTTCGCCGATGACGTCTTTGTGGCCGCACGACGACGGGCTGCAATGAGATTTGCGGAGTTGCTAGGGCCGGTTCTTTCAGAGATCCACGCCTGGGTGACAGAATGCAGTCTCACTTTCAGCTTTGAGAAGTGCGGTTACAGGATTGTGAAGCCCGCGGGCAAATTAAAACATGCCCCATCTATTCCCATCCTCATGGAAGGGAGCAGAATTCGCTGGAAATGGCAGATTCTGTACTTGGGCGTCATAATCGATTCCCACCTAAGTTGGATGCCTCACCTGACTGCGGTCCAGGAGAAAGCATTTAAGGTGTTGAATAAGATGAGCCGACTCGCAGCTGCCAACTGAGGTCTGAGACCGAAGCTTCGCAAGATGCTTTATTCAGTCGTAGCGGAAAGGATCACTCTTTACGCGGCATCTATTTGGTATTACTCCAGCAAGGTAGTGATAGCAAACAAGTTGCTCAGCATGCAGAGGAACCTACTCCTCTGTGTAACTAAATGTTACTCGACAACCTCCACGGATGCTCTGCAGGTCTTGTCAGGGATTGTTCCCCTTGACTTGCGTGCAGAGCTGGACAGGGACTATACGTCCCTTGTCCGATGGAAGAAGAGCGTTGACGTTTACCGGATTAGACTCCGAGTCGGTCGACCTCTGGAGGCCCACTCCCAGACTAGAGGATCTCTGGCGGGTCCGGTGGACCGCGGATTTGACACCGCGGACACCGTGTTCTTATTACACGGACGGATCCAAGCAAGAGGACGGTACAGTAGGTTGTGCGTTCCTTGCTGTGTCAGGAGACCAAGTAGTAGTGGAGAGCCAGTTCCGTCTCTCAGATGGTGCGGAAGTGTTTGCGGCCGAGGTTCATGCGATCAAGGAAGCAATCACCCATGCCCACCTGAGAGGTCTCGGGGAACTCGACGTCTTCTCAGACTCGAGGTCGGCGCTTCAGGCGCTTCACGGACTTGTGCCTCAGCACAGGGCCATTGCTGAGATTAGGGACCTGATTGGGACAACAGGAATTGAAGTTCACATGCACTGGGTCCGGGCTCATGTCGGTCATATTTTTAATGAAAGGGCGGACATATTGGCAAAAGAAGCCACGACACGACAGTCCGTCGATGTAGTGATTCTGGTCACGCGCCGCCAAGCCAAGAAAGACCTTTTTGGACGAGTTTTGTCCAAATGGCAGGAGAGATGGGACCGATCTGAGACTGGCCGCAGGGCGTATGAGTCTTTCCCACGCGTCGGCGTCCGTTGACTGCAGGGCGATTTCTATATAAATCAGGTCTTCACGGGACACGGCACCTTCGGTGACCATCAGGCTCGTTTCTTTTACCGGAACTCTACATGTTTTTGCGGAGTTGGGGTAAGTAACATAAGCCACGTGCTTTTTCGGTGTGAGCTCTGGAAGTCTGTTCGGGAAAAGTACTTTCCCCGCGACTTTTGGACGCGAACGCCATGCAATCTCTGCCTAGACGGCTACGCAAGGAAAGGAATTCGGCTGATAATTCACCGGCTCCTAATGCGTACATTAGATCGAAACCTTGGTCGCCGAAGAGCTGGCCGCAATTATCGAGCTCTTCGCGGTGAAAGACCGCAGTTGAACGCACCGCCGACCGCCCGTAGTCCCCGCGGTGCGAGAGGCGGAGGTGCAAGTACGCAGGCTTGAGACTTGCCTCGTAAGCAGGCATCGATCTCTCGAAGGATCTCCTTCGCTGAGTGACTATTAAATCTGCCGGGTCCGCTCCTTTAGCGCGCTTGAGGGGATCCACGTCCCTCAGAGTCCGGTAGTGGATCTTTCTTCTCCATTTTGAGCGTGACCTCCCAAGGGATACCGTGTCGCTTGGATCTCGATGCCTCGCGGGTATCTCCTTGGAGAAGGACTGCTCATTTTATAGTGATATATGTGTAGTTGTATTTATTTGTAGTAGTTATATATATGTAGTAGTGTATGATATGTGAACCTCACGGAGGAAGAGGCTAGTTGCTTGCTTACATAGCGTGTCAACGTTCGACCTCTGTGGGAAAGCAAAAGTTGTCGCGGCAGCACGACGACCTGGGAACCGTTTCCCCAAGTGAGGTTTCGGCGACGGGGTCGGCGGGTGGCCTTCGTCAATTTGCCACGGGTTCGTCCTGTGGGGAGTTCCCCAGAGTGGGGTTACTGTCCTAGCGACCCATGTCATCGAAACTTGGGTACTAGGTTAGAGGGTCCGCAGTGAGGTGCGGCTCTCTGGCGGCCGTAGCGCTGTAGCGAGACAAAGCTACTGGCGCAGTAAAGGTCTCTCAGGACCTGGGAACGGTGGTCGATTGTGTGCGGTGCGTCCCGCACATGGCGCATGTCTCTTTTATCTTTTTGTTAGATATTTTACAAGTACCGTATGCATCACATTCAAATTTGTCAAATTTTTACAAATGCTACAGCCTAGAATGTCCAAAACAGAAACAAAAAATTAAAGAAACAATTTTTGCTTACTGTTAAAATTGAGACGGGACCAACAGTGAAATTAAATGCCATAGTGGTCCCAAATCGCGATCATGTGCCCAAAAATCTGAAAATCGAAGTTTCGTATTTCGAAATGAAATACATTCCTCGGCTATGATGTCATACACTCACGCACAGTTTTTTTTTTTAATTATTCGGTTATAAAAACGAAAAATGTCGCCAAATTTAGGGGATATTTTCCTTTAATGGCAACCTAGCCATTGTATTAAGTTCTTGGTTTGGCGCAGGCTTGAAAGTCTCGCCAAACAAAAAGTCGCCAAACATCTGTGCATGAGTGTAAAGCATCTGTTCCCATTACTCAATATTCCAAAATAACTTATATTGTTAAATATTTGATTTTATACATATACGTTTATTCACAATGCTTGTGTGAAGTTGGAAGTTTTAAACGATTCTTCTAGCGGCGAGAATTTCATGCAAGTTCCCTTCATTCACACGCTAATTAAGCCCTTTTTCACATACTTATTGTTTTTTTTCTTTTTACTTCTCTACAAGTACATTAAATTTCCTCTTTAATTTGATTTTTGGATTCAAAAATATGTCAAAAATAGGAAAAATGGATTTTTCTTAAATACATAGTTTTCAGGATTTTTTTTATTATGGATTTTTTAGGGATGATTTATAAAAAACGTTTCGTAGAGTTCCTCGGACTTTCATAGCAATGAAAATGAACCTTCTAAAACTATGTATAAAGGAATCTATTGCAAATTTATGAAATACAGAAGTTTGAAGTTGAGCATTAAATACTATACATATTTGTTAAAAATTGTGTTTAGGATCATTCCTGTTCTTGCACTGGTAAAACAATTCCTGTTTTTATATAATGCGGCACTCTATTTAATGTAACATTGTGAATTTAAATTAACTGAGGGAGACGTAAA
Source organism: Maratus michaelseni (assembly GCA_963931845.1). Lineage (NCBI taxonomy): Eukaryota > Metazoa > Arthropoda > Arachnida > Araneae > Salticidae > Maratus > Maratus michaelseni. The sequence goes on from OZ007588.1 coordinate 421,577,088, forward strand.
GATAAAAAGGGGTTATTTAATTCTTATTTATTAGTTTGTCCCTTTTCTCCTTGCTTCTTTTCTGTTATAATAAAAGTGATATTGAACCTTATTTTAAAAAATACATATTAAAATGTATTTAAAATTTTATTTGCCAAATTCTTCCAGTACGTGGGCATGGGTAATTTAACCAACTGTAAAATTTCCTGATTTTTCAAAAACTATTTTTTATTTACTTAGAACAAATCTGTTTAAATAAAATTAACATGTACTGTCTTCTATATGGAGTGCAAACTTTTTGATTAGCGATTAAAAGTGATTCTTTTAGTTAATTAATAACACAGATTGCCGTTAGAGTAATCTGTTTTAATTTATTTAGATATTTAATTGATATTTTAATGTAGACATTTACTTGCATGGATTTTATACTTATTTACAACTTTTCTTATTAAACAAAGAAATATTCTCGTAAAACTTTGAAAATTACATAATCAAAAAAGGACTATAACACCTAATCATACTGCAGATTCTTATAATATTAGAAGCAGAAAATGTTATATCCCTACTAAAAAGAAAAAAAATCACTTGGGTTTTTATGATTTGCTGAGGGAAAATAATAGAAATCCGATTACAGAAGATCGCCACTGGTCGTTTAATTATGATTCAATTTTTCGTAATATTTATAAAACTGAGCAAATTGGCGTGATTTTAGAGCATGTGGTGTTTGAAAAGGGGTTGGTGAGTGTAGATCGTACGGGGCAGAGCCCACTAGTTATATTAAAAATAAATTAAATATTTCAAAAAATCTGAAAAGGAATATTAGTTAAAGTCTGTTTTCAATAATGTCGGCAAAAACTTTCACTTATGTACTATTATCCATGTATCATTATATAACCGTGCTCCATTTATCCTTTACAAATAGTTCAACGCATGAAAATGCACAATTCGCTTTCACTATGACATAATTTTTACCAGGAAATGCTCCTTTTTACGTAATAATTTATTTCTTATGAAGTATTTTTTTTATTTTGAATATCCATGTGTAAATACATATAATCGAAAATATATTTATTGGAATTATTAATATGCAAGATTTGAAATTTTGGGAACAATAAATAGAAAACTCCTATTTGGAAGATACGTATTAGTTGACTGGAAAAAATAGTTTCCACGAAATCTTTCTTTGCACAATTGGAAATCTCTGCTTATAGAATACGAATTCTACAGTAACCTCCAAAAAATGGTGTGAAATACACAAACATTTCAAATATTACGCCGTTTGCGAAGTAAAACAATTTGCGATGTTTAATCTACTCAGAGAAAATAGCTAATATTTCGTAATCAAGATCCAGAGGCAGGTTCAAACAAAAATGATGCTAGAAATTTATTGTTTAACTGTATAAGAATTATAATAATAATATTAAAAATGCCAAGAGGCTTTGTACCGATTACGGAAATTCTTTCCAAGAAAAAAAGCTTCAGAAAGGGATTTTCTTATTTATTCGAAGTGAAGTCCTGTAAACCAGGTAGTAAAAATATAAATATGAAAATTGGGATGTTAAAAATTATTTATGTTGTAAATGTGATAAAGAGTTGCTTAACAGTATTTGTTTTTAATTATCGGGAATGATTTTAAAAAATAATTAAGACATTGAAACATCTTTAAATCAATGCAGAAGTCACGAGTAACAACTAGTGAGCCATAGAAAAAAAAATGAAATATTTGTAAAAGGTTGCAAAAGAACAATTTTCATTTATTTTGTTTAGTACCAGGTTAATTGATTATAATCTTATTAATCAAGTTGTATAACTAAAAATATAAAACGGTCTTCTTATCGAAGTGAATATTATGACCCATGTTAATAACTAATACTAAAATATTGATTTCAACTAACAAGAAACATTTTTTTTTCTCGGAGTTTAACTGAAAATAAATCTTTTCATGTAGTAGAGTTTTCCTTGAGTAATATTCTAATAGGGGAAAATAAATGTGCTTCTCTATTCCTAATCTAACGAGATTGCACAGAGAAAAAAAATAATATTCTGTAAAACATTTAAGAAACATGTTTTTTATCTAATTTATGTTCATTTTTTTTAATCCTTTGATCTGAGAAATAAATGATTACATTCATTTTTTCTGAGTTAATGAGTTCTTTATTGTAATATTATGCATAATCAAATTAATAACGGTATTTTATTATTTATATTACCAATTTATTATCAGACATTATTTCATGCTGTTTTTTTTTTGGCGATTATATATGCATGATTTCCACTATTATATCGTTAGAAAAAAGTCAAGTAATATGTTATAATATAACTCATAATATTATATGACAATGATAAATCTATTTCTTATTCCATTAGTATATACGTAATTACTTTCAATCTTGACATATTTTTATGTCTTAAAGATTATTTTATTTATTTATAAATAGCAAGCTACGCCCGCTACGCTGGTCAATTTCTTATAACGCACTTTTAATCCAACAAAATATTGACATTTCATAATTCACTTTTATATTTTAACAGAATAATAAGGCTATTATAATTTGTGACTCATGCTATAGCCAATATACATGCCAGGACACGTCGCCCTTATCATTATCTTTTTACGCATGAAGGTTTTGCTATGGTACTCCATTGTGAAATTTGGTAATTTTTCAAATTCAATATTTGAAAAATGGCATAATCATTAGATTTGAAATTTATATCAAGAAAAATACAATTATTACCTTTCATACGCAATTTGCCTAACAATTTTCTGACAAATACTTTTCGATCTACTATTTTTTTTTCAGTAACTTCAAATGTTTCATCTTCCGAGATTAATATGTGGCAACAATTAGCGAAAACCCCAGTCGTCAGAAACGCATAGATTTTTATTAAAGAGGCTGTTGGAGCAGGGATTGTCACCATCAATTTGCCACCATCACTTTTGAAATCGGTTCTGTAGTTCCAGAGATTCCATAGAAATTGTAATTTAGAATGGTTTTAGAACGCTTTTTGCTTATTTCACCCTTTTAAGTTTCGAATTTTTTTTTAAATTTGTTCTTAAAGAGCATTTACATCTTATAAGTAACTACAATGCTAAATTTCAAATTTCTAGCTCCTTCAGTATAAAAAAAATCACAATTTTAGAACGTTTTTCGCTCGTGCACCCCCCCTGGGGTTAGTGGCACCGACAAAAAATATAGCCTATATTGGAGCAGGGGTTGTCACCATCAATTTGCAAACATCACTTTTGAAACCGGTTCAGTAGTTCCAGAGATTCCATAGAAATTGTAATTTAGAATGTTTTTAGAACGCTTTTCGCTGATTTCATCCTTTTAAATTTCGATTTTTTTTTTAATTCTTAGAGAGCATTTACATCTTATAAGTAACTACAATGCGAAATTTCAAATTTCTAACTCCTTCAGTATAAAAAAAATCGCAATTTTAGAACGTTTTTCGCTCCTGCACCCCCCCCCCCTGGGGTTAGTGACACCGACATAAAATATAGCCTATGTTGAAGCAGGGGTTGTCAGCATTAATTTGCCACCATCACTTTTGAAATCGGTTCGGTAGTTCTAGAGATTCCATAGAAATTGTAATTTAGAATGTTTTTAGAACGCTTTTCGCTCATTTCACCCTTTTAAATTTCGAATTTTTTTTATTTTGTTTTTATAGAGCATTTACATCTTATAAGTAACTACAATGCCAAATTTCTAATTTCTAGCTCCTTCAGTATAAAAAAATCGCAATTTTAGAACGTTTTTCGCTCGTGCACCCCCCTGGAGTTAGTGACACCAACATAAAATATAGCCTATGTTGGAGCAGGGGTTGTCACCACCAATTTGCCACCATCACTTTTGAAATCGGTTCGGTAGTTCCAGAGATTACCCCCTACAAACAAACAAACAAACAAAAAAACAATCTTTACTCCTTTATAATATTAGTATAGATTTTATGCATAAGTTCATACTAATTCGTAGTATACTTTAAGATATATGTAGACTTACCTTTTTATAAATTTTGTGGACATTCGCTAGAATGTCATAGGCTTAGTTTCTCCACTGTGTAGTTAAATTTATTTATTCATAAATTAAAGTCTTTAAAAATACAAGCAATCAGTTTTCCGAACTAAATATTTAAAAACTTCTGCTAACTTTAGAATTAGTTTGTAAATCTTTTTAACATTTTTATTACTGGCTAGGGCTGGCAAATATTTATATATTCACTCGTATCACAAAAGAAATTCTTTGTGGTAAATTTCTCATGAAATTATCCTAGTATAAGTGTATAGCAGATATTATTTTTCACAAAGTCGTGCGAAAAAGAATAAAGAAATAGTCACTGGACAACATATGTCCCAACCCTGTAATCAAAAGGTTATACTACGCTAAAATGTCTATAAAAATAATCTAATATCGTTGTTATATCTTAGAAATATGCCTTGCAGTTATTTTGCCACCACAATATCCAAAAATGCTTTAACTCTAACTAGAGCATTTTCAGTTGTCAATTTTCAATTTTCCTTCCTTTCCTTATTTATCTGAATTGATACTGATAGATTTTCTATAGTCCTACGTTTTCCCCTTTCATTTTCCCCATCTACCAACATTTTTTTCCATCGTGAGTCAGTTATCGCATGTGTCATATCGTTACATGCCTGTACTTTAGATGTAGTGATTTCGATGGTTTCCCCTATCATAGCGTTTTGCATATTATCATAGTTCACTATTTTTGCAATTTCCAAAGTTTCAAGTTTTATGGGGATTATGTTTTTCCTTACAAGGAATGTAGAGTTGCAAGCGTCATCAAACGTCGACAACTATCTGAATTCTCAAAATTTTTAATTATATGTGAAATAAATATACTCCTTAATAAGAATTTAAGTAAAGATGGGATTTGTATATTTGTTCCTTCTATAGGATGATTACAAATGAATATCCGAACTTTGAAGGCTTTATTAACAAAAGTGTAAAAGATACGCGCAATTGTGAAAAACACAATAAAAATGTGAAATTACTAATAACAAAAATTTATAAATGTTCAATATGACCACCAGCAGAAACATGAACGACATCCATTCTGTAGGAGAATTCGTCCCACATGGTTTTCAGCATGACCGGTGTTACAGTTCCAATAGCTCAGTTATACTCGTTTTCAGTTCAGCAGTGTCAGCTGGTAGAGGCGGAAAAAATATACTTTATCTTTTATGTATTCCCATAAGAAAAAAATCGCAGTGAGTTATGTGGGCATTAATCATTTAAGAATATTAAAATGCGAAAGAGAAATCTGTCAAGAACCTTCGCATAGACTTAACATTAGCGTTCGAGTTTCTTCGGATGATTAGCGTAGGCTCTTAAGAAGTAACATTAAAAGATTAAACTTGAAAATAGGTCGTTTTTGTAAAGTAAAATTAGTAAGCTTAGTACAAAGAGTAGGTAATTTTTACTTATTCTTGACTTGTACATACATTTTAATACAGAAACAGTATCTTAACCCTTTCCGGCACAGACAAATTCTGTTCGTAAAATGCGAAAATATTGACTGACACTGGAATTTACAAACGACTTTTTTGGAAAACAAGAACTCCTTATTTTAAGCTTTCATTGTATAAGCAAAATTTTATTAAAATATTCATGGTGACGAATACAAGTTTGAAATTAAAATTAGATGTGTCCGGAGTGGGACCACTGTGCCCGAAAGGGTTAATAGTTAATCAAGCCTTTTATTCATAATTCGATCACGCTGTCTCAGACTGCTCACAATAACTCAGGCGCAATTTCTGTCACAGTAGTTAAGGACTACTACGATTTACAGAACGAATTACAGTTGTTTTGGGCAAAGGGGATTTTTTTTTCTAACTGAAATGAAACGCACTCAATCCACACACTTATATACAATTACACACCCAATAGTACATTATTTATATAAACCTAAAAATGTCGTATTTCATTTTTAGAAAATTAAAAATAAAAATACCAATTTTGAACAAAAAAAACTTTACATTTAAAAAAATAATAAATCTTCATTGTTTGTAATGGACGTGTTTCGTTTTAAATGGTCTTTTTTAACACACTGTTTATGAATTCGGCTCGTCTGTCTCTCTGTTCGTGATCTAACTCGAGTAAATATATTCGGATTGCCATGTAATTTATATTTGTTATTGAGATTTACAACGACATGTTCGGAATTAAAAATGAAGTATGTAGCACTTGTACTTCGTTTACAGAGGCACTCAAAAGAATGCTGTTACATTATGGTCTGTAAGAGAAACTCTTATGCATTATATTTTAATGGTGTTACACTATTTGAAATATATTGAAATACATTATGATGTGCACTGCAAGCTACTGACTAATGAATATGGTAGGTGAAGCAAATATATATAGTTTACAGGAAAAATCAAAAGAATGCTGTTATATTATTTTCTATGGTGAAAAATCGTTTGTGGAGCATTTGAATCATGTTGCATTATTACAAATATTATAAAATTAATATCAACTTCTGAGATACACAAAAGCATACTTTCCGTTGAATATGAAGTGTAAAGCATTTGTCGTTCATTTACAGAGACACACCGAATTATTCGGTTACATAATGGCCTACGGGGAAAAACTGTTTGTAGCGTATGTTAATTTTTTTTACACTATTTAAAATATAATGAAATTAATAATACTCAGGTTTACTACGAGATTCCGAGCATTTATCATTCATTTACAGGGACACACAAAAGATTTCGGATATAGTACATTATCCGAAGTATTCTCTATAAGCGATAATTGGTGGAAATGCGCTTTTAGTTAGGTATGAGTTTAACTAAACTTTTGGATACTATGTGGTGTATGTTTGGAAGTGTGATTTTGTAGTATTCAGCGTGTTTTTGCCAGAATTAAACTTTAGCTTAGCATGTGGCGTGCATATAAATTTTAAATTAATGTGATTTATTAATCACAATAATTACTTGTACTACCTATTTCAAACAGACATTTTATTATTTTTAAAAACGCACTAAAAAGCAGTTCACTCGTATAGAAATTCTAAAAAGTTCCTAAATATTAGTCAAGATGTACAAAATTTAAAAATATTATAAAAGGTATTTTCATAAAATTGAAAAGACGATTAAAAAAAAACTTGTAATAAGTATTCCGATCACCCCACATCTGTCGATTTTCAAGTTAATCAGACCAGACGCTGAGAAAACTACTTATCTACAGACATCAGAAAAAACACAAAATTAATTTCAATAATAATGAGGGAAAGTCAATTCCATACATAGGTATTATGACAAACAGAAAAATTGAAGACGGAAAGAAAGAACACAGGTGTAATATAAACTTAATCAAAGCTACTACTGGAATAGCCAGTTTAAACAATAAAATTTCCAATTACAAAAGACTTCAGCAATGTCAAAAAACTTGCAAGTTATAAAAGTTTAAACTACACATTACTATGGGAGTCCATAGAAATAATCGCAGCTAAATCTGTAATATGTATTCATATGATGCATGCAAAAATTCATAATAGATGGCGCCCGATATTATTAGGATTAGTGAAAAATAGGGAAGACTTTAACGAAGATGAATAGCGAGGAATAAACGGAAAAACAGTAACTGATGATGTCTTGGACAAAGAGGTGAAAATATTTTTTAAACTTTTGTACATCTTGACTAATTTTTAGTGTGGTTTGAAGGTACTTTTTAGAACTTTTAGCCGAGTGCACTGTTATTTAGTGTGTTTTTAAAAATAATTTAAGAGCTGTACAAAATAATTCAAATATGTGTCCGGCTATTTGTAGAAACTTCTGAAGGTGAATTTTCAACTGTGTTATTTGATTTATTACTAAAATTAATTGTAGCATATTATATACAGTATATACAAAACGATGGAGTACTTTTCTGACTTTGGCCTGTAATTGTTAAGATCTGGTTTTAGGTAGATTTCGTAAGAAGTACTACCTATTACATTCTCCCCTAAGTTGGAATTTTTGAAAAATTTTTGCACATCTACGCCGATTATGACTCCCAGAACCCAAAACCACTCCCAGTTCTAAACTTTATCTATCTATCTATCTATCTATCTATCTATCTATCTATGTAACTTTTTTATGGACACGATAACTCCCATAATTCTGCACAAATCTCTTCCAAACTGATACATAAAATCAAGGGGCATAAAATCTCGGTCAAGTTCGTTAATGGGCAATAATCGGGGGAAATGGGGGAGGTTTTTGTAAAAACCGAAAAAATCCCATAATTTCTTAATTATGATACGCATCGAATCCGTTTGAATTTATTATTACTTCTAGGAAAAGGGCCGAAAATTTATGTATGACAGATTTTTTCTATCGTTAAAAATGGCCCCCAAGGGTAGGAAAAAAGGGGGGTTTTAGAAGAAAAAAATTCCTAACTTCGTCAATTCACAAGATATCAAATCCGCTTAAATTTATTATAAATTCTCTTAATATTATCTAAAACTTTTATATTGACAAGTTTTTTCTAGGACCAAACCTTATAGCAAAAAAAAAATTAAATTAAATTAAAAACAAAAAAAATTCCTGCCGGCTCCACCTGCAAACAAGTTAGGTTTCGACGTGGGCGGTTCCAACTATCGCATCATGGCTAAAAGGTAATTTCTTCCGCAATTCCCAACATACAGGCACCCCACGGTCTGCGTCTTCGAAATCTACCTGTGCCTGTAGGCCGAGCCGTCAGGTTTTTTTTATTAATTTGTTTTGCATTTTGTAAAATGTATACTTAGTTATCTTATTTATTAAAAAGTGAAGGTTTGGGAAATAATTCTGGAAGTGTTGAAAATTTTTTCATAATGTATGCTTGATGCATGACTCATCTTTATTACTTTAATTAGAATATGAGAAACGCTGATGAGTTTAAAAATTTATAAGAAAAGTATACCTTACATTATCTCACCCCAATAAGCGGAAATATTTTACAGATATTTCTTCAAATAAGTCAGGTTGTAACAGCTACCATGGTCGATTACTCCTTGAGAGTTGGTTCACTCAATTGCGATCGCAGACGTTGAATGAAGCTCGTTCTGTCCCTAATGAATATTATCTGTTTTTAAAATAACTTCAACTTTCCTTGATTTCAAACCTTTCCTTTTCCTTGTTCTGTGGTTTGTTATGCAATAGATTGTTTTTGTACTGATGATGCCTTGCGTGTCGCTTGGCGAAACGTCTACTATTTTGTATTTTTAACTGTTTTTAAGTAATATTTTTTTATAAATTTTTATTTTATGTGTACTCATGTCTGTCTTAAATTATTTTAATTGGTGTTTTTAAGTCATGTTTTATTTCACAGTTACATTCCTTTTTTGTCAAAATATTTCACAATGGAACTATTTCTTGAACCCACTGACCATGAATCAAACATGAATCTTTATATGCAACTGAATTTCATTTCACTATGTTTTCAATATAATATCTGGAGTTGTAACGTGTATGTTTTAAAAGTTTCTGTTTATAAATTTTTAATATATATACTATAATCCACAAATGTGTGCGTGAATAACACACGTCCTGCGTGTATGTAAACACACACATGCATACATTGGTATTATGCACAGGGTGTTCAAAAATGATTGAAACGAGCTTCATTTTTTTTACCTGTTGGAGATCTGTAGACAAGGTAAATTGAAAAAGTGTTAAAAAATGTACGAAATAAGATTATATTAATGAAATACTCATGCCAATAATTTTCAAAAAGTTACACTTTTTCTGGAGGCACGGCAGTGCCTCCGCCAAGTCGAGAGAGGACAGCCGTAAGCATACTTTTCTGGAAGCAACTCAGGGCACTTTTGACCCCCCCATATCTCCGAGCTGGAGTATCACAAAAATTTTAAACTTCAATTATAGAGAGTATTTGGCCCACAGGAACAAAATTTAAAATTACAACTTTATGTCTTTTCTAGTTCAGGCGATATATGAACTCAAACATTCGATTTTTTGTCACTTCTTACTCACTCGTTCACGCGTCATCAAAAAGATTGGGTACATCCCGTAGCCCCAGAAACTTGACATTTGGAAAAAAGGTAGTGTTTAGGATACAAAGAAAGGAAAAATTATAAAATCCAGAAAATTCGAAAAAAAAACATTCGAAAATTCAACAAATTCCATCAAAATTGAAAATTGAAAATAATACGATCTTGTAGTCTTGGAAACTTAAGATTTGGTGTGAAGGTAGTGTTTAACATCCAGAAAAAGAAAACATCAAAAACACCAAAAAAATCGAAAGCAAAATTGAAAAAATCGAAGAAATTGAAAAAAACCGAAAATTTGAAGACAATCCGATTTTGTTGCGCTAGAAAATTCAAATTAGGAATAAAGGTAGTATTTAGGATACAGAAAAAGGAAAATTACAAAAAATCCCGAAAATTCGAAAAAAAAATAAAAAAATTCGAAAAAAATTGAAAAAATGAAAATAATTTGATACGATAACGATCGTATTTATAAATTAATTTGGATGAAACTAATTGTGTGTATTAAGCTCCCCAATGCCTCGACCGAGTTCGTTGGCCAGCTTGGTCCGCCATCTTGTTTCAAGATGGCGGCCACGGAAAAATTTAAAACTAAAATAAATATACAAAAAAGTTAAAAAATCAAGTTTATTTTTTAATTAGGTGTTAGGACTTGATACAAGGATTCCAGAGCATTTTTTGTTTTACCTCTATCTTAAAAATTGGCTGAGATAGAGCAGTTTGAAATTCTAGGGTGGCTGACATTTTGAAACAAAACAGCACATTACAAAAAACCAACGATAAATTTATGGTCAATAATGGTCAAGCAGGTGCAATCCCGAATGAATACTCCGTGTTATTATAACTGTAACTTTGACTTCGAAATTTTGATACGTTGCATTTTCTATTTGTTGATATTTTTGAACTATGATTTACGCTAAGTGAAATGTTGTTGTTGAAGAGGGATTTTCCATGTAAATCCGAAACGTCCAATTTTAATATGTTTTTAATGTTTTATGAAAGTGTATTGTAATGTCTGTAATTTTAATGATTTTAATATAAATTTATAAGTTTTAGTGAACGCGATTTCTCGCAAATTATTTTCTTTCATTGTTGTAATCATTTTCCCAATCATACGCATAAAACTATATATTCATATCCATTAGCGCCAAATTCTCGCCAAACTTGGCGACAATTGGCGAAATCTCGCCAAATTTGGCGACAAAAATAAGTCTTCATAAATGAAGCCAACTTGGCTATAGCTCAATAATTTGGCGAATTTCTTATTCAAATTCAGTGTAAACGAATCTTTTGTAAACGGTTTCTTTGCATTTTAACTTGCTGTTTTCGAGTAACATTAGCTAAAATTTTAAAACGAAGATATAGGAAAGCTACCTTTTCCTGCCGGTACAGGCCGGAGGACTTTTTGATGAGTTGTCGGATGCAATCTATGTTTTGCATTAAATAAAGTAAAACATTGAAAAACAAATCCCACAGGATGGGGATAGTTTGTTTTAGATCTGGAGGCACGGCAGTGCCTCCGCCAAGTCGAGAGAGGACAGCCGTATTTCTGGAAGCAACTCAGGGCACTTTTGACCCCCTCATATCTCCGCGCTGGAGTATCCCAAAAATTTGAAACTTCGTTTTTCTAGAGTATTTGGCACACAGGACCAAAATTTAAAATTAAAACTTTCTATCTTTTCTAGTTCAGACGATATATGAACTCAAACATTCGATTTTTTGTCACTCACTCACTCACTCGTTCACGCGTCATCAAAAAGATTAGGTAGATCCCGTAGCCCTAGAAACTTGACATTTGGAAAAAAGGTAGTGTCTAGGATACAAAGAAAGGAAAAATTATAAAATCCGGAAAATTCGAAAAAAAAAAAACATTCGAAAATTCAACAAATTCCATCAAAATTGAAAATTGAAAATAATACGATCTTGTAGTCTTAGGAACTTAAGATTCGGTGTGAAGGTAGTGTTTATCATCCAGAAAAAGAAAACATCAAAAACACCAAAAAAATCGAAAGCAAAATTGAAAAAATCGAAAAAAATCGAAAATTTTCAAATAATCCGATTTTGTTGCGCTAGAAACTTGGAATTCGAAATAAAGGTAGTATTTAGGATGCAAAATAAGGAAAAATTAAAAATTCCGGAAAATTCGAAAAAAAATTCAAAAATTCGAAAAATTCGAAAACTTAAAATTCGCAGTAAAGATAGTGTTTAGGATTCAGAATAAGTTAAAATAAAAAACCAAATAAAATTCGAAAATAAAACAAAAAAATCGAAAAAATCGGAAAAATCGAAAAATAAGGAAAATTTGAAAATAATTCGATTTCATAGCGCTAGAAACTTGAAATTTGGAATAAAGGTAATATTTAAGATACTAAATAAGGAAAAATTAAACAATATGGATAATTCAAAAATACCCATAAATTAGTGCAGACGATATATGAACTCAAAGTTTCGATTTTTTGTCACTCACACAATCACTCAATCTCGCGTCATCAAAAAGATTGGGTATATCCCACAGCCACAGAAACTGAAAATTTGGAATAAAGCTAGCATTTCGGATACAAAGAAAGGGAAAAATATAAAATCCGGAAAATTAAAAAAAAAAAAACATTCGAAAATTAAAAAAAAATCGAACAAAATTGAAATTTGAAAATAACACGATCTTGTAGTCTTAAAAACTTAAAATTTGGTGTGAAGGTAGTGTTTAGAATTCAGAAAAAGAAAAACATCAAAAACACACACAAAAAAAAAAATTGAAAATAAAATCGAAAAATCGAAAAAAATCGAAAAATTTCAAATAATCCAATTTTGTTGCGCTAGAAACTTGGAATTCGGAATAAAGGTAGTATTTAGGATGCAAAATAAGAAAAAATTAAAAAATCCAGAAAACTCGAAAAAAAATCAAAAATTCGAAAAATTCGAAAAAATTTGAAAAAAATTTAAATAATTTGATCTTTTGGCCTTAGAAACTTAAAATTCGCGGTAAAGATAGTGTTTGGGATTCAGAATAAGTTAAAATAAAAACGCAATAAAATTCGAAAATAAAATAAAAAAATCGAAAAAGATCGGAAATTTTAAAATAATTCGATTTAGTAGGTCTAGAAATTTAAAATTTGTAATAAAGGATACAAAATAAGAAAAAAATATAAAATCCAGAAAATTATAAAAAAAAATGCGAAAAAATCAAAAATTGAAAATATTTTTATCTTGTAGTCTTAGAAACTTAAAACTTGGTGTAAAGGTAGTATTTATTATTCAATAAAAGGAACAATTAAAAAATTCGAAAATAAAATCGAAAAATCGAAATATGTTTAAGAAATCGAAAATTCGAAAACAATTTGATTTTGTACAGCTAGAAACATTAGTTATAAGATAATTGTCCTATTAGCTAGTACAACGCCCCTAATTGTTTTATGTTATTTCCCCCGGATTATGGTTTTCTTTTCTTTCGTTTACGAATTTCGTTATAGAAAAGTTCCGCTATAGACTGGCTACGATATAGGCGATTTCTTTATAGACAGGTTTGTTTTCTTTCACATGTTGTACTCTATTTACTTCACATATGAAATATGGATTGTTAAATGATGTTAGCCCCACAAAAGTTTTCACAGCTCCCCCTACCCTCCCGACATTACTGGCTGGTTATGGCTTGATAGTCCTTTCTAAATAAAATCATGGTGACTCTAAGATTCACTTGATTTATCTCTAAATTGAACCTAAATGATCCTAAGAAGACGGATCAAATAATTACTATATTAGCATGACAATCAGGTAACTTAGAATTAAAATCGAAAAATCAATAAATTCATAAAAAGTTGAAAATTTGAAAATAATTCGATTTTGTAGTCCTAGAAGATTGACATTTGGCAGAAAGGCAGGGTTTTGTACACAAAGTAAGGAAAAATTAAAAAATCCGTAAATAATAAAAAAAGTCTAAAAAAAAAACGAAAAAAACCATCGAAAAAAGGAATATAGTTTGATTTATTGGAAGTTTCCAGAAATTTTAATTTTGGCTTTCTTTTTATACTAAAAAGTTCTTTTATGTTAAATATCAAGTATCTAGGGCTGCGAGTTATATCTCAGATGCATAGCGCCTATCCTGGAAGCAATTGAGAGTACTTTTGACACTCCCCCTCCCATAATTTAGTGTTTGCCTAGGAACCTGAAATCCCTTTTTATCTACAGTACTTTGCAAACGAAACTAAAGCTTCAATTTTTGATACCTGTAAATAATAGGGACAGAGTGTGGGCTTAGCGAAAATCAGTGGATGATCTCCAAAAAGAACCCAAAATCAAGAAAAGGAGGGTTATTTACAAAAAGAAGTGAAATCTCATCAAAAAGTCACCTGTAAAAAATGCAGCCAAGTCTCGTAACTCATTTACCGTAAAAAGTACTGAGATCGTATAAAGCCAAGTTTAACTATCTTAATAACTCTGAAATTTTCATTCACAAAATCACTCCTAGTCTCTACATCTTTAGTTAATTATTATTTAGTGACTTGGCAATTACGCAGCACAGGGTTATTACACCTTACTATGTTGTGGGATGGGATGGGATAATTTAACTAAAGCAAATTATATACGCACAAGGAAGTTATTACACCTTAATATGTTATAGTATTATTTGATTAAGACTAACTATATACATCACATTCTCGTGCTAAGTAATTGCCAAGTCACAAAATAATAATTAACTAAAGATGTAGAAACTAGGAGTGATTTTGTGAATGAAAATTTCAGAGTTAATAAGATAGTTAAACTTGGCTTTATACGATCTCAGTACTTTTTACGGTAAATGAGTTACGAGACTTGGCTGCATTTTTTACAGGTGACTTTTTGATGAGATAAATGTTAACACGATCCTTTTAAGTAAAATTTGTCAATTAGAAAATTGCCTCTTTAAATACAACAAGGTCGCTAGAAATAAAAGTAAATATATATATTTTTTATTTTTTAACTCTATTAAAAACATTCAACGTTTATATTAAAAACCACACCTAATTTCACGACTGTAGTTCATGTTTTCCAATAAATTGCAGTTCCAATGCGTTAATTTGGCGTAGTCCCCGATTATGGAACATTCATCGCTTTGATTTACACTTGAAATGAACCTACCTCGTACTAGTAAATGTATTTAAAAATACATAATGTCATTCTCTAAGATATGACAACAAGAAAAAAAAACATTATTTAAACTCTCTATTCAGATTTTTTAAAGGTTTTCTCAACGTATAATCATAATTTAATTAATATTAAACTATTAAATGATAAAAGAATATTTAAAAAAATTACACTGTTTTTTTTAATTTATATTTAATTTATTCATTTTAGTGTTTAAAATATATCATTCATGCAGTTTCACAGCAAGTTGGAATATTTTACAGAGCGTTATTTGGCGCATAAATAAAACGATTGTTGTTGTAACTATTTTACATTTGTAAACATAAATATTATTTGGCTTCCATTAAAGTTATTGCCATATGAACGATGTATAACCCTTGAAAATAGAGTAAAATTCTTTACTTTTCTTCTTTGTTTTATATATTTTTTTATTTTCATGCAATATTGGTTACATTTTTTACATGGTAAAATTCTAAAAATCCAATGCAATCCTGGATTCGCTGACTGGGTCTGCTAGCCTGAAAGATAATCT